>LNAC01000485.1:1415763-1475072 GCA_002007465.1 Ailurus styani
TTAAAAAAAAAAAAAAAAAAAAAAAAAAAAAAAAGACGTCTGAGCAAGACAAAATGAAGAATAAGCTAAGGGATGCCTGGGTGGCTCAGTTGGATAAGTGTGTGCCTTCTGCCTTCAGTTCAGGTCACGATCTCAGAGTCCTGGGATCCAGCTTCTGCCTCTCCTTCTGCCCTTCCCGCCCTCATGCTCCTGCTCACGCATTCTCAATCTCTCTCCCTCTCTCTCTCTCTCTCCCTCTCTCTCTCTCTCTCTCTCTCTCTCTCTCTCTCCCCCCAAATAAATAAATACAATCTTTTTTAAAAAAAGAATAAGCTAAAATAGTAAGGTAGAATAAGAGGTAAGGAAACCAATGGGAAGTTAGAAAAGAGAAGACTAAGGGAGTTGAATTATGTTTATTTGCAATAGATTTAGGTTCCTAAAGCTTCCTTTAGAACAATTCTTAAATTCCATTTCTTTAAAGTTCAGTGCAATGATATTACCTGTGTTACATTTCCAAAAGATTCCATTTCCCTTTTGGCTACAAGAATCCTTATAAGAATCCCCCGATTATTTTTTTTAAGATTTTATTTATTTATTTGAGAGAGAGAGTGAGAGAGCAAGCATGAGAGGAGGAAGGTCAGAGAGAGAAGCAGACCCTCTATTGAACAGGGAGCCCGATGAGAGACTCGATCCGGGGATACAGGATCATGACCTGAACTGAAGGCCGTCACTCAACCAACTGAGCCACCCAGACAACCAAATTCCCTGATTCTTTGGGTTAGCCTTTGTGAGGGTGGAATGAACACCACAGGGAAAGAGCATATCCAGTCACAAAGGATCCCTAGGGTCACTTATCACTCAAAACACTGGGAAGATTATAGATTGGATCCCACGTGGCATTCTTTAGAATCCTATGTCATCACAATCTTCATCAGAGAATAAAGTCTTATCTGAAAAGAAACCCTTCCTCCAGAAATACTGAAACTTAATCACAGTATGGAGACCCCTCCTTTATTAATTCATTCAAACACTACTGTGTAACTACTACATTCAAGATGGAAAACAGAAAAACAATTAAGAAAAAGAAAGAGTCATTCTTAAAAAGCTTTTCTTCACCCAAAGTTTGTTTTTTCTTTTTTTGTTAAGTAATCTGTATTTCCTAGCATGGACAGATGTGCAAAGATGACATATAAGAAGACAGCAGATTCTAGGATTACATGTGTGTATATTTATAATGATTCCATTTTTGTAAAACAAATAAATTCAGTGTATATTTGTATGTGTTTGGAAAAAAAGGCTGGAAAGATAAACACCAAACTGTTTACTCTAGAGACAGTGATGTATGTATATATACACGTGTGTATGATTTTTATTAAAAAAAAAAGCAACTACCGTCACTACCAAAACATCTCCACGAAGATGATGAATAATACCTTCAGGAAATTAATACCTGTCAGCTTAAACATAAAAGAATCTTGAGTCATAAAAAAATGGTATGATTATTTTAACCTTTTTAAACAGTATTTATCTTTGTTCTTTATTTTTTACGGTATTTTAAAAAGGTGTAAATTAGCTCTGGCCTAGGAGATAATACTCAAATAACAATAGTATTTCAATTAATACCAAAAAAGCAATGGATTTGAGAATGAAAGTTTCCATCACAGTTTGATTTTGCATTATGACTTTGATAAAAACTAAATACAGTCAACTCTATAGTAGGTGCCTAGTAAAAAGGAAGCACAGTTCTATAAATAATAAAAAATAACAACCTACCACATTTGCATTTAAATAAATCTCATTCTGGTGGTCTTAAAGATTGTTATATAAAATAGTGAAAACATCCTTTAAAATATCTTACTATCTAATTTTCCTATCCAAACAAACAATTTCCATACAAAAGATGTAAGACTGATAACAAGCAAGCTTCTCTTAAAACTTGCTGATTATACTTAGGGCAGAGAATAATCCCAAATGACAATAAATATGCAGACACAGACACTTGAAAGCTGCCCTACAAGGCTGATTTGTGAGATGAAGAGTCTGAGCAAGAAAATATGCTTGGGGAGAAGGAAAGGTGAGTAGGAAAATAAAAAAAACAACTCTGGGTTAAGGATGTCAAGTTGAGATACGTCTGATGGGGAGATGGGTATATAAAGTAATGATAGATGGAATGGCCAGGAGGGATGGGTTAGTAGCAAAGGTACCAGTGTGCAGGAAGGAATCTGAGACCTAGCTGGGGATGGGATGGGTTATGGCAGAGTCACCAAATAGCCTGCCAATTCATACTTCAGTGACTCAATTCATGGCTGAAAGAATCAGTTTTGTTCAGCATTTTACAGGGGAAATTATGAGTTATAGTATTTGCAAATATGGTAACCTGTAAAGTCTTCAAGACACACTCTTCACAACTCTCATAGGTTGGCCAGTTGCCTAGTACACAGCAGAAACTCAGATAAGCATTAATCATGCAAAAGAATACATAAACAGTGGACATCTCTGTTTAGGAATAATTACTTTAAATTTAAAAAAGAGTGACTTTTAGTTTACACTAGGTTTGAGGGAAGATTTATTCAGCCTTATGTAAACTTTTAAAATAAAACAAGTAAGACTTTCCCAGAATGGAATATGACTTAAATGGTAGGTTTAAGTGGCAACTGACCCCTAACCACCCAGCTCCCCATAAGCTACAAGGCCACGACTAGCCAAATTCTCTTCAATCTACAACCTAAGTAGCTCCTAACTGGTAGAAACAAATTTAAGATGGGAACTCCTGTAATCAGCTTTAGGATAGGGTCAACTTTAATACAGGTCAAAACTTAAATTAAGTTTTAGGTAAAAAGAACTATCAATCCCAATATATTGGATCAATGTAAACACTGTGATCAATAATAAAAATTCTTAAATTTAAAAGTTGACAAGAATTTGACAGCAGTATTGATTAAGGCCATCTCAAAGAAGTAGCATCATTGGTATCAAATGTCTCACTACACTTTGGCAATCATCACTACTGGTGTACCTTTTGCATACACTGATGAAATGATCACAACTTACTTAGACAGTCCTAAAAGCCATGGAATACAAGTTACTGCTTGTTATACAGTACACTTCCACTGAGCATCCAAACACATCACACACCCCAATAATTCTCAAATCTTACTAGAAACAGTATGAGCTGCTCCACCTGCTCCAGGGAATTTTAATCCAAATCCCAAAGTTACGCCACCAAATGTTCCAGCCGAAGTTGTTGGAGCACCAACTGCAGAGAATAACATATTACCTATTACACTTTAATTTAAAAACAGTAATTTAGATAGAGTCTCTTTCATCTAAAGAGTCCTTTAGAAACTTTTGGCTGAACTCCAAAAACCTACAGTCAATCCATTTATAAGAAATGTCCAGAAAAGGCAAATCTGTGGAGACAGGAACTAGATTAGTAGCTGTCTGGGGCTAAGAGATCTTATCTGGATGACAGAAATGTTCTAAAACTGGATTACAGTTTGAGTGGTAGTTATGTAATTCAGTAATCGTATTAAAATCACTGAATTGTACAATTAAAATAAGTTAATTTCATATGTAAGTTATACCTCATTAAAGTTAATTTTACAAATACTATGGTTGAGATTTCTTTTCATTTGGTAGGCAAGGATATCAAAGACAGAAATGAAAACAAGCCTGTCAAAGGTCAGAGGGCAAGTCTGATTGAAAGTGGAATGCATTCAACAATTCTAACTTCTAACCTCAGATGTGGTCATATTCACGAAATCTGTTGTAGTGGGAAGGATATTGCTTACATATATCAAAAGTCTTCCAGAATCCCAGTCACGTCTCAAAACTGGAAGTCTATTTGGTAGAAAATACAATTTAAGTGGTAACCAGCAATTTTAACTAATGTTTGCCTATTCCAACTTCACAAGAGGATAGGGACAACAGACCACTATTTTTCACCCTGAAATAGGCATGAGCAATTCCTGGCAAGTTTTATTCCGAGGAATGGTGACAATCTTGCTGTAATAGGCCTGTGGGAGGACCATATTACAGCTAGGGTTACAATAACAAAGTCTAATGATAAATGGCACGGCACTGTGACGTTATCTCAAAAGCAGAGTCAGCTTATATGGACCTGTAAGAAAGAATGGCTCAACATTTGCTGTTATTGTACTAATGGAAGATACATAGCAAGGAAGTTGGGGTTACAAAATAATTAATATCCCACTTCTCAGCACAAGGCATCCAGATGTTCCTCTTCAAGGAGAAAAGCCACAAGGCAACACACGGTATTAATTAAAACCCCAAACTGGTCCTTTTGTCATCTATCATTTCTGATAGGTAAAATGTAAGGACCACAAATCTGGTCTATCTAGAAGAATACATGATAGCAAGGCTCCAATATTTAATTCCCATTTTATCTTATTCACATTGATAATAAGACTTCTTCCCTTCAGACATACTTGGCAAAACTGCCACTCTTCTTATTCCCATTAGCTTCAAGAAGTTGTTTCAAAATATTACAATATTAATGAATTATGTGCTTAAAATTATCACTTTAAGTGGGAATAATCACGTTAACATAAAATTCACAGCTAAAGCCATGACAATTAGGTTCTTAAGCAAAGCTACTATTGATAGCAGCAGTTACAGATGGGTTCAAGCATAATGATAATTTATGGGATGCAAGAGATCCATAGCTTATATTGGCAAATTGAGTTAAGTGGCCTGATGTGAAATAAGGGTATTTTCTTTGCAACCAGTAACTTACAAGAGAGCCCAGCAGCAGCGGCGGAAGTAGAAGCGTTTGACATTGAAGTAAACAGCATGGTGCTTGAACAAGTAGTGGCGTCAGCAGTCGATGCTGAAGCCAAACCTAAAAATCAAAGTAACAAGCAGAAAAATATGTCACCAAAGAACATTTTTTTAAAAAATAAAACACCATTATAACAAGTTTCATTCATATGGAGAAGCTGAAACAAAGCAAGGAAAATCAGATACTCTGAGATCTAATAAATAAAACATAATTAAAAGCCTGATTTAAAAAAATAGTTTATCAGTACTGCTTAGTATAGCCAGCCTTCTAGCACCATCATAACAAAGAAATTCTACTTTACTGAAAAAGTAAATATAAGAGGGGGATCCACTTCTAGAACTGCAGCATAAGTCCTAGGGACCTAGGGAACTATTCCCCACTGAAACCCCATAACTGGTATAAAAAATAATAATAATGAAAACAATCTGAAATCTCAGTAAATCGTCCAAAAGATATACAGCAAATAAAGAACATTTATTCAAGAAAACCTGCTAAGACTCAGTTATACCAGTGAGAGTCTAGTATATGAACCCACTCCCTTCATTCCCTCTATCTCCCTGATCCCCTTGAAGGAAGCCACACTCCAGGCCAGAATGGTCAAAAACATTGGCCCCAGCTCCCAACCAAGGGATACACTTTCATTGGGAAAGGCAAGCAGTCAGCAAATCACCTCCAACACGTATTTAATGGGTTGAAATTCCTGGTGAGTACAGCCAAAGTTGAGGGACTCCCTTCCTTTAGTCAGCCCTCATTCATAGGGCAGAGGCTCTACACCAGGCCCAACAGGTTAACAATACGAGGGCCCCATCGCCCCTACCCTGACTTCCTTGTCCCAGGTCACTTTCATGCCTGGTTCCATGCCTGAAGCGATAAGCAAGAGGGTTAGAAGAAACTGGCCCTGCACAGCATCCACAGCACTGTTTCAAAGGTTTTGCCCAGGGGTAAAGGAGGCCCATAAAAACAGAGAGCTCCCAAGCTACACCCAAAAGCACTGACTTTATTTGAAAAGGAGTGTGAGGAAATTCAAGCCAAAGGACTCTCTCAAAAAAAAAAAGGAGATTTTGGTGCTAAACAATTAAGAGGAATCAAGTAGCTTCATGAGATTAACAGTCTAGGCTGTAGGCCAGCCAGTTTACCAGGGATAACTAGGGAAAGAAGAAGTTGAGGAGTCCTCCTCCTGAGATCAGAAGAATCAAGTACTTACACATGCTATACCTTGCATGAATCTTGAAAATATCACCCTAAATGAAAGAAGCCAGACACAAAAGGCTACACATTGTATGATTTAATTTACATGAAATGTCCAGAGTAGGCAAATCCATAGACAGAAAGTAGATTAGTGGATGCAAGGAACTGGGTGGAGGGGGTAATAGGCAGTGACTGCTAATGGGTACCAGGTTTCTTTCGAGAGTGATGAAAATATTCTGGAGTTACATAGTGGTTATGGTCACACACTCTGAATATTTTTTTTAAAAACACTGAACTGCATACTTCAAAAGGGTGAATTTTAAGATATGTGATTTATATCTTGATTATGTTATTATTTAAAAAAACAGGATCATCTCAAAAGAAGTAGAAAAGGATTTGAGAAAATCAAACTCAGCTTCATGATGAAAATGCTCAACAAACTACGAAGAGAAGGGAACTTCTTCAAAGCGATAAAGGCCATTTATGAAAAATCCACAGCTAGCATCATATTCAATGGTGAAAGATTGCATACTTTCCCACTATCATCAAGAACAAACCAAGGATGTCTGCTCTTCCCAACAATACATTAGAAGTTCCAACCAGAACAATTAGGCAAGCAAACAAAATAAATGGCATCCAGGCCAAAAAAGAAGAAATAAACCTATTTCTAGTCACAGGTGACTTGATCATGAATACAGAAAATTCTAAGGGAGCCACACAAAAAAAATCTATTAGAACATTAAACAAGTTCAGCAAATTTGCAGGACTCAAGATCAACACAGAAAAATGAATTACAATTCTATATGCTAACAATGAATAATCCACAAATGAAATTAAGAACATCATTCCACTAATAATTGCTCAAAAAATACTTAAGAGCAAATCTAACAAAAGAAGTGTAAGACTTATACCCAGAAAAATATAAAACATCACTGCAAAAATTAAAGACATCCTAAATAAATGGAAAGATCTCATGTTTGTGGATCAGAAGATTTAGTATTGTTAAGATGGTATGGTAGCCAGAAAAATGGTCCCCAAAGATAGCTGCCTCCTAATACCCAGAGCCTACAAACATATTACCTTACTTGACAAAAAGGCCTTTACAGATGTGATTAAGGTTCAGCACCTTGTGTAAGGTTTCCCGGTAGCCCTCCCAGTAACGGCGGATGAAACAAAGCACCAGACGAATAGGCACGAGGGGAGATTTTTAATAGAGATGCCCTCGGGCGAGGTTCCGCGACTCCGAGAGAAGGGAGTCGGGGAAGTCGCACCTGGGGAGGATGCGCACGGGTTTTTATGGGGTGTGGGCGGAACAGAGGAACATGACCATAATTGGTAGGAGATTGGATGGAGTTCAGCCCTCGGTTTCCCGCCGAAGCTCTGGCCTTGGCGGTCTTTTGAGAGTGGAAGCTGATTAGAGGGGGGCGGGGCGGTGAGACAGTAGGGCAGCCGCCGTCTTGTGGCCTCGTCAGTTCCCCGGACCCCGTCGGCCCAACACCTTGAGATAGGGAGATTATCCTGGATTATCCAGGTAAGCAAAATCTAATGATGTAAATCTTTAAAAGTAGAGATTCTTTCCAGGCTGTGGCCAGAGGGAGAGGTAACTACAAAAGAATGGTCAGAAAGATGCCAAGCTGCTGATACGAATGGCCATCTAACACATGAAAACAAACAGCAATGTCATTAGTCATTAGGGAACTGAAAATCAAAACCACAGTGAGAGTCTACTTCATACTAAGATGGCTATAATCAAAAGCCAGATAATATCAAGCGTTGGGGAGGATGTGGAGGAACTGGGAACCTCATACAATGCTCATGAGCATGTAAGATGGTATAGCCACTTTGGAAAACTGTCTGGCACTTCCTCAATGTGTTAAACATAGAGTTACCATATGACCCGGCAATGCTAATCCTAGGTATCTACACAAGAGATATGAAAACATATATCCGCACAAAAACATGTGAATATTCATAGTAGCATTACTTATAACAGGCAAAAGGTAGAAACGACCCAAATGAACATCGACTGATGAATGGATAAATAAAATGTGGTATATCCATCCAATAGAATTTTATTTGGCCATAATAAGGAAAAGCAGCACTGATATATGCTAAAACATGGGTGAGCCCTTAAAAACATTATGTGGAGTGAGAGAAGTTAATCACAAAAGAGCACATAGCTTATGACTCCTTTTATATGACATGTCCAGAATAGGGGAATCTAGAGCCAGAAAGCAGATTAGTGGTTGTCAGGAACTGAGGCAGGGAAGAATGGACAATGACTGCTAATGGTTATGGAGTTTCCTTTGAGGGTGATGAAAATATTCTAAAATTGACTGCAATAATGATGCACAACTTGGTGAATATACTAAAATCCAATTAATTGTACATTTTAAATGAGTAAATTATATGGTATGTGAATTACATAATAAGAAAACTGAAAAAATAGTAAATAGAAGTCTGGGATAAAGCTTCAGAAAACAGATTACCTGCCTCTTTAAAATTTCAAATAAAAAGTATAAAAAAAAGCTAGAGAAATGAAGTATATAAAGACACAAACGAGATTCACTGGTTAACTAAAAACAAAGTTTATCTTTTCATCCTCATTCTAGATCATTTTACATGACCCATGGTAAGCAGTACTCAAAGTTTCTGCTGAATTGAACCCACTTTTTCCAGACTCCAGTACATGACAGACATTCTATCCCCTCTTCAAAAGGAAAAAGTACTTAAGTAACTGCACTTGAATCTGTTGCTGCGTATATCCAACTCCTGAACAACTACTGGCAATATATAATGTAAGACTCTGCTATCCAAAAGATCTAAGGCCACTGAGAGTGAAGGGGACAGGGAGGTGCTGAGAAGGAACTGGGAACATTACCACATACCTTCAAATATCTAAACTGCGTATTGTTGAATATCCCTATGTTTCACCTAGAAGAAGCACCACATGTGGTATACTTTTAAAGAGATTATCAGTTTTACAGCAAAGGTGTTTTAATATTTATAATTCATTACCAACAGGTGAGGCTGTATTTTTACTATGGGTTTAATGTCTACTTTAATTTCCTCATTCAAAATTGCCTATTTATGTCATCTGCTGATTTTCTCACTAGAGTATTATCTTATTATTGAAGTGCATATCAAGGCTATTTAGTCAAATGTTGTGGGTTGCCTGGGTGACTCAATCTGTTGAGTGACTGACTCTTGATTTCAGCTCAGGTCATGATCTCAGGGTTGTGAGATGGAGCACCATCCGGCTCCTGCTAGGTGTGGAGCCCGCTTAAGATTCTCTCTCCTGGGCACCTCGGTGGCTTGGTCGGTGGAGCGGCTGCCTTCAGTTGGGATCATGATCCCAGCGTCCTGGGATCAAGTCCCACATCGGGTTCCCTGCTCAGCAGAGAGCCTGCTTGTCTCTCTGCCTGCTGCTCTGCCTACTTGTGCTCTCTCTATCTCTGCCAAATAAATAAAATCTTTTAAAAAAAGATTCTCTCTCCCCTCTCCCTGTGCCCTTCCCCCCTCTCTAAAGAAAATGCTACAAAAATTTCCTAGCCCCAGTTTGACATTTGTTTTTTTTTATTTTTGTTTCTTTTTTATGTAGTCAGATCTTTCCATCATTCTTTTCCTTTATGGTTTATGTCTCCATAATATGTTTCAAAAGGCTTCCCCTCTTAAACATTATAAAAGGTGTTCAACCTCATTTTTAGGAGAAAATCACAAATTATAACTATACTGAGAACGAGTTCACCAAACCAATGGGAAGAAAGAAAAGGCTAGTAACACACTCTGTTAAGGACACTGTGAACAGACAAGCAGCCTCTGAGGGGCCTAACGGGAGTGTAAACTGGGTATAGCCCCTCTGGAAAACAAGTGGCCAATGTTTGAAAAATTCCAAATGAACCTATCTTTCAGACCAGTAATATTTCTTCTCACAATTTATCCACAAAGATCTACTTGCACACCTGTAAAATGACACGTAAAATGAGAGCCACAACATCACTGTTTGTACTAACAAATGAGGAAACAACCTAAATGCCCACCACCAAGGGACTGAATAAATAAATCATAGCACATCTAGACCATGGAATTCTATGATGCTATAAAAAAAATACTGAGAGAGCAATCTATATACTGATTGAAGTGAAAAGATCTATCTCCAAAATGTTTAAAGTGTATAAAGTTTGTAAGTTTAAAAAGCAAGGTACAGAGCACTGTGTACACTATCATTTATGTAAAAAAAATAAAGGTAGAGGGCTAAGAATATTTTTTTTGCTAGCAAATTGATGAAGAAACTCTGGAGGATACATACAATTACAGTGGTCAGCTGAATGAAGGGGGTAGAAGGGGTAGAGGGTAATACAGGGTAGATGGGAGACAGTATACCCATGTCTTATTTTTGTCTTAGTCTTATTCTTGAACCATCTCACTAGATATATTACATATTTTAAATTATACATAAAGACCCTTTCCCCAACCCGATATATTATTTACATATTTTCATATTTACCTGAGCTTTTTACATGTTTATGGCTTCATTTTCTACCTCTAATTCACCCAGTATTTCTTTTGGTTAATCTTGTTAAAAAACAAAACTCGGAGTAAATTTGAAGATCTAACTGGCTTTATTAAAGAATCCATAAATCCGGACGTAACTATGTAAGTAGAAAGAAGCTCACAGGAATTGTACGAAATGGAAGGTTTTTATAGGAAGGGAGGTGGGGCAGGAAAGTTATAAGCAAAACAAAAGAAAGAATTGTTTCAGGCAGGATCACCTTCTCTTACCAGGAAGGGCAGAGAATCATCTTATGCAGATGCCCATGTGACAGATTACCTCATCCGTGCTTATCAGAAAATTCCTGACGGACCAGTTAAGACTTACATTTCTGGGAGACTGAAACTGCAGTTAGATTAGGTATTAAGCCCTGGTTTACTGACTTGGGGCCTTAACCTAAATGACACCATTTTGGACCCGTGGTTTTCTTCTTCATGAACTTCTTAGGCAAAAATTCATCCCCTTTCCCCCAAATCAGCTGGCTAGCCAGCTACCGCACTTCATTTACTCACTTCCCCATCCTCTCTCCCGACAGATTTGAAATGCCATCTTCACAGACACAGGTTTGTTTCTGGACTTTAAAAATTTTCTATCACTGTTCCCCAAGAAAGTTTCAATTACTACAGCACTAGAATTCATGTGCTTTTTTAAAAAGATTTTATTTATTTATTTGACAGAGAGAGAGAGAGAGAGATTACAAGTAGGCAGAGAGGCAGGCAGAGAGAGGAGGAAGCAGGCTCCCTGCTGAGCAGAGAGCCTGATGCCTGATGGCGGGGCTCCATCCCAGGACCCTGAGATCATGACCTGAGCTGAAGGCAGAGGCTTTAACACACTGAGCCACCCAGGTGCCCCTATGTGCTCTTATATTACACAATATAAGGGAATAATTTAACATACATTTTTATGTATTTTCCTACAAGTACTCCATCATTACTTCCCTGAAAAAACAAGAGTTGAGGTGCACCTGGGTGGCTCAGTCAGTTAAGTGACCAACTCTTGGTTTTGGCTCAGGTTATGATCTGAAGGTCATGAGATCGAGCCCCCACGCTGGGATCTGGGCTGGGCTGGGTGTGGAGCCTGCGTAAGATTTGTCTCTCTCCCTCTGCCCCTTCCCACTTCGCTCGTGGCACTCTTTCTAAAAAAAAAGAGAAAGAGAGAGAGAGAGAAAAAGTGTTGGCTAGGTTCATCCATTTATTCCCCCATTTAAACTTTAGACTCAACTATACTCAAGTCCCTCTTTTCCTTCCCTTCCTCAAAAAAAAAAAAATCCATTTAAAAAAAACAAGCCCAATTTGGGAGTCATTTTTCCCCCACCACAGGAAACCACAACTTAATTAACTGTTTCAATCTATTCCAGAAATGTGACCTTTCGAAAATGAATCTGAAATTTCCTGATCTGCACCAGGAAGGTAATCTGCATGATAAACAAACAAACAAACAAACAAACAAAACGGGGGCACCTGGGTGGTTCAGTGGGTTAAAGACTCTGCCTTCAGCTCAGGTCATGATCTCAGGGCCCTGGGATGGAGGCCCACATCGGGCTCTCTGCTCAGTGGGGAGCCTGCTTCCTCCTCTCTGCCTGCCTCTCTGCCTACTTGTGGTCTCTCTCTCTCTGTCAAATAAATAAATAAAAATCTTAAAAAAAAAAACAACCCTGCTGTTCCCTTCCACCTAAAAGATGTCTGGCCGGAAACCACCCTTTCTTTTCTTTTGCTAATAACTTCTTGCCCCACCCTCCTGCCCAAAAAAACCTTCCATTTTGTACAAGTCCTCATAGCATCTCTCTGCTTGCTAGATGGGATGCTGCCCAATTCATGAATCACTTAAAAAGCCAATTAGATTTTCAAATTTACTTGGTTGAATGTTGTTTTTTAACAATTCCCACTGTGGTTTTATAAGAATTACATTAAATGTGTAGATTAATGTGGAGATACATGACATTCTTGTATATGGAGCCTGCACACTCAGTGGGTGTCTTCATTTATTCATGTCTCCTATTATATTCCTCAGTAGAATTTTGGAGTTATCTTGACAGAGGTCATGCACATTTTAAAAGTTTATTGCTAGGCACTTTGAATTTTTAGTCGAAATTGTTAATGGGACCTTTTTCCATTATATATATTTACCAACTACTATTGCTTAAACATGGGAACACTATTGACTTTCATATTTATAACTGGCCATATTACGGAAACTTCTTCACTAGTGCTAATTGAATTTGCACTTGATTTATGCCCATATTTTAAAATCCTGATCATTTGTCTTGGGTACTGGCATAATTTCAGGGCCTGACCTTCAATCACATATGCAGAGGTAACTAAGGAAGCAAATGCCATTTAATATGATTTGCTTTTAAGTTAAAGGAGTCTTACTCTTAATTAAGAAAGGATTTAAGAGACAGTCTTGTTTTCCTAATCATAGAATTAGAGCAGGGTTTTTCAACATTTGGGGCCAAGTAATTCTTTGTTGTGGAAGACTAGCCCATACTGGGATATAATAAAAAATGCATATTTGGTCTGTGTCCTCTTTCCTGGACAAATCCTGAAACCCTTGTAATTTCCTAAGTGATAAAATTGTTAGAGGCATGTTTTGTTATAATATTTGAGTTTCGTCCCCAGTTCCTGAAATAGCTCCAGGAGCAATAAAGGTGAAAGGAGCCTCTGATTATTTATAACAAGCCCTTAACAACCATGTTTGATTTATGTTAACAAGATAAGTTTAAAGAGCCCTTAAAAATTAGCACTGGTTACCAGAGGGAACTTTCACCCCACTCTCTGACCTCTGGAAATGGGAGGGGCTGAAGACTGAATTCAATTACCATTGGCCAATGATTTTAATCAATCATGCCTACAGAATAGAACCTCCATCAATACCCTAAATGAAGGGGTTTGGAGAACTTCTGGGTTGGTGAACACACAGAGGTGCTACAAGGGTGACCATCCCCGGAAAAGGCTTGGAAGATCTGGGCCGCTCCCCCATACCCTGCCCTATGCATCTCTTCCATTTGGTTGTTCCTAAGTTGTATCATTTATAATAGACCGGTAATTGTTAAGTAAAGTGGTTTCCAGAGTTCTCTGAGCTGTTCTAGCAAATTATTGACCCAAGGAGAGGGTCATGGGAACCCCCAATTTCTAAGTAGTTGGTCAGAAGTATAAGTGACAACCTGGGACTCACAATTGGTATCTGAAGCAGTAGGCAGTCTTGTAGTTTAAGCCCTTAAAATGTGTGTGGTAACTCCAGGTAATGCGCATCATAACTGAACGTAGGAAACCAAAACCCAGCTGGTGTCCAAGGTTAGAGAACTGGTTGGTGTGGGAAGAACCCTCCATATTTGGTGTCAGAGGTACTGAGTGTAGGGGACACAAGGTTTTCTTTTATATGCACTGCAGGATATTTTGCAGTGTGAAACTGAATAAAGGAATCCTCATTTAAAATGGGGTTGAGAAGCCAGAAGGGGGAGCTCTCCCACCATAGCACTTGTTGCAGCCTTTTGCAGCCCCAACGGGAAAAAAAACAAAACCCAAACAAACAAACAAACAATTTTACTACCCGAGCAGGAAGAAGATTTTCTCCTGGCTCAGCAACAGCCCCGCCAATGAGGCACTGTCACAACTCAGCCAATGAAAAGCCACAACACTTCCAACTCCCAATTTACTCCAATGGACTTTTTTTTTTTTTACAACAGCCCCTCCCAAGTCCCCCCTTTCCTCTATAAACTAGCTTTCTTCTCTTTTGTTCTCCAGACTTGCCTGTGGTTTTAACACAGCTTGCTTGTCCAAAATTGCAATTGCTCTGCTATTCAAACAAACCCATTTTGCTAGCAAAATAACTGGCTGTTTTATTTTCAAAGTCAAAAGCAGCATCCCCAGGCTCTACCCACTAGGTGCCAGTAGTACCTCCCCAGTCTCAACAACCACAAATGTCTTCTGACATTGCCAAATATCCTCTAGGAGAGGGGGCAAAACCATCTCCAGCTGAGAACCCCTGGACTAGAGGAAGGGTTCAATATAATTTTCTCCATCCAGTGCTATAAGGATACCTAAATCAGCCTTAATTCCTCAATGTTTGAGAACATAAGAAAATGCCAACTATTTTAAAGATTTTATTTATTGTTTGAGAGAGCATGGGGGGATGGGCAGGGGCAGAGGGACAAGCAGACTCCCTGCTGAGTGGGAAACCCTATGTGGGGCTGACCAGGGCCTTGAGATCATGACCTGAGCTGAAGTCAGATACCTAACTGACTAAGCCACCTAGGCACCCTGCCAACTATTTTAATAAATTATTGACCCTGGGAAATAGCCACAAATTTTTTAAATAGGATTGGGAAAGGTGGCCCTACACTACAAGATAGTGGTGCATGCTACAATAACTAAAATGGTGATATTAGAACAATAAAGGGCAGATCAATAGAACAGAATAGGAAATCCAGAAGCAGAACTAATCATATATAATAATTTGCTGTATGTGGAAGGCAGCATCTCAAATCAATAGAAAAAGAATGGCTATTTAATGAAATATAATGGTTTTACTCACTAATCATTTAGAAAAAAATGATTCCTAAAAATATAAACCCAAATAAAAGTACAAAAAGAATTAAGACTCTTGAGATGGAAAGGGCCTATTTGTCCAGAGAGAGAAACTCAAAAGAATAAGAGATGTGATAGTATAAAAATTAAATTAAGGACATCCAGGGAAATGGGATACATGTACTTTTCCTTATTCAAATAAAACGCCTATTCAGGGGCACCTGGGTGGCTCAGTGGGTTAAAGCTTCTGCCTTTGGCTCAGGTCATGATCTCGGGGTCCTGGGATCGAACCCCGCATTGGGCTGCCTGCTCCGCGGGGAGCCTGGTTCCTCCTCTCTCTCTCTGCCTGCCTCTCTGCCCATTTGTAATCTTTCTCTCTCTGTCAAATAAATAAAATCTTAAAAACAAAAATGCCTATTCAATTAAAACATTATATATAAAACAAACCTAAGAAGACCCTAAAAAGTTGTGAGAAGGCAAACCAGATAGGGATCTTGAGACCCAAGGAATGATACGGTGCTGGGTCCACAGGTTTTCTTTTTGCTTTGTATTTCCCAGGCTTGGGGTTGAACAGGCCAGCAACCCAGAAATATCAATGGATATAGACCCTTCCCATAAAGATCCCAACAAAAGCCTGCTCTGTAGACAAAAGACAAGGAAAGGGGCAGACTAATAAGACAGAATACTTTTAGACAATAACCACTCTAGTATAACCAAATACCACACCAAAAATTCTGGCCCCATTTTCTACCTACTAAGCACTAAACACTAAGAAAGGAGCCTAAACTTCTACCCATGTGAGACTATAATGAGGTATCCTAATACCCCCAACCAGAGTGGTATCAGTGAATGTCAAGTACGGAGCCAGGTTTTTCATCCCTGCCAGCAGTTAATGAACCCTCTCCTTACAGTGACACTAGAAACCACATTAGGAGCAGGAACTTCCACCTTGGCCCACCAGTAACTGGGAGACCCTTGCCTTGGGTAGCGATGGAGACCAAGGGGGAAAATGAAGTTCTACTCCCACTCTAGGGTAATGAAGCAGTACCTCTTTCTTCCCTTGTGAAAGCAATGTCAAATAAAATCAGCTAAAGAAAAAAAAGGCTTAGATCAAATTCAGAGTCTCATACTATAATAAGAAAATGCCCAGGTTTCAATTAAACACTCATCCTACCAAGAACTAGGAAGGTCTCAAACTGAGTGAAAAATGACAATACCAAGATGACAGAAACGTTAGAATTAACTGACCAAGATTTGAAAGCATCCATGACAAAAATGTATCAACAAGAAATTATAAACATGCTTGAAACATGTGAAAAACAGCTTTACCAGAAAAAAAAGAAAAGAAAACCTCAGCAAAGAAAAAGAAGATATAATGAACCAAATGGAAATTTGAGAACTTCTCAAGGTTTTAGTAAAAAAAATAACTAAAATACAAAGCTATGTGGAAGGATTCAACAGCAGAATAGAGCATATAGACAAGAATCAGTGAAATGGATGACAGAACAATAGAAGTCTACACCAAGACATATAGAATAACTAAACTTCTGAACACTAAAGATAAAGATAAAGATAGCGTCTAACTTATAAGGGAAAAAACTATTTAAATGACAGATTTCTCATCAGAAAGCATGGAGGCAAGAAGAAAGTATCACCATATTTTTCAGGTGCTGAAAGAAAAGAACTGCCAACCCAGAATCCTATAGCTAGTGAAAATATCCTTCAGGAATGAAGAGGAAATTAAGATACTGAAAAGGAAAACTCAGAATCTGTTGCAAACAGACCACCTTAAATGAGCAGCTAGAGGAAGTTATCTAAACAGAAAGGGAATGACAAAAGAATGAATCTTGGAACTTCAGGAAGGAAGAAACATCACATAGAAGAGCAAAAACAATAGGTAAATACAATAGGTTTTCCTGTTTGTCTTAAGTTTTTAAAATTGTTTGATGGTAGAAGCAAAAACTATAACCCGGCCTGATGTGGTTCTAAATGTATATAGACCGAATATTTTAAGACAGTTACACTACAAATAAGGGTGGATTAAGGGACATACAGGGAGAAAGATTTCTTTCTTTTTTTAAAAAAAAAAGTAGGCTCCACTATGCCCTGTGTGGAGCCCAATGCAGGGCTTGAACTCACAACCCTGAAATCAAGAGAGTCAGATGCTTAACAGACTGAGCCACCCAAGCATCCTGGGAAAGGTTTCTATACCTCACAAAAACAGGTAAAATGACAAGTAGACTATATATATATATATATATAGTATATATATATATATATATATATGCACACACACACTCTATATATTACATACCTATATATGTAATACTTAGAGCAACCACTAAAAAAGCTATACAAAGAGGTACTCTCAAAAATACCATAGTTAAACCAAAATGGAATTCGAAAACATGTTCAAGTAATCAATAGGAATACAGGAAAGAGAAAATAGAAGGATGACAAATATAAACAAAACAAAAGTTTCTAATCATCCAAGCTCCCACCCAACAACCTAGTAAACGAGCAAAATAAACCCAAAGCAAGCAGAAGAAAGAAAATAATAAAGAGCAAAAATCAATGAAATGGAAAACAAAAATAGAAAAAAATCAATGATAGAGTTGATTCTTGAAACATCAATAAAATTAACAAACCTCTAAGACTGAAAAAGGAAACAGAGATGATATAATAACCAATATCAGTAATGAAGCAGGGTATCATGACACACCATATAGACATCAAAAGAATAATATTATGCCCACAAATTTGATGATTCCAAAGAAATGGTCCAACTCAAAACATACAAACTACCACAAGTCACTGATACAAAACAGATAATTTGAGTAACCTTATAACTTAAGGAATTAACTCATAATTTTAAATCTCCTAAAAAACAAATCTCCCGGTCCAGATGGTTTCACTGGAGAATTTTACCAAATGTTTAAAGAAGAATTTCTTTCAGAAAATAAAACAGGAGAAACACTTCCCAACTTAATTTATGTAACCGGTATCATACCCTGATCAAAACCAGACAAACAATATAAAAGAGAAAAACTGCAGGCCAATATCTCTTATGAATATGAATGAAAGAATAAAAAAGTCAAGCAAAATATAAGCAAATAGAATTCAGTAATGCATAAAAAGATTATAGACTATGGCCAGGTGGGATTTATTCTAGGGATACAAGGTTGGTATAATATTTGAAAATTCAATCAATGTGATCCACATGACCATATTATTAACTAATGAAGGAAAAGCTTTTATAAAATTCAACACCCAGTTATGGTAAAACTCTCAAAAAACAAGGAATAGATGGGAACATCTTCAACTTGATGAAGGGCATCTATAAAAAACTACAGCTAACACCATACTTAATGAGAAACTAGATGTTTCTCCCTAAGATTGGGAAAAAGGAAGGATGCCTGCTCTCATCACTCTTATCCAATACAGTACTAGAACTGCTAGCTACTACATTAAAGCAAGCGGAAAAAAAACTAGATTGGAAAGGAAGAAATGAAACTGTTCCTATTTTCAGATGACATGACTGTCTATGTAGAAAATCCTAAGAAATCTAAATTAAAAAACCCCTCCTAGAATAAATGAATTCAGCAAGGTCACGGGATACAAGATAAACATACAAAATCAACTGTATTTCTACATACTAGCAATAAACAAGTGAATATGAAATTAAAATACAGTATCATTTACAATCACTTTAAAAAAGAGAAATACTCAGGTGTAAATCTAACAATGAAAGAAAAAAAAATCCCAGTTGATCAGCACTTCTGTCTTTTGTAAAACCCTATTATTCACTGACATTTCCCAAGTCCCTATGTAAAAAGGACCCATATAATACATTACTATTTTTGAATGCTTTTTTTCAGACTCTAAACGACATGAACAGATGGAATATACAGATGACAAATAAGCACAGGAAAAGATGTTCGACATCATTAGCCCTTAGGGAAATATAAATGCAAACCACAATATGATATCACTATTTGCAAGAACGGCTAAAATGAAAAATAGTGATAATACCAAATGATAGTGAAGAGCAGAGAAACTGGATCACATATACTTGCTGATGGGTATGTAAAATGGTACAGCCATTCTGGAAGACAGTTTGACAGTTTCTTATAAGACTGAATATACAACTACCATACGATCCAGCAATTGTACTCCTGGGCATTTATCCAAGAGAAATGAAGACTTGTGTTCACAAAAAACCTGTACATAAATGTTCATAGAAACTTTATTCATAATAGCCAAAAAGTAGAAACAACACAAATATCCATCCACGGGCAAACAGTTACATAAACTGCAGTACATTCATACCATGGAATACTATGCATCAATAAAACAACTGATACACACAACAATCTGGATGAATCTATGGAAAATTACATTGAGTTGAAAATTGCCATTCCTTAAAAAAATAGCCATTCCTAAAATATCTCATATTGTATGATTCCATTTATATAACATTTTTGAAATGACAAAATTATAGGGACAGTTGCTCTGAAAGGGCAAAATGAAGGATACCTATAGTGACAGGACTCGTCTATACCTTGACTATCCATGTCAACATCCTGGCTGTGATATTGTATGACAGTTATGCAAGATGTTACCACTAGGAGAAAATGGACAAAGGGTATGTGGAATTTATATTACTTCTTACAACTGCATGAGAATCTACAATTATGGCAAAATAAAAAGCTTAATTAAAAAAAATTAGGATCTTTTAATGTCTACAAAACTCTTACAAGAATAAAATGCAAACAAACTGGGAAAAATACTTCTTGTACAAATACCAAAGGGTTAAGATACTATAACTGCATTATCAACAAGAAAAAGATAAATGCCATATTAGAAAACTGAGAAAAAGATACAAGCAAGGAACTGATTTAATCCTCTCTCTCTCTCTCTCTCTCTCACACACACACACACACACACACACGCACACACACACAAATATAATTACTCAATAAATAATCTGAAAAAGAGTCATCTTACTAGTAATTAAAGAAATGTAAATCAAGGTAATGCTGATATTATTTCCACTATAAAGCTATCAAATCAAAAAACACACAAAAAGGATAATTGCCAACACATGTAACACTGTAGGGAAATGTACGTTCTCATAAAAACAACAATGATAGCTACCCATGAGTGCCTATTACATGTCAGACAAGGTTCTAGGCATTTCACCTATATTAACTTATCGAATTCCCACAACAATCCTATGAGGTAAGTGCTGAGTGCTTATATATGAGCAAACCAGTCACTGAGAGGTTAAAATAACTTGCCCAAGGTCACAGAACTAGTAATGAACAGAGCTGAGACTCAAACATTTATTTCCTAGATTTTTTAAGTAACAGTTATGCATTATTTCTAACACCAAAAATTCATTTGTATACAAGTACAGTGATGCCCCCCAAGGTAGTGACCAAATATTCTAGCATCATAATTGTTTCAATGTTCCACTTCATCTCTTTATGTCCTACAATGCTATACCAATCAATCAAAATTGGTATTATCACTACTATGAATTATAAATAAGTTAGTTTTATATTATGTATAATTTAAAAAATATTTTTTCTATTTTGTTTTTCCAAAAGCTCTGAAATTATAACTATGAATATCTAATTTAATAAAATGCACTATAAAATAAAATGTACTAATATATCGCTGAGTGCATTTCCCAAATTCTAAAATATCTGAGGCATCTACAATAAAACCAAGTTTATATGGCTTATAAACCAGAACTCTTTACTAAGTGCATTTTGGTTTAGCAAGATCCTAAATGCCTTTTCATTAGTGTTCAATATAGGTTAAATGTATTCTACTGAATCTTAATTACTTGGAAACTGGTAACCTACCAAAATATTTTACCATTCCCCAACCATGCCATATAAGTGACTTATTGGATTATTGATATTCTCCAAAATTTTACTACCTAAAGACACTTTCCTATCCTATTGTACCTCCTGATAAATTTTATTTCAGGAGTTTTATTTTCAAAACAGAAAACAGAACATATCAACAGATTATGAATAAGAATATACGTGCTAAACACAAGCATTAAACAATTGATCAAAACATTTCAGTATAAATGCACACTAAATAATAAACATACTAAATGCAGATTTGTCTTGACTGCTGGGTTCTCAGAAGGTTGTAACTTTTTCCAAAACATTCTTTGGTTCTAAACCTAAAACTGCAACACCAGAAGGAGCAGTTTGGACTTAATTTCTATCACATTCATCAATAACATTAAACTCCAACAAGAAAAGTGAGTCATATTTGGATTTGAAGCAATCTAAACAAGAATCTCAAAATCAGTCTTGAATGCTGTGCTACTCCACTGGAGAGCAGAGTTCCAACCTTACCTGTGTGGGCCATCCACCAAAGTTGAAAGGAACAATTGGTTGTGTAGCAACTGTGCCACCAGACGCAGAGTAGCAGGAGTGTGAGGGTAATCCTGCAAATGCTATTGGTTGAGCTGCATTCTCCACTGCAAAGACAGCATTGAAACTGGCCTTCCCAGTCTAAGGTGTACTTCAACTGATGAAGGAGAAACCTGTGGCAGTTGCACACTGAGTAGCAGAGCCAAAAGCAAAAGGCTGGATGCTGTCACCACGTGTGATGGGGTGCTGCTTGGTACCCAGCCCCAAAACCCCTGTAACCACTGCAGGCTGTGTGAGAGCAAGTGTTGCCCAAGTGTAATTTTGGTGCATTTATTCTAAATGGAAAAAGGAAAAACAAATCAATACTTCTCTGACACATTAAATGGCAGCTAGATAACGTAGCTCCTGCCAAAAGAAGTTTTAAATATGAGCAGTTTATGAGATTTTGTTCTATAGGTTTTCATCTCAATACAGAAGGAAAGATGACCAAATATTACAAGTTATTAGATAACTAACAGAATCAGGGAGAATTCTAGAGAAAATACTCCAGCTTTCATTGGACCACCAGGTGCTACCAAAAGAAATGGCTGGATCCATCTGGATTTACATAGAAAGGCATGAAAAGAGTGCTCCCTTTAAAATTCTGAAATGCAGGAGGGAAGAATGTATATTCAAGGTCATTACAATGATCAATAGATAAAGATCTCTCAAGAGAGAGACTTAATAAGTAAGTAGCCTGATTTCAAGATGATCTATGTCCAAAACTCAGTGAGTACTCCTCCTATGGCTCACATAAAATGAAGGGAAATCACAGATCAGAATTAAATGTGCCTTGTGCCTTAAATCTCAGATGGCTTCAATTTGTGAGACTATCTTGGGAATGAGTGGCATAATTCCAAATAGTAGACTTAGAAATGCCATACCATTTCTTTAGCCTTTCCATACTCTAAACGGCAAGTTTGTCATTGAGAGAGGATTACCTTTGTCACCATTAAAAGAATCAAAGGGTAACTGCTCTTACCCTACAGAAAACCCAGTTCCTTCTGGGGCAGGAATTGATACAACTGGTATTCCTAAGCTGAATCCTTTAGTCTGTGGAGCTGGAGCTGTGTTACTGAATGAGCACAGGCCAGGAGAAGAGGTACTTATTTATAACCGGTTGGGGTGGAGTCCCAAACTTAAACCCTCCTGCACCAGGTGTAGAGAATGTAAACCCAGTAGCTGAAGTGGCGGCTATTGTCATTTCAGAGTCAAAAGTGAACCCACCTGGAGGGACACCAGTTCCTCCAAAAAGAAACCCACTTATGACTCAAGGCCCTAAATATGGGTAAGAGAGGCATGGAAGAAAACAAACTTCAGAAATGTCAATGAGCCCTTCGAGTCAAGATGGTGGCTAGAAGTCCTACTGGAATCACGCTCTCGTACTCCAAACTCCTAGAAGTATCAGTTAAAATATACTTCATAAAAATATTTTTTAAAGTACAAAGCAAAGTATTTGAAGACACAGGACAATTTTTCTGGGGCCAGACAGAGAAGGAATTAATATCTATAAACAGAATCTGAAGCTGCTTAGCCCAAGGGGGAGACCTGAATGAGGTATGTGCCTTAGCAGCTGGAAATATGCTGGGTTATGGGTATAATCTGAGGCCACAGGTTAAGGCTCCTCAATCAGCAGAGGCCTCATGAAGCTTAAATCTGGGAAAGATCTACAAGAGAATGGAAAAGGTGATGGAAACATGTAGGAATCCCAAGCTGGTGAAGAAGACACACACAGATGGCTCAAATTCCACTTATCTTTATGGAGTAGAAATTTCAGGCTCAAAGGATAACATAAAAACTGCTTAGGAGCTGATGAAACCTTCAGTGCCCAAGTAGGTTGCTCAGGATATTATACAACAGAGGTGCTTCCTCCAATTCCTAGGTCACATAAGGTCAGAAAAAGCCCCCAGAGAATTAATCCATAGACACAAATTATAAAATCTCTAAACAGGCAGTCTATAGTCCTGAAAAATGAGAGAAGAGATATGAAAACAAAAGAAAAGCTTCAATATATATCCAGAAAGAATATCAGAAGGAAAAAAATAGAATGGCAGAGACAATACTGGAAAGAGTTAATAAAGGAGTTTGCTGGAACTGAAGAAAAATGAGTCCTCAGGTTCAAAAGGCCACCAAGTGCAAGCAGGCAAACCCTCCCCACCATCACCACAACACACACACACACACACACACACACACACACGCACACCCATTATATGCAATATACTGAAATACTATAATATTAAATATAGAGAAGAAAATCTGAATACTGCCAGAGAGAAAAAACCAGATTTACCTAATAGGGAGTAACAACCAGTTTGACAGAAGGTTCCTCATTAGCAACAATAAATTTTAGGAGATGATGGAATATCTTTAAAGTATTAAGGGAAAATCATTGTATACTTAGAATTCTATCCAAGCCAAGATTTATGAAATTGGATGTGTCTAAAGATCAGTTTTTTAAACAATAGCTCTGAAAGGCAATCCTAAGAAATCAGTTTCAAAAAATATTTCATCAAAGAGCCCCATTACCTTATGCACCAGTAAGAAAAAAAAAAAAAACAACCTGTCACAATTCCTTCTTATCACTTAAATTTTTTTATACTTCTTGAAAGAGCCCTTTTCAGTATAGTCAGATTTTAATCAAACATGCATACCTTAAGAAAAAACTATTCAGAATCCAATTTTCAACTCAAATTTTTTGATGTCTTCTGTGCCACCAGGAGCACTAATGACGCAGTATCAAAACCATGATGACGGGGTGCCTGGCTGGCTCAGCCAGTTAAGCATCTGCCTTTGGCTCTGGTCAGGAGCTCAGGGTCCTGTGATTAAGTCCCACATCAGGCTCCCTGGAGGGAGCCTGCTTCTCCCTTTCCCTCTGCCTGCTGCTCCTTCTGCTTGTTCTCTCTCTCTCTCTCTCTCAAGTAAATAAATAAAATCATTTAGAAAAAATATATGGTGGGTGCCTGGGTGGCTCAGCCGGTTAAGCATCTGCCTTTAGCTCAGGTCATGATCCCAGGGTCCTGGGATCAAGTCCTGCGTTGGGCTCCCTGATCAGCAGGGAGTCTGCTTCTTCCTCTGCTGCTCCTTCTTCTTCTCCCTCCACTGATCGCTGGATCTCTCACAAATAAATAAAATCTTTAAAAAAAACCATGGTGGCAACAATGAGTTTTTTTGGCCAAAATCTGTGATATTATCATATAACTTTACATCATAAATATATAATAAATAACTATATATTATGTGATATACAAAAATATGTTATTATAACATAATTGAGAGTAACAGAACACTTAAAACCTCAGGAGGGTGGTACCCTTGGGAATTTAAGATTAAATACAGCAAAAGGATTCATTAAGAGAACTAAAAGCCATTTAACTATGCTTTCAAGTCAGCTTTGCAAATATGTAGACTAGCATCCTTTCGTCTCACATTTCAGCATAATCAGTAACTAGATCTGGTTAACCATCTCCACCATTCTCTCCCCACAACTGCTGGTTTCTAGGAGTTAAAGGTGATCCCCCATTGTCTCAGGGCTTCCACCCAAGCCACCCATTAGGCAAGTTTTGATTCCAGACATTTTGATATTGCATGTGTATACAGGAACAACAATGATGCTGCAACTGCCACCTGGCCAAAAGGGATTGTAAAACACCAACGACCGTTCAGACTCTCTTCAGTTTCAGAGATGTTAAAATATGAAAAATTGTACCTCTTAAAATGGATGAAATATGGTACCTTGCGTAGTATTTGTGGCATGGATATAAGTGAACATCTACCCCAGGGTAATTCTGAAGGACAATAGTTACCTGAATGGGTTAGTTGCAACATGCTTATTTTTAAGTCATATACACATCTTAAAACTTTTTAAATGTAAGCCCCAAATGGTCATTTCAAGTGTAATAACTCAGTCCTAGGAGGCACAGAAAGAGAGGCATCTCGAGCAGAGGAAGAGTTTTTGCTGTATTTACTCTTACATTCCCAAGAGTACCACTCTCCCGAGGTTTTAAGTATTATATTTTATAACCTATATTATAATAATATATTACTATTACATGATATATAGTTGTATATATTATATATTTATGATATATAATATGATAATATTATAAACATTGACAGAAAAATTGTTGTCAAGCCACAGTTGTGAGGCTGTAATAGAAATCGACACTTTGGGATTTAGGTATTGTCATCAATGTCACATTGCAGGCCAAAGGAGTCTTTTCTGGTAGGCAACAAAAGGTGGAATGTTTCTCCCTGTCCCCTTGCATTTGTGGACGTTCTATGCTTTGGGAAGTAATTTAAGAATCTTTCTGTTAAATGTAGCATGTACCTTTAAATCTTTCTTACCTAAAAAATTTGAGAAACAAAACAAAAAAAAAAGTCACATTTGGTCTAAAAATGCATTTTTGTCACTAAGAATTTGGCATCAAAGATTCTCTCCCTTCCATCTCATTTAGATCTTAAATCTTTCATATTACACTTTTTCATTTTTCAATCTATTTTCCTTAACCATTTTCTGACAAAGGTGTTTAAAAAGTCTCCCTTTATTATTAAGGGTTGTCAATTTCTCCTTACAATTCTGTTGCTTTTTGTTTTATATATTTCAAGACCGTGTTGTTATGGGCATAGGTTCATGGTTGATAGCCTCTTGGAAGATTTTCTTCCCTTCATCAGTGTGAAATGTCTGTTTATTACTAACTTGCCTTAAATCATATTTTGTCTGACATTAATGCTGCCTCACAATTTTTCTTTTGGTTGGTATTTGCCTAGTGTATCTTTCTCCATTCCTTTGTTTTAAACCTTTCTGAGTCATTTTAAGTATAGTTTTTGTAAACAGCAAAGCTGCAAAATTTTAAATTTAATCTCAGAGTCTCTTAATGAGTGAATTTATTCACATTTATTTTAACTACCTATACACTTAGACTTACCTCTTCCATCTTATTTTATGTTTTTTATTTGCCATGGTATACATCTTTTATTTTTGCCTACATACTTGGATCGATGGAATTTTCTTTATTCCTTTTATTTCTCCCATGCTTGGAAATTGCATATTCTATTAATTTGTATGAGGGTTTTTTTTAATTCTTCCTTTTAACACACAGACTTAAATTCATGTTTTTCTAACACAGTCTGAAATTAATCCATATTCCCTATCCTTTTTAACAAACAGGACCTTAGCACACTTTAGCTTCCCTGTGTATATCACTGCTTTATTAAAAAATGGAAAATAAGTCCGTACTCCCTATACGTGGCTATGAGTGGAGATAGCTGTTTCTGTCATTGATAAGTTTCTCCAGCCAACCTCTATTTCTCTTCATCCACACTGCCTGACAATAGGAGCTTAAAGTTGACAAAACTACAGCTTTTTCTGTTGAGCCCAGCTCACAGTTCTATCTTGGATACCTTAAACGCAAGCACACATGTTCAAAGAAAGAAATATTGGATGGTAAAGGATTTCTGCAGAAAACCCACGAGGCCCAAAGAAATCATCAGAGCTCACTGAAAAGGTTCCTAGAAATGGACAGATGCTCCCTCCCAGACTGTCCAATCTCAATGGGGTTTACTGAATTAACTCAACAATCAGATGGGAGGAAAACCATTCAGTGAGTACTCCTGCCCATCAGATTATACTAGTCACTTAAATGTACTGGAGCCTCAGTTTGCTGACTTCAACAATTCGGGCAGTTCCACTAAATGAGTAACCAAAATGTTTTTTAACAATAAGTTTATAAAGGGCCCTTCACATATATTACCTTGTCTGATTTAATTTAATGTAAAGTGCTATATGAAAGCTTTCCAATGTATAATGCTGGGGTTCTCCTTGGTGTCAGTGAAGGGTCAGGAAATCAGAGATACCACACTCTCATAGCTGGCCCAGAGAGTGAACATAAATTGGGTTTCAAATTAGAATTCGAAAAAAAAATCACACATCTATCTAACTTATCGGCATGGAGATTATCTTCTCTATGTACTACCTATCACCATTTATTGATCCTAGGAGCGTTATGGGTAGCAGAAAAATTGAATGGGGATCAACAAATTATGGTAGGTCATTTCAGGACACATCCTTTCCCACTTAAGTTCTTGAATCTCTTATGTAATATAAAGGGGGAAAGATAAAAGCATTTATTGAATCTGAAACTCCTTATATTCTAATTACCCACAACAAATCATAAAGGTATTTTGATCTCCATTCTATAGCTGAGGAAACTGAGTCCCTGAAATGCTAAATCACTTCCCCAAGGCCAAGCAACTAGTCAGTGAAGGAAATGGACACGATACTTCCATTTTAATATTAGCATAAGCAACACATTATTAGATAAGTCTGCATCTCAAATGACAGAAACAAAATGAGTTCAAACTTGAATGCCTGAAATGAGCTATTTCAGTACAAATGTTTAGAGGTTTCTGTCTTATAAAATATAAATGATTTGGGGGATCATTCATGCCATTATTCCCTAATATGACTCGAAGAAATGATTGTTAAGCAGTGACTAGCATAGAAGCTCAGCCATGTAATTTGTTAAAAATGTTTCCTACCTTCTCAGAAGCAAGTAGACTATTTTTCCTTGCAGGCCACATTCCCCCTAAACTGCCTGGTTACTTGACATCCATGGAGTTCCACTAATTCACTTCACCTTTTCAAAGAACCTCATGACTAAATGACCTCACATAATTAGTCATGCTATAAAGCCATCCCTATAAATAGCAACTTCTGATAATACATATGATTTTTTAACATATCATTAATTATCAAACTAAGGAGAAGCAGAAAAACAAAGGAAAAGTACAAATGCACTGAAGAAACCCCTCGTTTCACCAAGAA
Source organism: Ailurus styani (assembly GCA_002007465.1). Lineage (NCBI taxonomy): Eukaryota > Metazoa > Chordata > Mammalia > Carnivora > Ailuridae > Ailurus > Ailurus styani. The sequence goes on from LNAC01000485.1 coordinate 1,444,076, forward strand.
AGCCTCCCAGAAAGTAGAAAAATGTAAGCCTCAAAGTACAGTAGTCCTTATTTGCCACTGATAGCTATGGATGCCAACTTTAGAAGTAGAAACTGAGTTACTAATGTTTTATTCTGAATGTTTGAATCCCGAGAAGAGAATTGGATAGGGAGAGGTGAAATTCGCCCATTTTTAGGGAAATAGGAAGGGAGCAAACATGTAATGATGACGGTTTTATTTTATGCCACAGTAAAATACAGGGCTACTGAAAATGGTATGTTAGCTGTGAGTTCATATTAAACATTGTAAGCAGTATAACTTACTAATTATCTTTTACATTAAGTGCTTCTCTCCCGCTTCATCCAATAATATATCAAGGCTATAAGGTCAGAATCTTATTTTAAGAGCTAAAAAAAAGGTTTTTTTTTTAATTCCAGAATTAAGACCAACTTGCCAAATATTAAAAGTGTGACATGGTGGAAGACTGTAAATTGCCGTGACACAGGTCTTAATTCTCAGCGAATGCCTACAGCAGTTACAAAATTGGAAAAGGGAAGACACCAGGGGTGGAACCAAAAGAGAGGGTGTGTAGAAGGATTCAAGAGAGAAAGAATCTTAGAAGCCCTGAGAGGGACACAAGAGTGAGCAGGGAGTGTGTGTGTGCAGGAGGAGCACTCATGAGAGGGCAGGCCTGGAAGGCAGAGACCCAAAGAGAAGGAATGGCTAGTGGGAAACTGGGCATCTGGGCAGAGGGACCCAAGAGGGCAGAGCACCAAGTGGGGTGGAGGGGATTGGAGGAGGGGGGAAAGAAGAGAGTTATGGGGAGGAGGGAAGAGAAAAAGAAAAGAGTAAAACACTTGAGAGAACTAGTCAAAGAAACAGAGGAATGGCATTCAAATGCAACCAAAAAACAAAAAATACAGCCTCAAAGGCATACCCATCTCCCCAGGACACTGGAGAAGTAGAGCAAAAAACAAAAAAACCCCAGAGACTTCTGAAGCACAGTATGCATAAAAACCTCATAGGAGCATGCAAGTAATAGCAGTTATTTAAAAATTTCAAAAACTATCATTTTACAAAGAAAAATAGATCTGGCTAATATAACTTAATTAAAGTTCATTTTTTAAGATTTTATTTATTAGTTATTTGACAGGGAGAGAGAGCACAAGCAGGAGGAGCAGCGGCAGAGGGAGAAGAAGAGGGAGAAGCAGGTTCCCTGGTGAGCAAGGAGCCCCGATCATGACCTGAGTCAAAGGGAGATGCTTAACCAACTGAGCCACCCAGGCGCCCCAATTAAAGTTTATTTTAAAAAATAAAGCTCACTTCTCTCTGTGCTTCACTCCACAAAAAACAAGGCAATCAAGTATATACCTTTGAAAAATAAGCATACTTCTTAGGTTTGTCATTTTTGATTGTGATAAAAAATACATAATGTAAAATTTACCATTTTAACCATTTTAAGGATACAGTTCAATGGCATTAAGTTCACAACGTTGTTCAACTATCACCATTATCCATTTACAAAACCTTCTCAATGCCAGAGCTTGGCACTGAAAAATAACTCCCCTTTTCCCACTCTCACAGCCCCGGCAACTCTATTTTATTTTCTGTCTCTATGAGCTTGCTTATTGTAGGAACTTCATATTAGAACCATACAGTATTTGTATGGCTTATATGAATATTTGTATACTTGAAACAACCTAAATGTCCAACAACAATAAGGGAATGTAGACTTTTTAAAGTGGCATAGTTACATGATGGAATATAGCAATAAAAGATACTTTATCTTGATCTATATTTATAAATCTCAAAAACAATGGTGACCCAAAAAAGTTGCAGAAGAGTAAGTTAAAAAGACAATGGAACACTGTTGATGGAAATGCTAAAGGCATACGAAAGAACAGATTACAAATCAGGGGTGCCTGGGTGGCTCACTGGGTTAAGCATCTGCCTTCAGCTCTCTCTTAAATAAATAAAATATTTTTCAAAAAAAAGAACAGCTTACAAATCATTTATGGCCATCTATATCTGAACACACTTAACATAGATTGGAAAGATACATAACTTCAGAAGAACAGTTATCTCTGGGATGGAAAGAAATAAGACGGGGAAGGGGTACAAATAGTTAACTATATAATGTTTTAGTTCTTTAAAAAAAACAATACCCAAAGAAAATATGGCAAAATGTTAAAAACCGTTAAATCTTTGGTAGATACCTGGATGAAGGTGTAGAATAGTCTCTGTATTATTGTCTGAAATACTTTATAATTTTAAAAAGAAGGACTAGTTTGTGTTTTAGAAAATAAGACAATATATGAGCTTTGAAAAGGGAGATGTGCTAATAAAGGCCAATTATAGCTTTTATTCTCCCAGTCAACTTAATTGGCTCCTTTATAAAAAATTTTATAATTACAAATGAATACACACTCATATAATCTTTGGAAAAGATATTCATAAAGAAAGAATGAGTGTTATTATGGCACTTGAATCTGCTTGAATCTGCCATGATTCATACATCTTTTAAAGTAAATCATTTGAAAATATCTATACCGATTACTCAAAAAATACATTCAGTCTAATTCATATGTACAACAGATATCATGGTTGATCCCTGCTGCTCTAGCAACAGAAACCTAAATGGGTAAATTCATACATCTAATTGGGGCCAAAAACTAGTATCTCAGGTCCAGATCCCTGGCCTTCCTGTTAGGATTCCTCTTGAGTTTCATGGAAGGTAAAAGTTATATAAATGATTTTAAATAACTCAAACTTTACAGTGTTATTGATAACGTGGAATTACTTGAAATAAATGTTCTGTTGTTGGATTAGTTAGGCTGAGTAAATTACGACCATCTCACTCTATGGAACATTAGGATGCTATTATTAATAAAAATTTGAAAACTATCAACCACATAGAAAAAAATTTCAGAACAGTATTAAATAAAAAGGAACAAACTTATATAAGTAAGGATTAAGATAATTTAAAAATATGGGTACATATAGGGTGCCTGGGTGTCTCAGTCAAGCATCTGCTCTCCTTTGGCTCAGGTCATGATCCCACAGTCCTGGGATCAAGCCTAAGTGGGCAGGCTCCCTGTTCAGTAGGGAGTCTGCTTCTCCCTCTTCCTCTGTCCCTCCCCCTCCTTGTGCCCCCTCATTCGTTCACTCTCTCTCTCAAATAAATAAATAAAATCTTTTTTATTTATGCTGGCTTAATAAATCACTTAACTAGTATTTTAAGATAGTTGTTCTATATTTATAGAAGAATTAGGTAAACTAAATCCCCTTTTCATAGCTATAACCCACAAAAACTTTCAGGTATTTTTTTTTACTTTTTAGATCTCTCAAGTTTCATGTCATTAAAGCCAAGTCAATAGGTAAAACTCAGAAATTCTGTAGCCTCTGTAAATCAGAGAAGCTCTCTTCCTGTTTCAACTTCTGCCTCTAGATCTGACCTGCTATCAAGAATATTTTAGACTTCATTAAGTGAGTTCTATCTCTGAGATCCATTTACTGACAGTGTGATCCTGGGCTAATCACTGAAATGTTGTAATGTTTGTATTCTTCTATCCCTAAGTTTCTGTATTTGCAAAATTCTCCACGGAAGTACTCTAAGATTCATCTCAGATCCAGGGCTCATTCCCTACTTTCCCACCTCCTAAACCCTTGGAAAAACAGTGCTTAGCATAGATTCCACCTTGCTAGGGGCAGGCCAAACCCTGAAGAGGCAATTGTATCCCCAAAGATAAATAGCATTTCTTTTCCAAGAAGTAAACTATTATTTATTGAATACTTGTATACCTGGCCCTGTACCAAGCACTTCAAATATGTTATATGAACCATATTCCCAACCATAGACACAGCACCAATTTCTGGAGACAGGGAAATCTGTATTTGCAATTTAGGGACCAAGGGTAGGCTGCCCTAAGATGAGCCACTTTTGCATGAAGATTATGCCGAGCTGAAAACAAAATCCAAAGACTCAGGAAGAAACTGACCTGCCTAAAAGATATTAGATAAAGGACCTGCTCCAGCAAGAGAGCTATCACCACAGATAACATTATAATATGAACTAGGTATAGTAGACGGGAAGAAACCTAGCAAACCCTGTTTGATTAAAGTCCTCTCTACTTCCTACAGTTTCTAAATGGCCCAGGGAACCTTTGTTTACCAAACATTTACTCCTTTTCATCTCCGTGTGAGTTGTGTTCCTTCCCTTTGAAATCCCAGACCCCCTTTTCTCCTTAATTCAGGATGACTTTTATACCTCATTTTGCCTGTCTGCCTGTCTGGAATTTCATGTCTGTAGATTCCCCTTACGTACAAAATTAAATTTGATTTTCTCCTCTTAATCCATCTGATGTCAATTTAAGTCTTAGTCTAGCTAGAAGAATCTTGAGGGACAGAGATAATTTTTCTTCCTCCCCCAAAGTGACAAACATCCTATGTGATTCCTAAACACATACAAGTTTGAAAACCAAAAATGGAAGACCAGTGTTTTTCAAACTGTGAATGAGAATTCATTAGTGGGTTGTGATCTACATTAAATATATATATATATATATATATGTGTATATATATATATATATATATAATGGAGACTATCAGAGTGAATTGCATGTAGTATTGTTTTTGTGAAATGCCTGTCAATTATATATTGTATATGTATATACTTGGCCACAACATAAAATTTATTTCTTACTGTGGTCACAGCAAAAAGGTCTGAAAAGTACTAGCTAGCCATTACTGACTTAGAATAATGCACAATGTGGCAGAATAGTAATAAAAAAAGCAATCAAGAAAGAGCATAGTGGGCACATGGGTGGCTCAGATGGTTAAGCGTCTGCCTTCGGCTTGGGTCATGGTCCGGGGCATCTAGGATCGAGCCTGCTTCTCCCTCTACTTCTACTGCTCCCCCTGCTTGTGCTCTCTTGCTCTCTTTGTCAAATAAATAAGTAAAATCTTAAAAAAAAAAGCATAGCATATAGAAGTTACATTCCACAAATTTCTAGAGAAATAGCAAAATTTAAGACACTTAAACTCTAATCATCTAGTCATAAGGGGTATTGTGGTATAATTAATTTGGCCAAAAAGCCAGTGACTTTACTTTTAGCCAATAACTTAAATATTTCTTTTGTTTGCTGTGGTAATAACAAGTAGAATGGCCAAATTATTCAAGCTTGACTGTCGCCTTCACCAGAAAAGGTGGAAGCTATTAAAACATGATAGCCAAAAGGAGGAAAGCAATTTAGTTAACTCATTAATCGAATTCCAATCCCTGGATAACCAAAAGTAACCATCCATTAAAACCATCCTATTTCTCTTTGCTTACAACATTCAAATAATCGATTAGGGGCTCCACTATCCAACACAACTAATCAGTTCCGAAAACTCCAAATGTTTATTAAGACATCCCCCTTTTCCCCCCTTTTGTTTAAAACCAAACCACGGAATTCACGGGAAACCAGTGTCACAACTGTACCTCTACGTGAAGTGAAGACACTCAGATTGCCAAGCAGTGGCAAGCGGGCGGCGCGTCAGCGTTTCTCCACTCCAAGGCGGGAAAAGCCGGGCACTGGGTCCTCTATGTTATTGGGAGTGGGCTGCAGGTCTGGCGGCCGCAGGGATGCTACCCCCAGGGGTTCAGGCCCCGAAGCCTTGCCCACAGCGGAGGACAAGAAGCGCGATCCCACCCTATACACACACAAATGCTGAGCCACGGAAAAGAAGCGCGATCCCACCTTACATACTAACACGCCCCTCTCTCGCGCGCGCGCACACACACACACACACGCCGAGCCGAGAAAAGCAGCACGATCCCACCGCACACACACACACACACACACGCTGAGCCGAGAAAAGAAGCACGATCCCACCACGCGCGCGCACACACGCGTACGCACACACACACGGTGAGCGGAGGAAAAGCACAATCCTAACCTCCCCTACACGCCCCCTCCACACACAAACGAGCTGGGCCGAGAAAAAGCAGCGCGATACCGCCTTACCTGCGCGCGTGGGTATACACACACACACACACGCACACAGACGCTGAGCCGGGACGGACCCACAACACGTGTCTCTGTCGCGGGGCGGGGAGGGGGCGTGTGGAGCGCGTGCAGAGCTACAGCAAAACCTCAACCCCCGGCCACCGAGTCTATCCTTCCACCCCGGCTGCCCCGGATCCACGGGAGGAATTGTCCGGTTTAGAATACACGTGAGGGAGAAGCATAATGAGCGAGACTGCAGAGGACTGGGACAAACGAAAACCCCGCAAACTTACCTTGGTGCAGTCAAGGACCCAAAGTAAATGGATAGTACCTCCGAGACTGTCTTGCGGCCGGAGAGGCGGGCCCGGGCCTAATCTGAGCAGGAAAAAAAAAAAAAGGCCTCCACAGCGGGTAGAGTGCCACTGGAGGGAAGCTAACTGAGACAGACGCTTAACTGGGGTCCACCTAGTTAACTCGAGAGGGCGGCCATTGACCCTGACTGGCACGCGATCGGATTGGTTGATTCCGGGACTGTTTCAAAGGAAACGCTTCTGTGATTGGCCAGGAAAGTCAAGCGGGAACCCGGAGGTCGTGGGCGGAGGGGGCAACAAAATTGTTACCTAGGCAACAGAGAGACGCAGCGCTCTTGGCTGTCTATTTTCGGAGCCCAGCCAGCGACCCGAAAACTGACCCAGGTGAGGAAACCTGAACCTTAGGAAGGGGAAAGAAAGGGTCCCCCAAATGCCCTGGCTATCGGGAAAACTAGGGAGAACTCCAGAGTACTTACGACTCTGAATGATACCCAAAAAAGCCACAAGTCGCAAATAGTACAGACCTTTTCCCTAAGTTCCCCTGCCCTAGACACTAGAAGCAGGAGGCAGCTTTAACAAAACCCAGTCTATTCAGGATGTGAGCGAAAGATGGAACAATTTTACCATACAGGGAAATTGTTGCTGTTCGACTGTCTGAAAGCCAAAATGAACACATGAAGGCTTCCCAATGCCTGTCAACTCATACACACGGTTTTAACACTAATTTGAGAGTGAAAACTGTGTCCTTATGGGTACCATAAGGCACCCACTGTTCTTTGTGTTTTACATGTACGGACATGATTTATCCAGAGTGCCTTGGTTGGGATATATACATATATTTTAAGGGGTATAATGTTGTTCAAACTGGAAAAAAAATGGCGGGTGCCACTTTCTACGTGGTCAATAATCCTGTGTGCGAGAATGGGAACACTGTGACCTGAGGATTCCAACGGCCGTTGGTCAGATCCGTTGAGGACCGAGAAGCAGTCAGACTGCGCTTGAGTGGGCTAAAGTGTCGTGTGCAAAGACTACTTGTATTTATCTTAGCGAGGTTGCTGTCACCGTCGGTTGATCGGAGAGTGAGTATTCTATGTCGTGAGACTATACCTGTCTAGAGGTAAGAAACAGTGTCAAAAAATAAAATCTGTGTATGAGGAGAGAACAGAATTTGACCAGAGAGTTAGGGGTCATTTCTTCTCAGAGCTTCCTATTGTGACAAGGATTCAGAACAGAGACTGTTTCCCAAAGAAATTAAACAAACAGGCCTGTTGACTTAGAGAAAAATTAAAAGTACTGAAGGAAAATTTGCGCTCTCAGCTCCTTTTTAGGTAGAGGTAGAGTATGAGAATGAGAGGGAGAAATAAAGATTACTGCCAAGTGTATTAAGTTTGTCTAAAATAAAGAATAATAGGGGCGCCTGGGTGGCTCAGTCGTTAAGCGTCTGCTTTCGGGTCAGGTCATGATCCCAGGGTACTGGGATCGAGCCCCCCACGGTGCGGGTCCTCCGATGAGCCCTGCACGATGCAGGTGCTGGGATCCAGTATGGCACTGGGCTCCCTACTCTGTGGGAAAGGCTGCTTCTCCCCCTCCCACTCCCCCCGCTGGTGTTCCCTCTCTCGCTGTGTCTCTCTCTATCAAATGAATAAATAAAATCTTTTTTAAAAATGTCAGTTTTTAAAAAAATAAAATAAAGAATAATAGAGGAAGTAGTAAAGCAAAAGAAGGTCATATATGAAATATTCCAGTTATTTCCAAAAATCATCTTCTATTGAATATATTTTAAATTTGTAAGAAAAGCCCTGTTAAGTCCTCATAGTTACTTATGATTTGGTACAATTTATGACATTCCTAAAAAAGGAAATCATTCTTTGTATTAAAAAGACAAAGTCAAAATGAATTATTTAATAATCATTGATGTTCAAAATGTAATATAAAAAAATTAGCCAGTATACTGTAATTTAATTCAGACATAGGCAGAACAGCATCTCTGCTTTCAGAATGAAACTTTTGAGTTTTCAGGAGAATTTTAATACAGGAATTTCCAAATAAGAATTGTGTAAATAAAGTTGCAGAATAAATGCCAAATATATTTAAGAGAGTAAATCGATTTTGAATAATTTGAAATTATCCAGCTATAAACAGTGCTTTACATATGGGTATGTGTTAAACAAGTTCCCAAAGAATATTATGTTGTGATTCTTTATTACCCTGGTTTTATTTACTATATATACTTGAATTAATAAAATATTTCCTTTTGAATACTCTGTAATTCAGGTTTTTCACTAATTTCACCTAGATTTTTCTCCAATTAGTTCAAATCAAAGAGCCATCCCTACAGGGCGCCTGGGTGGCTCAGTGGGTTAAAGCCTCTGCCTTCGGCTCAGGTCATGATCTCAGGGTCCTGGGATCGAGGCCCACATCGGGCTCTCTGCTCAGCAGGGAGCCTGCTTCCTCCTCTCTCTCTCCCTGCCTCTCTGCCTACTTGTGATCTGATCTCTCTCTCTCTGTGTCAAATAAATAAATAAAATCTTTAAAAAAAAAAAAAAGAGCCATCCCTACAGACACTGTGGGTGGATCAGCCCTCACAACCAGAGTTGGACTTAATCTCTGGTCACTGATACTGCTTCAGTGCCATGGGTCTGGAGCCATCCTGGTTGAGATTGTTTAGTCCGTAACTGGTTTCTGTGTTTCCATAATGAGCTGTTTCTGAAGTGTCTGTCTCTTTAGCTCTTTGTGACTGGTATCAAGAGAGATTCCCCCAGTCACACCTTTATGTATGAAGGCCCTAAGGGCTCAAGTTGATGTGGGCAATTCATAGACTCTATCTGGAAAATGCTGCCTCTCTTCAAAGGAGAGTGAGAGAAATAAAAACAAAGGGCCTAGGAAATTTATTTTCTAAGAACCAAATCTCAAATCGATTTAGCAATATATTTTGTTTTGAATGAAATTACTACTTAAATTTTCTTCAATTTCAATTTATTCTTGGCCTATTTAAATGGCAATACCAGATTCAGGCAGTGGCGCTCTAGAATCTTCTTCTTTATTTTTTTTAATTACTACACTACAATGAATAGGCAAAAGGAAGAATACATTATACATTATAAGGTATAAAGGCAAGAGATTATAGGGTATTTTTTTTATTTGCCCCGGTGGTACAGGTCTGTGAATCATCAGGTTTACACATTTCATAGTACTCACCATAGCATAAAACCTCCCCAATGTCCTTAACCCAGCCACCCTATCCCTACCCTCCCACCCCCCAGTAACCCTCAATTTGTTTCATGAGATTAAGAGTCTCTTATGGTTTGTCTCCTTCCCGATCCCATCTTGCTTCATTTTTTTCCTCGCTACCCCCCAGAACACCCCGCCCTGTCCCTCTAATTCCTCATATCAGAGAGATCATATGATAATTGTCTTTCTCTGATTTATTTCTCTTAGCATGATACCCTCTAGTTCCATCCACGTCATTGCAAACAGCAAGGTTTCATTTCTTTTGATAGCTGCATAGTATTCCATTGCATATATATACCACATCTTCTTTATCCATTCATCTGTTGATGGACATCTAGGTTCTTTCCATAGTTTGGCTATTGTGGACATTACTGCTATAAACATTCATGTGCACATGCCCCTGCGGATCACTACCTTTGTATCTTTAGGGTAAATACCCAGTAGTGCAGTTGCTGGGCCATAGGGTAGCTCTATTTTCAACTTTTTGAGGAACCTCTATACTGTTTTCCAGAGTGGCTGCATATAGGATTTTTTTTTTAAGATTTCACTTATTGGGTGGGGGGGGGAGAAGGAGCAGAGGAAGAGAGAGAAAGAATTCCAAAGCAAATCCCACAACTTTGAGATCATGACCTGAGCCAAAATCAAGACCCAGACGCTTAACTAACTGAGCCACCCAGGTGCCCCATAGGGTATGGTTAATAAGCAGTTCAGTTTTTAACAGAACACAGATTGCATGTAGGAGAATAAACAGGAAGTGGCAAAATTAGGTTAGGGTGATATCTTAAAGAACCTTGGTTGCCAGGCTTAAGAGGAACCTAATGTATGTCAAGTTTCCAGGTGAAAGCCCTACAAATAAATAACACTGCACAGTTTGTAAAAAGGCATCTTGCTTTGGTTTGTCCAGTTGATCTGTTTCTGTCAAATAAATGGTTTCAATAAAGCTTAATAAATTATTCTTAATTTTTAGACTTCTAAAAAATGTGGTAGAATCTACATTTCCATTAAATTTAGACTATTTTTTCCAAAAATTCACATCACTGTTTTTCTCTTGATCCTTTGAACTATTTAATTAGTTATTCACAAATACTGGTGATTCGTTTATTTCCCAAAATATATCAACAAACATGTCTTGATTTCTTATTTTGTGTTTGCAGGTTATTATTACAGTTGATATGGTACAAACTATTTTTGCTAAAGTGCCAATTTCATTATGACATCTCTACGCCCATGTAGTTCCGTATGAATCTGTGCCATTTTATGCCAGCCTAATTTGGAATTTAAGAAGTCTAAGTCCTAATGTACTTCAGATATATAGAGTGTTGCTATAAATTATTGTGAATGATTTGCTATATACTCAAACATACATTGCAAGAAGGGGCATCCCCTTTAAAGCAGTCACTTTGAGAGTCCATCCACTTGCTGTTGCTATGGCTTAAATTACCTTTGAAAATGCTCTTAGAATCGCCTTGAGGACTGTAGCACATTCTTTTGAATCTCCTTAAAGTAGCAAATCGTCATATTTTGAAAGTAGATGTGATATCTCGATATATCTAGAAATCACTTGGAGACAAATCTGTTGTATAATCAAACTGAGTGATACCATAATGATACCTATTTTCTTTGTGATACATATGAAGGCAATTCCCAAATATTTTGAACACTGATAGCATAATTTACAACAGTGTATAACCCTCCAAGGTGACTACTTTGAAATACAATATTCGTGTGAATTTAATCATGCTTCATTCAGTATTCATAAACTGCTGACTCTATGCCAGCTCCGGTTTTTGAGACTCTCGGCTTAAAGGGATGGCTTCCCACTGTCCACACTGCCCTGCCTCTCACCAGATGAGAACCAGGCCAGAGCTACTTCCCAACTAGGGATTTAGAATAAATCTGCTTTCCCTAAATCCAGCATCCACTGTACCCACTGAATGGCAGACTCACTTCATAACGTAGTTGCCCAGAGTAACATGAGAAAGCCTTTGATTTGTCACCTAGGTTTCTTTTCCAGCTGTGATGTTGAGCCCTGCCCTAGTCTGAACCTTCATCTAGCTGCCAACTCCCCAATGATCCTCAAGAGTCAGACCCTGCCTCCTCTACCCCCACCTATGGACCAGGGTTCTGCTCCACCTAAACAGACCTCCCTGTAACCATGATTATTCAATATTTCTGCCCTGAAACACTGCTCATATCCCAAAATTGCTGCCATGTCCCTGACAAGCAGGTGAAAATATATGAATAGCAGTTTTGATTGCTACCTCAGACACGGTATTTGGGACTTCTGAATACCCTTCTTCTGGGTTTGCTATACCTGTTCCTGTTTATTCCCCTCTCACCAGCCCACCATTAAACTCTCATCACAAGCCTCATCATCAAGTATCTGTGTGTGCAGGCATGATGTATGTGCCAAATAATAATGATAATTTTATGCAGCTTTTCATATTTTAGCAAACTCTTTCACCCATATTGCATAATAAGGCCATCACAACAATTTTGTAAGGAGGGGGAATGCTGGAATAATAAAACAGTTTCTGCTATATTTGTTGTATAAAGGTCCCATTGTTTGTGCAATCTCAACTCAAAATACTGTTCATATCACTGCATCTGAGACCTGGATCTATTTCTCCTTTTGTTGTCAAAGGTAGAAAATGTGTCAATAAACTTTTTGCTTTTAATGCTCAGTAAATATTTAATGAACACATAATCAACTAGAACTTTTGAAATATAAACAAGAGCCTCTTTGTTTAATTTAATATGTGTCAATTATTCATTTCCATAGCAGACTACCAGACCATACTGTGAGAGAAGATTGTTTTATCACCATTTATTTCACCTTTTCCAATTTAATGAGTTTCCAATGTAATGAGTTTTATCATTAACTTATTTGACATCATCATTAGAAGTGATATTCATGCCCAGCAAAATTAAATTTTTAAAGGACCAATAATAGCTAACATATGTTGAGTGCTTACGATGCTTAGAATGTGTGCAAGACATGGTTCTAAGCTCTTTGATGTGTGTGAAGCTACTTAATCCTTGTAACAACCCTATGAGGTAGCACTACTATTATTCCTATTTTACAGGTAAGGAGGATGGAGTGTATAGGATTTAAATGATGTGCCTGACATCACAGAGCTGGGAAGTAAATGATAGATACATATCTAGGCAGCATGACTCCAAAGATCTTACTCTAAACCACTCTGATATACTGCCTCTATGCTAGACATACAAGGCAATTTCACATGTGTTTCATACCCTTGACATCTCCAATAAGCATTAAGATCAGTTTTCCATTTAAAACAGAAAGTCAAGGGCGCCTGGGTGGCTCAGTGGGTTAAAGCCTCTGCTTTCGGCTCAGGTCATGATCTCAGGGTCCTGGGATCGAGGCCCGCATCGGGCTCCCTGCTCAGCAGGGAGCCTGCTTCCCCCTCTCTCTCTGCCTGCCTCTCTGCCTCCTTGTGATCTCTCTCCCTCTGTGAAATAAATAAAAAAATCTTTAAAAAAAAAAAACAAAAAAACAGAAAGTCAAAATAATAGTAAAACATAATAAAACAGAAGGTTTGTAAAACACCATCTGCGTGCAAATTGATTTTGACAGGTGATTTTTTATCACCACACATTTGAGAATCCCTTTGTATTACTGTTCTAGGCACAATGCAGAAATTTTAGTGGATCATTTAATACCAGCACTAAAGAAGTGTTTCCTGTGAGTTAATTTTATAAAATCATGTTTTAAAAATATTAGCAGAGATGTAGAAAAGACTCCTATTATATTTATGCCCAAATCATTGACAATAGGCTTTATGCAGGTTATTCATTAAAGTCTGTGACATTTCCAAGATGTTTAAAGACCCTGAATTCCTATCCTAAATGTGACTGTAAGGATTATTTTAAAGATTGAAGGTTGGTAGGATTATAGGCCCTGGTGATCTTATTTATGTTTTTAATGTGTTATTTCCTAAAATTTCTGTTATCGATGTATATAGTATCACAATTATAACCATAAAAACAGTTCATTTTTTGTGTGTGAACTTTGCACTAAACCAATGAAGCAACCCACTAGAATTCTCAGATGGCGGTATAATGTTAAGCATCATCAAGGGCTGATTAAAAATTTAATCTTCAGTCTTCAATGAAACAGAAAACCTAAATATCTCTTTCTGATTATCTTCTTCCTCAGAACATGGATTCTAAAAATATGGAATCTGAAAATGCAGAAGTCAAAGATATGGAAACTGAAAATGTAGAATATGAAAATATAGAAATTGAAACCATTTCTTCAGTTTCAACTTTGCAAGCCCTCTCTAAGCTACTTTATCCCGAAGAAGAGGATGATTTTGAGCCTGGACAGGTGGTCGTATACTTACAGATGAATTAGTTCTATTCACGCTAAGTTGTTAAACTGTATTTGAACAACTCGTTCTAACCTTGGCTGTGGGAGCAAGGCTGTATCATCCAACAAGAGGTTGCAGGACTCATTATGCATGAGAGTATAACCTCTAGTACATTTCTAGCAAATATAATTATATTTTTTTCTAGACTACCTGAGCACTGAATAGGAAAATAGTTCTGTAACTATGGTAGCAATAGCCACATTTCAAAATGTTTGTCATTTATATTTATGGCCAAAGAATGCTTAACAACCATTTGCAGAGAGTGGTAACTTGGATTTTTAAGCCTAGACAGTATTTCTATAAAACGAATAATTTTCACTAGACAGTGTTAATTAGGCCCCCACCAACAAGTTCCCTTGATTTTTAAAAATTGTTCCACACATGAAAACAGAACAGAGAATAATTTGAGCCAGATAATGGGACAAACTACCTTTAGCTTACTAAAATTGACTTCCAGGTACATGCTCACACGGAGCTGTGGAATCTAATTTGTTGGATAGCATTTGGGATCATGGCAGGCAACCCCAGGGAGTCTTGCAGCAACAAGATGAGCTTCATTTTGGGTAGGAGAGTTCCATGAACTGACCTTCAGTCACTGCCTATATTCCCGAAATAATCAAAATGCTTCTATGTAACCCCTGCTCTCCATTCTCCTGCTCCTTAGGTATCAGCAAACCTCAGCTGTCAGACTGCCTACATGAAGGCAAACAAAATTTGGGCCAGAAATCTCACACAATAGCAGAATATGTCAATTTGCTTTACATTATCTTAGTGAAGTTGTTATTATGACCAATTTGCCATGAATAAACCATCTCCAGTCAGCATGCATATCAGTCTGCTCCTCCCCAAAAATTCTTTTCTGCCATTGTGTGGAAAAACAAATGTAATCTTAATAGGCAGCAAATTCACTGGCTCAGATCAACACTGGATGGGACTTCCACCCTCCAGGAAGAGTTTAGGTGGCAGGCAAAGAATCAAGAAAGACGTGCAATGGAAATAAAATTTTTAGATGGAAACTGAATCAGCTTGGAGCCAGGATCCAAGAAGTGTCAGTCGGGGAAAAGATAGTAGAGGCCAAACAAAAATCAGGACATTCATAATAGCATTGAATATATACAACACACAGGACACTGGAGAAAAATTTAGAAGCAAGGTATTAATGAAGTTGGGAAGGCAAGTTCATTTTTGTTACATTAAGCTGAAATAGAAGGATACATCCTGGGAAAGGTAGGGTTATGTCTTATACAAAAAGCATATTAAATATTTGAGGAACAGCAATCTTGAAGAAAGGGAAGTGGACCTTGTAACTGGGACAGATTCAGAGATAAAAGATTTACCCTGGTTACAAAGCCTGTTCTCTTTGGTGTTTACGTATGGAGATGTTTATTTGCATCTAGAGGTGATTCTAGGAGAAAGATAGTGATTATGAGAATAGAGAGACGAGGATCATTTTACCAAATTGTACAATTCATAGAGGAAAATTACTGTAATAATGTATGATTCTGTATATCTGGGTTATAAGCAATTTTGAGGTAATTGGTCATTCAGACACTGCAGTACAGATATCATTAGAGGATATAGAACTGGAGTATCAGAACAGTGGGAGAATAATTAATGTTTCTAATGAACTCTTAAATTTTCCAGGAGAGGAACAGCTTTTCATTTTTTAACATGTATTAATCTTGGGAACTGTGAAATGATTACAAGAGTGATGTGTTTTTGAAAATACTCTCTCTGAAAACAGCATTAAAACTGTTGCATACACATTCGCTTATTTACACCATCCCTACAGTGAATTGCTAAGAATCTGGGAGATTGGGAAGAGAGTGTTTTTTAAACTCACGAGGGGATCTTAAGACCTGTGGGAAATAAGATTCACCACTCCATAGACACGGTAACCCAGTTGTTCTAACTCTCTTACCTATCGCAAAGTGGCATGAACTGCAATGATAAATTTCTCAGATAATGGGATGTGGATCCATGGTAAAAGCTGAAATGATATTTTTATGGAAAACATTTGCAAGATGGTTTTTAATATTTTTATTATCCTGGTTCGTCATTCCACTTGAAATTTTTGCTTTTAACCATTTATTTTCATTAAGTTAATAAACTGAGATTCCCCTTCTGTTGTGATGTGCTGACCCAATCATCACTATGCATGGAGAGCATACCAATTTTTGTCAGGGATGTTCAAGTTTTTCTTTCCATGGATTTTAATTTTCCGTGGAAGAAGTCACTCAAAACAAGAGGCCCTCATGTTCCAAGAAATGCTTTGCCCTGATTGACTATTAGTATTCTGGTGATTAATAACTTAAGAAAAGCACTACAAGTTTATATGACCTTAGTGATTAAAACAAACAAACAAACAAACAAACAAAAACGTACAGAATACCATCTTGGGATTTCCACATAAAAATGTCTGTGACACCTTAACCACAGACATTGCACCTTTGAAGCTCCTTTTGGAAAGGAATGGTTACCGTCTTAGAAACCGTTGAGATGTTACAGATTAATTTCTGATTTATAGCTGTTGGAATAGTTTAGCATAATAAAGACACAGGTGCGTTTTTCCACCAGCTTTCAAGGACAGACACTATTCCTCTTGCCCAAACAGGCCATTGTAACTCTTGAACATACCTGAAGTCTTGGGAGATCAGGGCAGGGGCCAGAGAAAAGAAAGCTAGATGTGCTAGTTTGCCAGGATCCAAGGAGAGAAGAACGTTTTGACTGTCAGCAATGGAGTAAATTGGAGCTTCAGAGTCTGGCATCAACAAGAACATTTAGAAAAATACTGGGATTTTCTTGAGATATCAAAAGACCCCTGAGAGGGACCAATGAAGTGGTTGCCACGATTCTGATGTTATAATATGTATCTTATTTAGTTGAAAAAAAAATTTTCTTGTACTGGTGAATAGAGGAGCAGTCATATGGGGGTGTGTTTGCTTGCATAGGGGATGGCAAAATGAACTTGCATGATGACTCAAGTGGTTCAGCATGTATTTGACACTCTTAATTTGGGGTTGCTGTTTAAATCCATTAGTTCAGTGTTAGGTGGTGTGACAAGAATGTGTTTTAGGCCCCCAGTGGAAAAAAGTAAAATCAGTTATCAGGAGTTTCGAATGAGTCCTTTGGTATCTAAATACTTAAGACCCTATTTCGTGGTTTGTTTTTGTTTCTATAGAATGTTCTCATCCTTTTCCATCCCCCACCTAACTGTGGCGAGACACTGCCAAAACCCAAAAGTGTTGATGCTCTTATACTAATACTTGATTCTGACCTTCAAAGAGATGAATGCGGTTCATTCCCCTATCCACAGGGATACACAATTCACTGGGCTGGAACTGGGGATTTAGTCTGATCAAAGATCAGTTCTGCCTTTGGGTCTATTAAACTAAATACTTTTTGAAAGGAAAAGGAAAACACGTTCTAAATAATACTTGGCATGGGCGCCTGAGTGGCTCAGTGGGTTAATGCCTCTGCTTTCGGCTCAGGTCATGATCTCAGGGTCCTGGGATCGAGGCCCGCATCGGGCTCCCTGCTCAGCGGGGAGCCTGCTTCCCCCTCTCTCTCTCTGCCTGCCTCTCTGCCTCCTTGTGATCTCTCTCCCTCTGTGAAATAAATAAATAAAATCTTAAAAAATAAATAAAAAAATAAATAAATAATACTTGGCATCTGTCGCTCTGTTGTATAACAATGATGATTAATTAAATGAGAAACTCTATGAAATTTTAGATGGAAAGCTTATCAAATTTAAAGTTACTGGTCGTATAAGTTACACAAGTAATAATTACTTGTTGGACATTTTTTTCTCTCCCAGCCAAATTGTTCGTCTGTCCTTGGAGCCATGGGTCCTGGGAATATTGGACCACCAACAACAGAAGAGCTCCGTGGTAAGTTATTTAACAAAGCATATAGATCACTATAGTCAGTATAATTTTTTCTCTGGGTGCAAAATTATAAGGAGAGTAAAACTAACACTAGGATTTGTCAAAGATGAACTCAAATAATTGTGGAAATGATGAACAGCCATTTACATATAAAGATGCTGTTTTTACTCTACTGTTATAGGTAATTTATTTTTATATTAATGGAAATCAATTTGCCTTGAATTATTCACATTCACTTTTTGGTATACTTCCTGAGCAGTGAAACCAAGAAAGCCATGTGTGGTTAAACAACTTTTTTATTACTTAAGGTCTAGTTATCAAGATGCTTAGTTTCTTCACCTTCTACCCTGCTATATTCTGGCAATTTCACATAATTCATTAATCCGTTCAACAAATATTTATTGAGAGCCTCTTATGTACCAGGTAGTATGAGCATCTCTGGAGCTATGAGGAAAATCAAAATAGAAAGGTCTCTGCCCCCATCGAGCTAATAATCTTTTGGAGAACACAATAAATAACTACACAATTTTGTCTTATATCAAAATGCTTATAAATTTAAGCCCATGAGGTGATATATATAGTCACGGGTCCTATAAACTAGAAAAAATATTTGGGGGGGATTTTTCCCAGCATTTTGGCCCATATATTTTCACACAGTTGACCATTTTATACATCTTCAAAAATATAGAAGACTCTAATTTTGTCATGATGACAGTTACCAGAGGGTGAACAGGGAAAGGAAGTGAAGTTCTTTCATCACTTTAGCTGATTGTAAAAGATTTTATCTGGAAAAATGTTTAAAATAATGGCTAAAATGAGGTCTGAGGGGATGATTTTAAAATTTCAGTTATTATCCTCTACAAACTCAAGAGTCTCTTTGCCTCATTCAAGAGATGTTGGAAGGCTAGTTCAAATTTCGATGTGTTTTTATGCTGCCTGAATTTCTGATAGTGTATGGCTAATATCCTCTAAATTCTGAGAACAATGAGTCATATGCAAACTATTTTATATAAAATCTGTAATTAGGCTTTACAAAGCCCATGCTAGACAGCAGCAGACAAATACAAAAGAGCTAGCAGTATTGAAAACCTGGTAATCAGGTGCATTTCTGGGGATGCTTAAAAGGAGAGCTAGAAATAATATTCTGCACCTAATGTTGGAACAAATGTAAGCTGGGCTTTTCCATGCTTCATTCGCTTTTAAGTATTTAAAGATGAGATTAAAAACCCGGGTATATGCTTAGTCTTACATAAAGGACAAGTGATAGAGATTTTCTTTGAGGCTCACATCTACATGAGGAAAATACCGGATTAAAAAAATTATTATTGGGGCGCTTGGTGGATCAGTGGGTTAAGTGTCTGCCTTCGCCTCAAATCTCAGGGACCTGGGAAAGAGCCCTGCTTTGGGCTCCCTGCTCAGTGGGGAGTCTGCTTCTCCCTCTACCTCTGCCTGCTGCTTCCCCTGCTTGTGCTCTCTTTCAATCTCTCTCTGTCAAATAAATAAAATCTTTTTAAAAAATAAAAAAATGATGGGGCGCCTGGGTGGCTCAGTGGGTTAAGCCTCTGCCTTTGGCTCAGGTCATGATCTCAGGGTCCTGGAATCGAGCCTCGCATCGGGCTCTCTGCTTGGCAGGGAGCCTGCTTCCCTCTCTCTCTGCCTGCCTCTCTGCCTACTTGTGATCTCTCTCTCTGTCAAATAGATAAATAAAATATTTGAAAAAATTTAAAAAATAAAAATAAAAAAATGATCATTGTATCCTCTGTTTTCAGTTTCTTTAACTGATATTTTCTAAGAATTATGTCATGCTTTCATGGCAAAGGTATCAAAGAGCTTTCAGATAGTAATACGCAAAGCAAGATAAGACATTGACTCCCCAAATTAGATGATTGTATGTTTGATTGGTTCTTTTACCTAAATGTTCGATATATGATCCTATTGATGTTTCTGAAAAAATGTGTAATATTTCTTTGCATATGTATGTTATATATAATATGTTTCATATAAAGTGTTCTTTCACATATGGAGTGTATATTATATGTTACATATGTACACACACAGAGGCTGGAAAGATACAGACTAGAATGCTATCATTGATTATCTCTGGGTAGTTGGATTACAGATGATTTTTTCTTCTTTTTGCTTATATGTTCCTTCCAAATTTTTTACAACTATTATTACAATTTTACAATGTTTTGGTTGTGGATTGATTTAAAAATTCTACGTTTTTTACTAACTTAGCTTGTTTGGACCGAAACACAAACTAGTGATTACAAATAGAACATGTTTTACTTCGATGATCTCAAACTAAGCATGAAGAACAGACAACAGCCTCAGCTTTATCTTCCCTTTCTCCACAGTCATCCCTCAAAGCAGTGATGAAAATGTCGAGGATATCTGGAATCCAGAAGAGGTTCCAGAGGGAGCAGAGCACGACGACATATGGGATATCAGAGAAGAGCCAGAGTAAGTTACATGAAGCCAGGAATGTGTTTGGGGCTTAAGGTAGATGTGTCATCTGATACCATTCTATTTTTAACAAGATTCATAAAATAACTTCCACTGCATAAAAGATAAAACTATGGTGACACGCAGAAGGCATGGGTAATTGATGGTTTTTTTTCCTTCTGGAGCAGAAACAAATAATGAAACATAATACCTTCCTTTCAGTTATTATCAAACAAAAACTGAAATATACAATCATTTCCACTACAAATTTATATTTAATGTTGGGTAGTTGTTTAATGTGGAACTAACACTGCAAAAGAAAACAACCCATTAAGTTACAAGCATTCATACAAGCTAAATTATTATACCATGTTTATGTGTCAAAGACCTGCTTTTAATTACTCAATGCTCCACAATTGTGGTAAAAGGCTGTGTTCTCTCTCCAATTATCTATTATTACCTGGACCTATTTACTAGTTATTTTAGGATTACGTTTAATATATTTTGCAAGCGGTCTTGAAGCCTCACTCTGTAGCTTTTTCAATAGGAATTATGAATATGAATTATAAATATGAAATTTAGGATTATTATCATGAATAGCCCTTCACTCTGATGAAATAAATCGCCCACAGTTTCAAGGAATTGAAAGTGTGTTCACATTCATAATTGAAATTAATGTTTAAATGCACTAAGCTTTAAATATATGTATTCTAAAATAAAATCTTGATTGAGCATTTAGAATAGCTTGAAAAACCAAGGCAGTACTTACTAAATTATAATGTACTTTATAAATTCTTGAAGACTTCTATGGTAAGTGATCTGACAACTTATCTAATTCTGACTACAAAATTGTGTCCAATGTTTTGTTTTGTTTTGTTTTTTCAAAAAAAAGTAAAACCCCAACCCTCTCTTTCTATCCTCTACATTGGTTCTGAAAGTAAAAGCAGTGGGAGATTGCAGATAATTAACTGGAAAAATGTATCCAGCTTTCAAATAAACCATGTCAAAAAAAAACCATAAACCTCACAAAAAGATCAAAGGGGATTTTAAAACATCTCTGTGTGTACCTTAAAAATGAAGAGAGTAGATCTCAGGTTATGTTTATACAATGCCCACACATCCGACAAAAGGTAAGAAGTAAGCCACTCATTCATCATATTGTCTAATGAATGTCAAACATCCATATGTGGCAAGTTGCAAATTTAAGTAAATTTTCACTTCTCATCCTGATTTTTGATGTTCTGTAGAAAGAACATCCATGAAAGTTTTAAATGAATAAGAACTCCAGTCAGGATATGAAGAAAAGTATAAGATTTTTTTAATCTTTATTTTCTATCTTACACAAGTACATTTCAAAATGTCCCAGTGGGTAAAGAGGAAATTGGGAAAAAAGGGGGATAGGCAGCTCACAAAAAAGAATCACAAGTGGCCAAATAAAAAGTAATAAGGACCTGACCTAAGTCACTGGCCTTGGGGAGAAGTATGAGGGCCTTTGAGAGATTCTTAAAGGAATATATGTTATTTGATTTAGATGCTGAGGGTACTGACTTGGGTGAGCAGGTGAATAGGGAGGCCATTAACCGTGATTGGGAATGAAGGTAGAGGGAAAGCAGTGAGTTTGGTTTTGGATGTGTGGACTCTGAGGTGCCTTTGGGACATCCAAGCAAATGTATATAGTAGACAGTTGGAAAATTACATCTGGAGATGAGGAGAAGAGCAGCAGCTAGAGCAAATCCATTTGGGAGTCATAGGCATATGGATCGATACCTTTCTGTTTTGCTTTAACCTGGCTTCACCTTTGTAAATATCAGGTAAATGTTATAGTCTATTAAGAAAAAAGTGCCCCATATCAAATAGCTACTTATTGTTAGTCCTGTTCAAACTCAGAGAAATCCCTTTTTCATTCTTGGGCATTCCTATTTGCAAGCGGTCAAAAGTTCAAGGTAGTCCTTTAGTCTTCCTATCCAGAGAGTTACCGTTTCTTCATTGGGGGGAATTAAAGAGGAAAGATCATTTGTTAATGTTTGCTCACTTCATTCCATCTAAAAATATAGGTTACATTATGGCTGGGTGCTTCTTTCTATAAACCACTCTATCCCTAGGGACCCAAATTTGGGGACAAAGAAAGATTTGTGAATTGTTGTGTGTGAGGTGAAATACCAGGAATATCTTTCATCAGAGTAAGAATTCTGTAGGCCTAGATTCTAAATACTACAATGTAGGTGTGCTGACTGCATTACCATTGTTTCTATTATAGACTTTTAGACCTGGAAAAAATATTGTAGAGATCACTGAGTTCAAACCTAGCTCTCCCATAAATTGTATGAATCTGGAAGCAGAGAACCCCATGAGTTTGTGATTTGACCAAGGGCACACAGTTAATAACAGAAACAGAACTACACCTGGATTTTCTCACTCTACTCTGTGTCTTAAATTTAGCGGTTGAGGATTTCCATCTATCCATCAAATTCTGTGTTATGGTCCTACTATTTTTCTGAGCCATCGTTTTCTAGGAAAAAAGACCTTTTTTTCTTCTAGTTTTAATCTTATTAGAAGTTCCCTCAATCCATTTTATTTCTATAGCTCTGAAACAATTAAGCTTAATTTTTTGAAAAGAAGTAGATACAGTATAAATCCTGCTTTACAGTGTTAGGTGTATATATATTTTTTCATGTTAGGTATTTTGACTGAATTTTCTCGACTTCTATTCCTTTATGTTCTGCTACATGCCTGAAGAAATGGTCAGCACTTTATTTAGTCCTTTGATTTTTTTGTAATAGCATGTCCTCATAAGTTTGTAGTTTTTTATGTGTTTGTTTTGTTTGGTTTTTGTTTTTGTTTGCTCTGGAACAGAAAATTGCTTTCTTTTGAGTCTCTGTATCATTTACTTTTTTTTTCAGGTATGAGATAATATTCAAAGAGCAGGTGAGAACTGAGGATTTATTCCTAGGATTTTCAAGAAAAGACTCTTCAACTACATGTTGTAACGATCTAGTGGTGAGCCTCTCCATCTTCCCTATGACCATTATGGCTACATTGACTGTTATATACATAATATCATAGGCAAGGCAGTAAGCTCTTTAAAAATAGTGGTTGCTATGTTTTAGGTACTAAGGGAATAATGGGATTGACAGTTTAAAATTGGTTAACATGTACAAAATAAACTAAATTTACACATGTGGATAAGATTTACAAATAAACATAGTAGAATCATAAGGCATAATACACTATTTCTAGTCCTGTGAAAACTACCCTTCCTTGAATCTCTCTTATCTCTTATATCTGTATTTCTTCTAATGACTCAGCTTACATCGTGCAATTTAAAAAGGGACTTTTTCTTAATTTTTGGACCCAAACTTCTGATTTAAAACTCTAAAAAGACATCTAAAATGTTATCTTGGCTCCCTTATCAGAATGACACTATTTCTATGTAATAACAATAGCAATACCAATGAGATCAATGAGACCCCCTCACTTCTGCTTATTTGAGACTCAAAATGATCCTGTTAAAAAGTCTGGGCCTAACCAAGAAAGGGGGATATAACCTGTCTTGGAGGCATACACTAGTAATTCTGGCGTGGAGAATTCTTTTCCTGAGATCAGCGGTGTGCATCTATCTTTTCCCCTCCCTGTCTCACAACACTCTACAGTATGGAGAACCTAAGTGCCCATTGGAAATGCTGAATTTTTTTCCTTAAGCAAATGATAAATGGAATCTCTCTTTTGTATGAACTTCAGGTTTTCTCTTATTAGCAAAATCTAAGACATCCAATTGAATCAAGTAACATAATGGGAGTAGTGAGTTTAAGTACCTCAGGAGATTTTTCAAACTCTAATGAGTTAAGGTTTCAAGTGATCTTGAAGTAATTAGCTCCCAGGGTTTTACCAGTAACATCCCAATTCCTCTCTTTTAAATAACATTTTTGATGTCTAGTGTTGAGGATTGCTGTAAACTCTGGAGAAATTCTGGGCCCTAAGTAAATAACTGTTGTGACGATTTCCATCTTTCTCCTGTAAAGTGCTACTAGTATTAATAATAAAGGTGTTCTGAATGAACACTTTTGGAAACCAAACCGTACCTCAGAGTAGGAGTACACAATTTATGTAAAACTCAACAAGTATATGCTGAAGAAGACTTGATCCCTCCCTTTAATGAACTTCTAATTGACTGGGGACATAGAGCTCACATAAATGAAATCAGCTTTTTATTAACAGTTAAACTCAGTATTGACAGTCTACCAGGAGTTTAGAGGGTTTGGATAAAGCATGGAGAGCATAGAATGGAAGCTGCGTGAAATATTTTTTTGGTGCTATGGCACTTCACGACATGTATACTTTTTTTTCCTCTTGCATTTTCTTCAAATATTCAATTTTCTTAATTAAATTAGCCAACATATAGTTTTTGATATGATGTTCAGTGATTCGTTAGTTACGTATAACACCCAGTGCTCATGACATCACATGCCCTCCTTATTGCCCATCACCGAGTTACCCCATCCCCCCACCTCCCTTTCTGAAACCCTCTGTTTCCCGGAGTCAAGAGTCTCTTACGCTTTGTCTCCCTCTCTGATTTCTTTCCCTTCAGTTTTCCCTCCCTTCCCCATTGTCCTCTGCACTATATCTACCATTTACATCGACATGGATGGATTATGCTAAGTGAAATAAGACAATCAGAGAAAGATAATTATCCTATGGTTTCACTCATATGTGGAACATAAGGAATGGTGCATATATTCAGTTTTTAAATACTTAGTACTATTACACACCAGGCGCTGTTCTAAGTACTAGGGATACAAAGATAAATAAGATACAGTCATCACCCTCAAGGAATTTACGCTAAAGGAGGTGGACATATAACAAATCATTGCAATTCAGTATGGTAAGTATATACTTAGAGGCATGTATGTGTGACATATATGGTGCCATAAAGCAGAAAGGGGTCAAAACTGGGTAGACAGGATTTTTCCAGTGGACAATATTCCAAGAAGACCATTCTAAGAGGTAAAGCACATGGGGCGGTATCCAAGCATGAAATAGCCTGACTTATCTGAGTAAGCACTGAGCATAAGAAGAATAAAGAATAGTTGTGGGCAGTGGTGTACTGGTAAGCCCACTCTCAAAAAAGAAAAACAATCTCTGATTTGTAGCTTGAATTTTATCTTGTAGGCATATTAACGATGATGTCCACCATCATTGCTTAACCCCACTGGTAAGACTCAGTCTAAAGAGGTTGTTGACCACATCTCAAGTATTTCTTGCTCAAATTTATCAGCTTACTATCCCTGTTGATAATATGGCATTTTCTCAAATCTAAGACATCATCACATTGCCATTTATTTAATACAAAAGAACAGTAGGTGTGCTACCCCATTAAATGTACACATTGACTACATGATACATCCCAGTAACAGAAACACTAAAATGTGTTTTGGGGGGGAATTATACCTTAGAACTAGCTAATTTGTTATTTGGGAGCTGGACCTGGTCTATATGTAACAATCCAACACAGAGACTTTAAGAAGACCTCTGTTTAAGCGGAGGAAGACAGTAGCATGAACAATCTGTTTAAGTACAAGGAGTGATTTGGGGTTTAAAAATTCACAGAGACCACCCTTTCCTTTACCCTCCCCAGACTCCAAATAAGAAAGCAGGATTCATGAGTCTTAAATCAAAGCAATTGTTCTAAATAAAATCCTCAGTTACGATTATGTATGTCTTCAGCAAACCTTCCGTTCTTCCCTTCTAACCTCAAGCCAAAGAGCTTCATTATTTAAATTCTGCCTACTACTCCTCTACCAGGTTTGTAGCTACCAAGCTTCCCTGGCCTTAATTTATAATTAGGCATTTTATGTTTTAAGTAAAAATTGTATGGAAAGTGTACAACATGATAATTTGATACACATATACATAGTGAAATGATTACTGTAGTCAAGCTAACTAACATATCCTCTCCTCACATACTTACCATTGTGTGTGTGTGTATGTTGAGACCACTTGAAATTTACTTTCTTAGCAGATTCCCAGTATTCAATATGATATTAGTAACTATAATCATCATGATGTACATTTCACAGCTACAGCTATGTATGTCAGTGGTTTGCAGGTTTGTTTTGTTTTTAGCTGCCAACCATTTTCTTCAAACCAAATTTTATGAGAAAGGCCACCATATAGAACACATAAAAGTACCACTGCCTTGATTAAAAGGGTACTATCACCCATGAGACAGCTCCTAGGAGAAAAACTGGGGCTCTTTGGAACATGGTATGAAAGATGCTTATCTAGCCTTTTCTCCTTGTATTACGGTTGAGAAAATAAGGTCAAGCTGGGAAGGTATCAAATACTCATATAAATTAATGGAAGAATATTAATAGAGCTAGAGGGCTTTTTCCTCCTGGGTAACATGTATGTTTTTCTTTAAATTTCATGAGTATAATGCCCCTGTCTTGTTCTATTTTACTGTATTTGATTTTATTATTTTTATTTTCTTTTTTGTTCTCTATACTTTCCATCGCTCCCCACAAGGATCCCACTATAATGGGTTTGATATATATCCTTGACTATATAGGCTTAAATACATATTTACCACTGTTTGCTGTATTTTTTAATTCAACAAATACTTATTGAGCACTTACTCTAGGCCAGATACTTGATATACAGTGTTGAACAAAACAGAGAAGTTTCTTTTTCTCACAAGGAGCTTACTATCAAAAGACCAAGCAGTCTATAAGCAGCAGCACAGACTTCCATAAATCCGTTTAATAAGGAAACAGTGAACCCAAATGGATAAAGTTTATTACTTAAACAGGCAGGATAAGCAGGCTCAGCCTAGTGTCAGTTCCGCATGTCTCTTTGCCTCACAGGACAACATCGAACTAAAGGGACCAGATGACAGGAGACATGAGAAGTGGGGCACTCTGTTGCTGAAGAGCCAACTCTAGACTGTAGCTTGAGTGTTTTATAGCCTGCATCTATACCCAAGAGGAGGGAGGTAGAAAGGCCTTATGCCTTGTTGGAACCAGGGAGGAGGGTGAGAAACTGCCTCACAGTAGCTTCCTGCGAGATAAGGAGCCTCCCACAAGGTAGAATGACAGATAAGAAACAGCCTTGAGGCAACTCCTCACAAGACTCTATCTTCCCCTGTTCCGGGAGGATCACAGGATGTTCTGCCAAGACGTGGGGCCAACTGCAGTTGAGCCTTGCTTATGAGGCCAATGTGGATAGTGCAGATTCACCAGAGTGCCATAGCGGAGCCATTTTCCTACATTTACAGTCTACGAATAAAGGTTTTTATTCTGCTTGTTTTCACTTAAAATGATAAAATAATAATAATAGCAAATAATTTATAGAATGCTTACTAAGTGCCAGGCATTTCTCCAAGAACTTTGCACATAGTAAATCATTAATCCCTACACCAACCCTATGAAATAAGTGCTATTATTTTCACTTTAACAGAGGAGGTTGCTGAGGCACAAAAAAGTTAAGTGACTTGCATTAAGTTCACACACTTAGAATCTGGTAGAACTACAATTTGGACCCGAACAATCTGACTTTGATAGAAGTATGTGTAAAGTGATATGGTACAAAGAAGTAGTCCAAGAAGACTTCACAATACAGATGCCATCTGGCCTGGACATTTGAAGTACATGGTAGTTTGTCAGGGTGGAAAAGCTGTGTGAACAGAATAAACAGTGGCACCAGCAAAAGCCTAGTGCTATGAAAGTATATGATGTGTTTTGAGAACTATTTGTGATGTTCTTGGAGCCCCAGAATGCACATGGAGCAATAAAAGAAAAGAGAATAAGCAGTTTAGAGTTGGTTGTAAAGGCCCTTGAATGTCACACCATGTGCTGTGGATTGAATTGTGTGCCCCTCAAAGTTCATATGTTGAAGCTCTTAACCCCCATTGTAATGGCATTTGGAGATGGAAACTTTGGGAGGTAATTAGGTTTAGATGAGGTCACAAAGTTAGGGGCCATATGATGATATTAGTGCCTTGATACAAAGATGCCAGAGAGCTTGCTCTGCACACAGTGAGAAGGCAGCTTTCTGTAAGCCGAAAAGAGAGCTCTCACCAGAAACCAACCATATTGGTATGTTTGGCATGCTCAGAATTCCAGTCTGTAGTATTTTGTTACGACAGCACCAGCTGTCTAAGACACCATGAGCTGTGGACTTTCGTGGGCACTAGAGTTACAAAATGTCTTCAAGCAGGTGAGTTAAACAATTAGGTGTGTATTTCAGAACAACTCTAGTGGCAGATTATGGTGGAAAAAATGGAAGAGGTGATGGTAGGAGATGAGTGTGAGGGAGATTGGTGGTAGGAAAACCAGTTGAGAGACAATTGCACTATTTCAGGTAAGAGAGGTAGGAGCCTACAGTGTGGCAGTGAGGATAGAGAGCAAAGTAGACGTTTCAGAGGTAATACTGATAGGATTTAGAAATTTGTCAAATGAGATATGTAAGGGAGAAGCTGGGTAAATGGTGATGACATTAATCAAGATATGGGAATGTAAAGTGGTTCATCTCTGGATGGTAAGAATAAGAGTAAACCAAGTGGGTTTTTTTTTGTTTTGTTTTTTTGTTTTGTTTTGTTTTTGGTGGTATGGGGATATCAGGTAAGAGATGCAAAAGAAGACAAAGTTCTAGGAGAAAAATATTAAGTTTTGGTTATACTGAATTTGAACTGCCTGCAATAAGTCTTGTTGGAAGCATCCAGTAGACTTTTAAAAATATAAAATCCATGCAGAACTCAAAGACGGGGACTGGAGACGTTGATTTTCAGAGTTGGTGTTTGCTCTTCGAAGGATTAGAATATACTATCATTGAGTGCTGGCTTTGTATCAGGTTTAGAATGAAGTAGAACTGATTTTAGATAGCACCTCTATGTTTGGAGAGGGGGAGATATTGAGAGGGACACTAGGAAACTTGCAGAAATGGGACTGAGGACAGAATACATAGCCCTTGGGATGGGGTCAATATTCAGAGGCAGATTTCAAACAGAGGCATCAGAAATTCTCACTCCAGTTCCAAGCCAGGTATTGAAAATCAAGTGGAACTGGATCAGTGAAGTAAGGTTGAGACTGTGTCATGGCTTTAGAGATAAAAACAATGATGATGGGGGAAGCCAAAAAGCTGTCATAGAAACAAGGTGGAAAAAAATAAGAACTTGTCTACCCCTGAGAAACAGTGCTGACCAAAATACCTGACCACTTGGGTGCCATCTGGGGGGCATGGAAAAAGGAACTTAAGGTATCAAAGATATGTAGGAAGATAGCCTGTCTTCCCCATAGGACTATTTGTGGCAGGAAGGGGGATGGGTACAGTGTGGAAGTAGGTCAGTGGATTCCTATTTTCACCCATGAGTGTTGAACAGCAGATTATCTCTAAAATCTAAAAGTGAATGGGGCTAGGGTTATTGATATTCTGCCAAGTGACCCATCATTTGTTCTAGAGGAGGGGAAAAGCAGCCTGCACATAACTTGATGCTTTTTTTTTGAGCTGCAATGGATTCATAATATTTTGGTTTTTCTGCTTTAATATATCTGTATTGATAAGGGGACATTCTGATGTGACCTATAAAGCAAGGCATTAAGCATGTTTCTCTTTCACCATCACCACTTCACTGGGATATGAGCCTTACTCCATCTCTAAATCTCACTGAGAATGGGGTGAGAGTCAAGGATGGGATAGGAGTCAGTCACTATCTGGCAGACACAACCAGGAGTCACATGTTTATCACATATTCTCATCTCAAAAGGAGCTATCAATCATTCTGAGCAAAGTGTCTCCCTATCTTCTGAGAATTCACTTGTTTCTTGAATGGTCTGCTTCTCAAGTTCTGCTTTCTCTCTTAAGGTTAAATCAGTCATATTCATTTACCTTTAATGAATAAATGGATTTGGCTGCTTGATAATGAAATAGATTCTCTTTTCCATATAAATTCTAGAGGATGGACACAATTTTTGCAGGCTTTCTGATTATGCTAACCTTATTTGATTGGTTACATATCAGACTGTGTGTCAGAGAGAAGGATATCTGAGCTGTAATACAATTCCTTATTATCAGCTCCAGGCAGCATAGTAAACCTTCAATTCAATTTCTAATAGTTCTCTCAGTAATATACATACACTTAGAGTTAATATCATAACATTTTTTCATAATGATGGTAGGGGGATGAATACCTCCTTAAAAGCTAATCTAATTGTATAGATTTAATAGATTTGTGATTATGAAAGTTAAATGTATTTAAAATTTTAAATACTACCATAACTAGTAGAGTTGAAAATACAAGTCCCACATAATGAGAGATAGATGCAGAGTGCGTGTGGGTGGGGAGAGAGAGAGATGGGGGGAGAATTTGAGATGGAGTTAGGGTCAGATATGAAATAAGAATGAAAGGCGTCTTATCCATGTTACTTGGTTAAAAAAAATCAGCAAGGGCGCCTGGGTGGCTCAGTGGGTTAAAGCCTCTGCTTTCGGCTCAGGTCATGATCTCAGCATCCTGGGATCGAGGCCCGCATCGGGCTCTCTGCTCAGCAGGGAGCCTGCTTCCTCCTCTCCCTGTCTCTCTGCCTGCCTCTCTGCCTACTTGTAATCTCTCTCTCTGTGTCAAATAAATAAATAAAATCTTAAAAAATCAGCAATTTTACATTTTTTAAATTTTTAAAACATTTATTTTTATTTTTTTATTCATTAGAGAGAGAGAGAGAGAGAGAGAGAGAGAGAGAGAGAGAGAGAGAGAGAGATATCACAAGTAG
>LNAC01000485.1:1475202-1490775 GCA_002007465.1 Ailurus styani
GAGCCGAAGGCAGAGGCTTTAACCCACTGAGCCACCCAGGTGCCCAGCAATTTTACATATTGATGATAGCATTTTGAGGAGCTTTCATCAAAATATCTTATCACATGGTCCAGAATCCTTGAATGAGAACAGGCAGAAATTTTTGAATCCATGCAAGCAGGAACAGATTGACCCTAGGAAAATGCCAATATTTAAGGGGTAGATAAGGGAAGAGGAACTGAGAAAGATATTCAGAGATGGGGGAAAGCCATAACATTATCCGCTGCTATAGAGGGGTAAACCAGGATTAGGGTGCAGAAGGAATTTTTAGATTCACCAGTTAAGAAGTCTTTGGTGACCTTTGGAAGACAACAGCTTCAGTGGTGTGGTTGGTGCCAACATCAGATTGAAGAAAACCAAGAAGTGAACAGGAAGTGAGGAAGAGAAAGCAGCAAATGTAGATCATTCTCTGAGGAGAGAGAAGGGGAGGAGAGAGAAGAGGTGGTTGTTGAGGAGGAGGTGGGATTTAGGGGTATTTTTTAGGATAAAAGAGAATTCAGAATGCTTTTCAGTTGATGACAAATTTCCCTTCATTTGCTTATGTAATATTTATTGAATGCCTACTGTGTGTCACTAGAGTGAATGAATAGTAAAAAAGTAGTCTGGTATGGGCCCCCAGAGGACTTTAAGAAATGGGTGGAGGGATTTTTGATTATGAGATGTTATTGGCATGTAGTACTTAGGGACCAGAGATGCTCTAAATCCTGCAATAAGAGGGACAATCCTAAAAACAAACAGTTGTCCTGCACAAAATTAGAGAAAGAAGGGTTGAAGATATGAGGATGGACCACTCAGCAGTATTCTACCTTTTTGATTACATCCTTCTTCTTAAAACATGTTTTTCTTTTTACTTTAATGACCCCTCCCTCCTGGTTTTCCTCCAGAATCACTGGGCATTCCTCATCTCCTTTGACCCCAAATCACTGGTTTTTCCTCCCTTACCTGAAATTCTCTAGGTCTCTGAAAAAAACCTATGTCTCTTTTTTTTTCTATATTCTCTTTCCATCCAGTCCAATGCCTTTAAATACTATTTCTCTAGTCTTGGCCTCTTCCAGAAGCTTCAGATTCACATAGCCAACTGCTTGGTTCATATAACCATATGGTTCATATTCGTATAACCAAAAACTTGACACCTCTCACCTTAATAGGCAATCCCAAGCCTAACATGCCCCAAACAGAACTCTTAATTGTCTTCCCCAAACCACTTTTTCATTGATCTTCATCAATAAAAAAATCATTTCTCAGGAAATGGCAAGAACATTCACCCAACTGCACAAACTAAACACCAAATCATCCCTCATTCCTCTTTCCTTTATACCATCAGCAAGTCTCATTGGCTCTACTTTGAAAATATATTCTAAATCTATCCAATTTTCATTACCACCACTACCATCATGTTCCAAACTACCACCATCTTTTACCTGGACCATTATGAGTCCCTCTTCTCTCTTCTCCTTCCTTCAACAATTCCTTTCTTGCAGCCTTTCCACAGTGTCCAGAGAGATCCTTTTAAAAAGTAAATCAGATCACATCACTTCTTTGTTGGCTTCCTACAGCACTTAGAACAAAATCCAAACTTCTTATCTTGACCTATGAGGCCTTATATGATCTGACACCTAGCTACTTTTTCAGTTTCATTTGACACATTTTCTTCCTTGTTCATTATATTCTAGCCACCCTGGCCTTAGTAGCTTCATTTTTTTAAGTAGGCTCTATGCCCAGTGTAGGGCTTGAACTCATGACCCTGAGACCAAGAGTCACAAGCTCTACTGACTGAGCCAGGCAGGTGCCCCATAGCTGAAATTTTAAATAGTATAGTCAGGGAAGGCCTCACTGAGAAGGAAGTATATGTGCAAAGACTTGAAGGACATGAGAAAGTGAGGGTAGGAGGTTGGAAAGTTTACCTAAGTGGATATATAAATCAACAACACTGAAGACAGAAATTTAATGTTAGAAATATCAATAGAGAACAAAGAAGTATTATTATTATTATTAAAGATATGAGGGTGACCACCCAGAAGTATTTTACCCTTTTTATTACTTTCTCCTTCTTAAAACATGTTTTAAGGAATTGGTAGATGATTCCAACAAGGAGGGTAATTGGTGGTATAGTGTGAAGGCATGAGATTCATTTTTAAAATCTAGAGGAAAGGGACAGGCCCAGGGATACAAATGCAATGTGAGAAAAAAAAAACATGCACCAATTGTGAAGACTAGGGAAGCAGTGTCATCAAGGGAGATCCAGATTTCAAGAGATTGAACGGAATACTCAGAGGCTGAAGAGAAAAAGGGTGATGGACTGTGTGTTCCAGAGGAAGTATGGAAGGGTTTCATGAGTTGGTGAGGGGTAGGAAATGGAAACAAAATAGAGGGTTTAAAGATCCAGATGGTAATTATTAGGTGATAGGCAAGGACTTGGGATTCTGAGGCTTCTTGTGTTCTTGATAAACAGAGATAAAAGTATAATGGATTGTGTTCTTGTAGTCTCAAGGTAGCTAGTGGTAGTGAGGCTGTGAGTGTTTGGGGGTGATCGTGGAGGCCAATAAATACATGGAGGTCCTATAGATGAGTCTTCTTATTCCAGAGTGAACTAAGCACTCCTGTGAGAGAAGAGGTACTATCCTTCCATGATCCCATAAGACAGTCATGGCACTATAATACTGGAATGTTTCAAAGTGGTAACATCAGGGGTGCCTGGGTGGCTCAATCAATTGAGCGACTGCCTTCAGCCCAGGTCATGATCCCAGGGTCCTGGGATTTGGCCTCACATTCAGCTCCCTGCTCAGTGGGGAGTCTGCTTCTCCGTCTCCCCCTCCCCCTGCTTGTACTCTCTCTCAAACAAATAAATAAAATAAAAAAAACATAGTGGTAACATCACAGAAAATTTATCCTTTAATTTAAAAAGATATCTATTGGTTTTGTGTCTTGGCTTTGGAGAACACATACCTCTATATTTTTATTCTTCAGAGGTAAATATATTATTTCAAAGTAGGAATCCATCACCTTTATTTTTTTTCATTTTCCTATAGATCATTATTACTCATGAGAATTTTTATAAAATACTTAGATGGCTGCAATGGGGAAAAAATATCTCCATAGTTAAACATGGGTTTCCATAGTTAAACAAAGGGAAGTTAAATTACCGAAGCAATTCAGAATGAAACCGACCCAAACTTTTTCAGTTAATCAAAATTTCCTAACATTAAATTTCAAATTGAAACTCAAATAGACTTAAATTCTCTGCTAAGATTCAAATATATTGGAGGTGGTTCCTGTATTTCTGTCAATTCAAAAATATTTTTATAATATCCTGAATCCATAAGTTAAATAGTATCTTTTAAGTTTTCAGCCCAAATACTTTTGTGTATCTTGAGTTTCAATAGAATTTCAGTAAATAGCATACATAGACTGGCCAAGTTAAATATAAGATATATTTCATTTATTCTTCCATTCTGGTTGTCAGGAAGTGACAGCTCAAGAGCAAACACAAAATGGATGACCTCTGTGGAACATTCACCATTTGGTCTTCTCATTTCAATTTTCCAACATCTTATAATATGATCACGGACACTTGTCTGAGAAGCTGGGGAGCCTGTATTAATCATTTACAGATTATAGGAATATTATCTCTTCAGGAACCATCTTGTCATATAAATCTGTCATAAGAACAAAACAATAAAAAGGAAATTTAAAACTCAAAATGATAATCCTACATTAATGATCTCCCCTCCTAAACGCTTTGGTATATTAAGCCAGCTCTGTTACAACACATAGCGGAGAATAAATAGAGGATCATGAAAGTAATTTGACCTACCTTTACCTATCTCCAGAAAAGCCCCAAAGTGAATTCCCAGAGACAGACTAAGTGAGTATTTTTCAATACTTGCCTAAAGACAAACTGAAAGTGGAAAGAAGGGCTCACACAAACCTTAAAGTAGTGGACCTTCTCCTGCTACTTTTTATTCACAAGGCCAGAAGACAGAGGTTTGAACTGAAGTTAGTAATGGGTACTGTGGTAGCCAGCCTACGAGATGGCCCCTAATGATTTTCACTTCCTGATATTCTTCCCTTTGTGTAGTCCCCTCTCACCCTGAATAGCTGCCCTGTATAACCAATAGGATAACAGAGAAATGAAAAAGTACAATTTCTGAGGCTATGTTAGGGGGGAAATGCATTGCTTTTGCCTTGCTCTTTTGGATCATTCACTCTGGGGAGAAGACAACTGTTGTGTCATAAGGACAATCAAGCAGCCTTAAGCCCTATGGAGAAGTCCATGTAGTAAAGAACTGAGGCCTCCTGCCAATAGATGTGTGAGTGAACCATCTTGGATGCAGAATCCTCTAGCCCCAATAAAGCCTTCAGCTGTATGCAGCCCCAGTTAATATCTTGATTAGAACTTCATTTTAAACTCTAAGCCAGAACTACCTAGCTAAGCTACTCCCAAATTTTTAACTTACAGAAAATGTGTGAGATAATAAATCTGTATTGTTTTGAGCCACAAATTGGGGGGGGAGGTAGGTGTAATTGGTTTTGGTTATAAAACAATAGATAACTATAAGCAATAAATAACTAATAAGTGATAGAAACAGAATTCAAACCCAAGTTTAACTCCAAAGGTTGAGCTCCCAAAAGGTTGAAAGGTCCCCAGTGAAATTTTTAGTTTTCCTTAGTTTACCTATTAAGATAAGTAATTATTTGAAATAAATCAATTTGCATCCTATGTAAAGAGAGGAACATCAATTCCTTTAATTGTTTGGTCAGTGATGTGCTGTACTCACTAATGTTAGACTAGTTAGATCTTGGGTGCAATCAGTTAAAAGTCAATAAATAACCATGTCTATTTTCTGGGAATTCATTAAAAGTATTTCTAAAGAAGTCTAATTCATGTTTTAGGAGTTTTTCTGTTAATATTCCTATTGAACTTTCTATCTTATGAGATATTAATGTGTACAATTCCACTTAATTTGTTCCTTCCTGTCCCTCCTCTGAAAGTATTTTAGTACACAATTTCAATTTTCTCAGGAGAAAAAATTAGTGAGTTGTTTCTGAATTACCCTTCACTAGAGTTGCCAATGATTTTAGAACCACTTTGATGTTCTACCCAGAAGTTGTTTCTAAATTTCACATAAGTTATAATTTTTTTCCTTCCTCAAATGTCATTTCAACCTTGGGGAAATAATCTTTTACCTTGAAAGAACTGAACATTTCAGAAATAAATATTTATATCCCTTAGTCCAGGTGATAGGAGTCATCCTGAAACTAAAGAACATCTCAACTCTCAGATCTGCAAGTTATTATAATAAAAATGGGTCTTTCTTTGTCCATAGAATGCTCATTTACTTTGAGATAAAGCACCTGTAAATGCCTCTTTAAGAAATGCTCTATTTCTCTCACTTAAAATATCTGTAATTATGAAGATCTGAATTTGCAAAATATAAATTAGGAGGTAATTCTTTGTTTAATGAAAATATTAGCCATAGGATGTATGTAGATAGTAGGACTTCTAGAACTCTATTTACAAATATTTTTATATACAGATTTAATAAAGTAAAATATAACTCTGACATGTATTGGTCCACATATTTTATATTGCAAAAACGCTATTGCCTACTTTAAGCTTCTTATAAGGAATACCATGTCCCCCATTACTTATTTAATATGTATTTCCCTTACAACCTGGTATTTTATCCTTACCATTCCAGTTCTTAAGTCACCCAATGTCCGATATTTCAAGTCTTCTAGCTCATTTTAGAGAAGGCTTCATAATTTACCGTAACCTTAAATTGTTTTTGTTTGTTTATAGAAACCATATGCCATGGCATCTCAGATAGAGGGATGGGTGGATAGATAGATGACAGATGATAGATAGATGATCAACTTCCATCAAAAAAGGAATTAATTAAATTAGAGTGAGGGATGAGACTTTGTACTGTGATAAAATACACAGTACAAAATTCACTGAGAGTGACATGTAGTACATTGACAATGTTGTAGAACCATCGCTAATATCTAATTCCAGAACATTTTCATCAACCCAACAGGAAATCTGTACTTCTTAAACAGTCACTCCTCTTTTCTCCCTCTCCAGCCTCTCGCATCTACTAATCTGTTTTCAATCTCTATGGGTTACCTACTCTGGATATTTCATATGAATGTATTTCCTACAATATGTACCTGTTTTCTTTCACTAGGCTTAATGTTTCAAGGTTCATCCATGTAATAGTATTTACTTGCTTTTTATGGCTGAATAATGTTCTATTGTATGGATATACTACATTTTGATTATCCATTTATCAATTGATGCGAATTTGGGTTGTTTGTGCCTTTTATTCAAGTTATCATGAATAAGGTTGCCGTGAACAAAAACATTATATGTTTTAAATGCTCTGGTGTACGTACCCAGGAGTGGAATTAGCTGGGTCATGTGATAATTGAGATGAGACATTTTTAAGTAAAATCTTACCAAACCAATGAACAGTCCCATTTTCTTGTGTGTGTAGGGAACATGTTGTTATTTATCTTCTGTTACGTTAACAATTTTTATGGACTCCTACACTTCTCTAGGAATTGTGGTATGGGAGTTTATACTGGGATACTATAGATGGCATCACCAACTCATACCCAACATGAGAAGTAATCACTTTTTATTCAAAGTGCCTACTGATATAAAGCTAGTTGAAAGTCCCCAACTTTAGCAGGTGTACTAGTACACACCTTCAGACAATGAAAGTTACAAGCAAGTAACCAGTGTATTTCTATATAGCTTTGGAGTCAGACAGACCTTAGTTTAATTACAAACAGTTGCCCTCAGGCCCTCATTAAATTTCTCTGTATCTCAGTTTCATCATCTGTAAAATGGGGGTGATCCTGCCTCTCAAGACTGTTATGAGGAAAAGGCCTAGGCTTGCACATAGCTGGAAGGAACTTAATAAATATTAGTTCTCATTTGCCATATTTCCCTACACTCTTCACATTAACTGTTCTTCAAGATAGCAGTATTTTTCTTCTCGTTTTTTCTTTCAGGTTAAAATTAAACTGCCAAATACAAACCCTTCTGAAATTAAAATTGACATCCAAGAAATTATTCTTGACCTTCGTACTCCTAATAAGTAAGTAAAACTTAGAAGTGGAATAATGTATTATATTAACAAAACTTTAGTCAATATTCTTAAAGTGTACATAATTATTTTGCATCACCCCTAAAGTCTGAAGAAAAGTGAAAAAGCCATTCAGATGTTTGATCTGCACAATACAAATATAAATATATTTGGAAACAGCTGATTTTTTCTGTTTTGCACCCATATATTGTGAGTAGGATGATACCACCAAAACTGTGTCCAAAACATAGTCCTTGACATTAAGATACAATTTGTTTATCTGTGAGGAAAAAGAACTAGAGGTAAAAAATCTCTTGTCAGTCTTTCATGTGGTTTTTTGCACAGTGATGGCATAAGAGAAGCAATATCTTTAAACTTTTTGGTTATTGTGGGGCTCTAACGTTAAATTTGATTATGTTTATCTAAAAATTAACAGAAAAATCTTGTCATCAATTACTTAAAATAAAATTCTAACAATTTATCACTAGTTTCTCAAGTTGTGTGACAACATTGAAAAAGAATACAAGTAATAGTGGAATAATTCAATTAAACATTTTGATATTTTCAAAATAGTCTTTTTTTAAAGATTTTATTTATTTATTTGACACAGAGAGAGAGATTACAAGTAGGCAGAGAGGCAGGCAGAGAGACAGGGAGAGGAGGAAGCAGGCTCCCCACTGAGCAGGTAGCCCGATGCGGGCCTCGATCCTAGGACCCTGAGATCATGACCTGAGCCGAAAGCAGAGGCTTTAACCCACTGAGCCACCCAGGTGCCCTCAAAATAGTCTTCTTATTACACAAGTTCAAATTATC
This sequence comes from Ailurus styani, assembly GCA_002007465.1. Lineage (NCBI taxonomy): Eukaryota > Metazoa > Chordata > Mammalia > Carnivora > Ailuridae > Ailurus > Ailurus styani. The sequence continues at coordinate 1,483,152 of LNAC01000485.1, forward strand.
TTCCCCAAACACAATACATACAGTAAGATTCTGATCTCAATGTTTATCGTGAAACCTGGACAAATCAATCCTGTCTTTCAAAACCAACTCCATAAAGAGGGAATCCATGGAACCCAGTGTGCGCTAGATAAAATATCTAAATATCTCACTGCTTTGTTCACTTTTCATCTGAATGTATAGCAGTGAGTACACTTGGGTTGATTGCAATGGCTCTTTCTCTGCAACTCATGAACATTTCAGACTGGGTGTGGCGAGCAGTCAACTGCTGGCACCTGTTCTTTCTTCCATTATCAGTATCAATACTTCTCCCCTGTTGATCTTAGGACTTCAAAAACATAAAAGTAGATCCTTCATACAAAAGGCCTCTATGTGTAAACAACCCAGTGTACATACGTAGCTTAACCTTGATTTCCACAGTAAATGCATTTAACACCTAATGATCTAGATATAGCAAATATTTTCTCATCATGTACATCATTTCAAAACTATAGTCTCAGAAGAAATTGTATCATGTTATAAAAATTACATCCACTATTCCTACCATTCACCCCAAGGAGTATTGTTCTTTTTAAATTCATATTAGATATGCTTTTACTCTTCCACACAAACTCTGCAAGGAAAGTTGCTTACCTGAACAGTTAATCTTCCATGATATTGGTGTGCTTGTTAAAAGCACATACATATCTACACACCATGGAGTTAATTTCCGTTCCCCTAGCAGTTCTCCATCAATCTTTAGGCAGCTGCTCTGGCTATGCTGTCATTCCAGATATCTATCAGAGCCCACTAAATGAAAGACTCACACAGAGATACCTGTCCACATAGAACGTGGGCTACACTAGAATTTTTGGATCATACTGTTATATATTAAATGCTCTGTGCAGAGAGCTGTCTCTTAAGAAAAAAAATCATGAATTATGGTAGAAGACTGAAGAGAGGCTTTTATCATTTTTACCATTTTTCCTAAACACTTGAGCATTCTTTGGAGCCATGCTATTATCTGAAATTGTGTTATTGGAAGTATGTCTTGTTTTTTAGTTTATTGATACTCACTTTAACTTTCTTTAGTTTCTAATTTTGACACTCTCTAACACTGTTTACTTACCCCCAAGAAAGGTAAGAGAAAATAACCTGTTCATCTATGTATAAGGCAGAACAAGTGAATCTTTTTTAACTGAATGGACTAGAAATATCAGTCAAATGATAGTCAATTGCATTAGAATTATCAATAAAACCCATATTTTTTGGAATTATACAACCTAAAGCAATAAAGCAATTTCTTTTTTTTAAGATTTTATTTATTTATTTGACACAGAGAGAGATCACAAGTAGGCAGAAAGGCAGGCAGAGAGAGAAGGAAGCAGAAGCAGGCTCCCCGCGGAGCAGAGCCCCATGCGGGCCTTGATCCCAGGACCCTGAGATCATGACCTGAGCCGAAAGCAGAGGCTTTAACCTACTGAGCCACCCAGGCGCCCTAAAGCAATTTCTTAAATTCATTTTTTTTAAAAAACTGGTTGTTTTGGCGTGTCAATTTCCAAAATGGAGTAGATGGAAAGAAGGAAAGATAGGGGAAATTGGATAATTTCCCAAGGTCTTTTGTCTTCATATGAGGTTTCATCATTTTTTGAATTGAATCCTAAGAATGTCATAAATGAATTCCTTGAATGGGATAGTAAGAACATATTGTAAATACAAGTATGAGTTAATTTTTGGTTGAATGCTATTTAGATTATTCTTACCTTTGCTGTTCTCCTTTAACTCAGATTGAGAACTGATTGAAGTTCAACCTAAAAAAAATGATTTCAGAATGAAATAGTGAAGTTCAGCTCAGTAGCTATTTCTGTACTTTCTTTGAAAATAGTTATGGCTCCAATAGAAGACCTTTAAAAAGTCATGCTTATTTTTAACCCAGATATTTAGATAAAATAATTTATTAACCACATAAAATAAAAACTACATCATGTAAATATGCACAGAACAAGATTGTCTTGTATTTAAATCTCTTGCAAGGAACATCACCTTGACTTTGCTAATATAAATATAAGTATGTAAGACTCTAAATTAAAATTCACTTTATAGTTTTTTGGTCTTTACTTTCATATATTATAGTTCACTTTTAAATAATTGCTAATGAAAAGTAAAACTGGATAAACATTTGACCAGTGCCTAAACTGTACCTTCTTAAAAACAAGTATACTATCAATGTAAAGGCTGAGGGATTGGGCTTAAGTGTTTATTCATATGTGATAGTGCTAATCTATAGTAGGTATTCAAATATTATTTGGCATCACCTATTTGATTTTTCATTCATTTATTTATTCATTCAACAAACATTTATAAAGTCTTCTGCTAAACACTGGGGGGACACGAAGATATAGTCCTGTCCTTCAATGAATTGTACATGGATAAGTATTTATAGAATTTTATTTTGTTTAAATATAAATCTCAATTCAGATATCAGGCAGTAATACAGACTGGACAAAAATACTTCCTTTCTCCTAAGAGCCTAAATAAGTTGCACCATTTCTGTTCTTCAAAATTTTAGTATGTGAAGCCATACTACTAAGGACTAGACAGAAATGCAGAGATAGATGGATCATTCCAATGGCCACTAACTGTCTCTTCTGAATTTATTTCTCTCTGGACAGAGAGGTGCACATTATCACTGGAACTCCTTCTTCAGTTGTTTTATAGTTGTCTTTTAGTGAAATGAAGCTACCACCTCTGAGCTTTGCTTTATTTTTGAAGTGAATATATTATCATTTGTAGAATAAGGGATAAAGCAAATCTAACTCCAGTTAAACCTATATTGTAAACAATTTTAAAAAGATGGACTCTAAATCTTTTTTGCACCCACTTTCTTGAGATGCCAAATATTACAGGTTATATTAAAATACATCATGATAGCATTACTTCTGGTGGAGAAAGCTGTTTTTCCTACCCCAAATATCTGGAATGGAACAAGAGTCACAGAAAATTTCTCCTTTTGGTTCCAGAGATTCATGATAAATATATTTAATGAGCCCAGTTTCCTTAACTTAGGTCTTTGTAAATGAGTTAAAAGGCAATTGGTTTTCAAGAGTTTGTTTTCAAACACTACTTTTATAAATATTCAATAAGTAGCCCTAAAAAATACCAGATTACTGATTTGGATCTTATACCTTCTAAAAGAGCTTTTCTGTCCAGTTTTTATAGAGATACTCAAGCCTTCTATGGAGAATGTAACGAGTTTCATGCATTTAATTTTCTGCAGATACCAGCATGTGCTGACCCCATGCATAATTCAGATTCATACCCCTATGACAGAATTATGGATGTCTCATCCCAGCAATGCATCTAAAGCATACAGCTATCCTGTAACTGAGCCACAATGGCAAAATAAACCCAGCAATGTCTCACAGGGCTTTTTGTCAATGTATAGTAGAAAGAACCAGAAACAAGCACAGACAAGTACTTTCATTGATCTTGTATTAAAATCATTCCAGGCCTGAATTTCAATAACTATACCTGTAGTAGAGACTCAGCCTAGTGTTGCGCTAGCAGAATTATTATAGAACCATTCCAATTTTCAGATTTGTATCAGTCACATTCCATCTACACGTCAGCATAGCTGGCAACAGATCTATCCAGCCAACTTAAAGTTGCAATGGCTCTATTCCTCTGTCTATAAACCAAGTCTGAGACTATGTGTCTATAATGCAAAATGGGGTCAATCTTGAAAAAAAGAGTAGGGGATCAAAGCCCCTGCTTGGATTTTTAAGGCCAAAAAACTGGTATATTATTTGTGTTATTTAGGCATGTTTTTGACCCAATACTTATACTATCTAAATATTATTTTTTGTTCCCAGTCTTCTGATGGTATGTATTGCTTTCCATTACCTTATTAAAAGTGATATCCTCTTTTTTTATTTAAAGTCAATTAGCCAACATATAGTACATCATTAGTTTTGATGTAATGTTCAACGACTCATTAGTTGTGATATCTTCTTGATATCACTTAAAGAAGATGATTCTAGGTTTTTATCTTGTCTTGTTTTGTTTTGATTTGTAGGAAGCTGTTGATAACCCTTCCACATCCTGTGGAATGCAGCAGTGCCAAAGCTTTCTACATTCTGGAGACTGAGACTCTTGAAGTCACCATAGCTTTGAAAAGGGAGTTGGACTTCCTTAATTTCCTCTAAAACTTCATGAATAAGGAATACATTGGACTGATAAAAAATAAGAAAACTTGAAAAAAATTGGTTAATGTTTTCTATCTTATTACTCTGACATATTTCAGAAATGGTCTAAATTTAATTCTAGTGAGATCCTGATCTTTGACAGTCATTTCTATTACTCTGGTGGGAAATATTGTTTTCTCATATTCATAAGCTATTCCATTTTTATAGAAATAGCTGGGTAGAACTGACAGGTTATCTAGTTAGATTACTGCATGGTCAATTAAAACTGAAATATGACCATGAAATGGTTGGTCCACTTATTTCAGGAGAAGGAACAACTTAAGCCAATTAAGTATACTATGACACAATCAGTCGCATTGCAGTTGGACATTATTATCACCAGAAAAGTTTATTTTGTTACCTTTTCATTGATTTGATCAAATGATTTACAGTGTTCTCTGGTTAGGCTCTCACAATTCTGGAAGATACAAATAACAAAAGATTATAAATAGTTTGATGCACCATACTAACAACATGTTTTACTTGAATAAGACATACTCCAGAGCACACAATATTATTTTGCTTCTCTAGTCCTGCTCTCGATGTTTGGATCTAGTTAGGTTAAAAATAGCCTTCCTTTTGTGCACTAATAATTACAAACAATGCCTTTCAAGTACTACGTGTATATTTAGTATTGAAATCCTTGACATTTAAAAGGAATATAAAGGAAAGCATAGTGCATTTACAAAACCTGTTCTTTCTCATTACCTATCTTTATTCGTAATTGGTCATACCTATTTTTATGAATGATGTCAATGTCACCTGCCTCTTTCTGGACTGTATTGCCTGTTTATTTCAGAATTATTTACGAATAAATCACATTTTAAAGCTCATGTAACTAGGTCTCACACCTCACTATAGAACTGTGATTCTAATCTCATTTATGGCACTCTGAAACTCCAAGAGTATCTTTATGATCATTACTTTAAACTTTCTATAAGGCATGTTACTTATATTTGTTTCACTTAGATCTCTGGCCATGGTCTTGTCCTGTTCTTTCATTTGGGTCATATTCCTCTGTCTTCTCATTTTGTCTAAGTTTCTGTGCCTGTTTCTGTGTATTAGGAAAATCAGCTATGTCTCCTATTCTTTTTTTTAATTTATTTATTTGAGAGAGAGAAAGTACATGAGTGGGGGGAGGGGTAGAAGAAGAGGGAGAGAATCCCCAAGCCAACTCCCCACTAAGTACAGAGCCCAATCCAGGCCTTAGTCCCACGACCGTGAAATCATGACCTGAGCTGAAATCAAGAGTCGGATACTTAACCGGCTGATACACCCAGGCACCCCACATTTCCTGCTCTTGAAGGTAATGGCCTAATGAAGAAGTCCTATAGTTCTCTGCCATGTAGTGTGTCCTCTTCCCCAAGGCCTGGCGCTTCTGGGAATGTCTCCAATGTGTGCTACATGTGCTATGCTGTTTTGTCCTGGCTACTTTATTCTTCAGGGCAGTCACCTGCAGAGGCTCTCTTTGCCTGTTGTTGGCAGTGTTTGGCCCTTGTCTGAATGTGACTCATTTTAACTAGGTGTGTTCTGGTCTGCTTGTGAAATGAGATTTATTGCCACCTCTGCCAGAACTAAGGCTCTGCAAAACTCCTTGGTCAGGAGACGTGATATTGGCAGAGGCTTAGGCCAGTCTTCTGGAGGGGGGGCCCGTCATGTCATGCTGGGACTGAGGCAAATGTGACTGGGAAGGGTGGTTCCACTGGAGTATGAGGCGGGGGAGGGAGTGGGGGCAGGAAGCGGGGCAGGGCTGGCTGTAAGTAAGTTAGGTAAAAAGTGTCAGTACTGGGCTGATTCCTGCAGGTGGCCCTATGCTTATGCTGAGGGGCAAGGGAAGGAAATGGTGCCTGCCAGTTCCTTTGTTTCCAGAGTGGTCTCTCTGTGAATGCTGCCACTCTGGAGTGCACTAGGAGAGGAGCAACAAACCTCCCCACTGTGTGCCCCAGGCACTCTTCAGAACACTGTTTCCATACTGTATTTTTCACAAGCTATTTGCTCTATTTTCCCTCCAAGAGTAGTCCCAATGCTCTCTGGGCTCGTCTTTGAACCAAGCCTGCTGATCTTAAAAGCTCCAGCTTTTAGCCCCACTGGTTGCAAGAACCCACAAAATTCAGCCCCTCTTGCTTTCGAAGGCAATTGCTATGGAGATTTTTCTCCATGCACTTCCCTGTGTGCTAGTCTGTTTCTCACCCTTCTCTACCACTGTGGTTCCCTCACCACCACAGTGGGCACAATCCACTTCTCTCCCAAACCATGTCTCTGCACTTCCTACCTTCTTAAATGTGACCTGTCCTCTACTTTTAGTTGTGGAGTATTCTGCCAGTCTTCAGATCAATTTCTGGGGTATTTAGGCTGATTTGATAGTTATCTAGTTGTATTCATGGGATGAAATGAGCCTAGGGTCCTCTTACTCCACCACCATCTTTTCCTACTACCCCTGTGGTTCTTAAAAGCTGAAACTCCCTTCTCAGGGCAACCACAGTTTCTACTCACAAAATTACAACATTGATTTTCAGTTTCCTCTTCATTTTTGGAATCCAGGGATTTTCCTTTATTTCTTGTGAGCTCAGTTATGCAATTTATTTCATTTGTGCAATTAAAAGAATGTATATTTTATCCTGCACTTACAGAAGTTTGTATCAAAAGGTTTTTCAGTTTAGTTGTCCATATTTTTGGAAATGGTTAGTCTGCTTTCATAACTAAGTAAAATATTTTGAATATTTCCCCATGTTAATAAACATTCTTTAACATAATTATAGGTTGAATTTCCCAGAAATCCATCTCTAAGTAAGGCAAGAGTGTATGGGAGAGTGCTTTTGCTGGAAGTCAAATCGCTAGATAAATCCATTTTTAAATATTTTTATAGATTTAGCCAATATGCCTATCAAAAAGCTTATACTTATATATACTTCCCCAAAAAATATATGAGTACTTATTTCTCTGCACTCTAAGAAATCCCAAATACCATTATCCTTTTTAATTTCCAATTACAAAAGGAAAAATAGCATCATATCATTTTTACCAACTACTTTCTTTGACATTGTTTTGTGTTGGTCTCAGCCTGTCCATACTGATACTAACAGCTAGGAATGCCTGGGGCCACACACACATTTTCCCCTCCACAAGAAGTAGCGGGAAACCTTGGAAAAACAAAAATTATTACTTACATATTCAGGAAGGTGCACAGCATGCCAGGGCCACAGAGAGGTCACAGGTAGAGAGTTTGTGTTCTGCTTTTATTGGGTTGAGGGTGAGGTGCCTAGAGTTTCCTGGGTTCACTCTTCATTGATGACTTTAAAACATGAAAGAGGGAGAAGGAGCGGCAAGATGGCAGAGGAGTAGAAGACCGATTATCATCAGGTCCCAGAAATTCACCCAGAGAGCTATCAAACTATTCTGAACAC
>LNAC01000486.1:1290-45311 GCA_002007465.1 Ailurus styani
ACTCCCCCCCCCCCCCCGGGCCTTGGTTAGACTGGGGTCTCTGGCACACAGTAAACCATTCCTGCCTGGAATGTTCAGCTCATTTAGTGTGGTCATAAGCAGCAGCCTCTTCTCTGTGCTGGCTTTCTCAACGCCTGCTCATTCCTGCCACAGCATGTGAATATTGTAATTCACTCTATTTGTTTCTGCCCTATAGTATTTTAAACAAATGATGTAAACTTGAGAAATCTAACTACCAAGTCATATTGTTGCTTTCCTAGAATCAGTAAATCTTTGGAATCAATAGCAGCCTTGTCTGTGTGCTGGTATGTGTTTTCCAGGAGACCAGTGGCAGTTTCCAAAGGTCACCATTTTCCTTTGCATTTTAATCCCCACCCAGGACACTCCTTGGCTAGGTGCTGGCTGAGTGTTAACATGAAGGGAAAGCTGGTAAATTTGATATAAAGGCCCTTCACTCCTTTCTTCCTCCTTCCCCTCCAACACACCTAGAGTGCGTGCACATGAACACACACACACACACACACACAACAGAGAGTGGAGAGCCCTGTGCTAAAGACAGGTGGTAGATACAATGTTTCTCCCAGGTTTTCATATGAAGCCCCTGTTGCCTTCATTTGCTGGGGCAGGAAACTCGAACTCACAGGACATCTTTGACTAACACAGTCACCAGCAGAGTGAAAAGCCACCGAAATGACATTTCGCACTTAAAGTTGTCAACCAAAGCTTAATCTTTGCTTTGTTTTTTAATAACTATTCCTCACTGAGGACTTGCTAAGTACCATGCTTTGTATTAACTATTTCACTTAGTGCTGTTCATGCATTAAATGCATTCCGCCCCTAAATCTTGTGATGCACACATTATTATTTCCATTTTATAGATGGAAAACCAAGGTAGGAACTTAAGAAGTTTCCAAGTTCACAGATCTAGTAAGTAGTGCAGCTAGAATTTGAACCCAGATCTCCTGCACTTTTCCCAATTACATAAGACTGCTCTCGGGCTGCATTCTTTAAGAAAATACAGTTTCATGGAAGAAACTCCACATTTGGAGTAAGACAGCGTCTTCACTCAAGTGCCATCTCTGCCCCCAAACGTGAACTTGGCCAAGTAATTTGAGCCTTCTTCCCTGCCCCCCCAAGATTTTACTTATTTGTCAGAGAGAGTGAGCACAAGCAGGAGGAGCAGCAGGCAGAGGGAGAAGCAGCTCCCCACTGAGCAGGGAGTCTGATGTGGGACTCGATCCCAGGACCCTGCAATCATGACCTGAGCCGAAGGCAGACACTTAACTGACTGAGCCACCCAGCCATCCCTAATTTGAGCCTTCTGATTTCATCTCTGCTTTTCTTGTCTATAGAGTTCCATCAGGATTACTGAGAGGTTCAAATAAGAGAGTGTGTGCAAAACCATTTGCACCCTGGGGTGTACTTTAGGTGAGAGGATCATGGTGGATGCCCGGTGCCCTGTGCTGCTGGGGGCACGTCCCTTTCTCTTCACTTGAACTGTGACAAAGGCAATGGATAAAGGCCTGTGTTAACATGGCTCTGGAGCCTTGTGTCTGGATGTCACACAAAAGTAGGAGTCCCAAAGGTCATGAATCTAAGGTCAAGCTGTGCCTCTGCAGAGTCTAGTTTTTACGTCTGTGCATCGTGCTGCCCAGAGCAGCATCTGCAAGGAAGGCACTGTGCCTTTCCAGGAATGAGAAGAAATGAAAAGACTCCCAGTGTCTAACTTTATAGAGCAGTAAGTCTTTCTCTACAGAGCTCACACCACACTGTTTACCATCTTTGAAGAGCCTGATGACGTGTGCCAGAATGTCAGCACAACCAGAGAGATCCTTGCCATTGCAACAACGTATCAACATAGAATCAGGATCAACACCTGCTTTATGATTTGTGAGTTTTGCCCTTCAGCCAACAGGTCCTCACAACCTTCGCTGCCATCCTCCACAGAATTTAACCCCTACTTTATTAATAACTGTGAGTGAACATAGGCACAAGGTTTAATGTTCTATTCTAGTATTCTAAGGGAAACTATTTCCAGATTCAGTTTTGGTTGGGCATTACCCATCGTTCCTCCAGTCTGAGATCTAAGAACCAGGGGACCCTCATGGAGTTAAGGCTCCTGCCTTCCCTTGTTGGAGCAGCACATTCAGGAACCGCCTCCTGTGAGGCATTTGATGGAGAGTGCTAAACCAGGTCGTTGTAGATATAAGGAAACAGAAAATTCAAGCAATACACCAAATAATTAAAGGTGAAAAATCCAACGTTTTCATTCATCAGGTATAGGCAGAGAATGCTTTTAGAATCCCCCTTGACTCTTTTCATTACATGGTTTTGTTTTGAAATATTTGTATGAAGACCTTTAATGAAGGTAATAAAAGGGTGGGGGAGAGAAAGACATTCCAAATGTAAAATACCAAATATATCTGTATATATCTGAATCTAGGAGGAAGAACAATTTGAGATGAAATTTATGTTTGGGAAAATTGGAAGCCTATTTTTGGATACTTGCAATCAGAGGCATAAATATTACCAGACTACAACTGAAAATCCTTCATTTTCACTTTTTACATGTGGCAAAGGAATTTTTTTTTTCTCTAAAACTTCAGCTGGGGCTCTCAAATGGGGTTTGGGACAGTAAACCTCTGTATCTGTAGCTCAAGATATCCCTGCAGCCTGGGCCAGAGGCCTAACTCCAGGGTGACCCAGTAAGATTTGCTGTTCTAGGCGCCCCCACCATGAACTCTGACCCCTATCAGCTGTCTTGACATTCTCAGCAACTCGTTACAGGGAAACACATGAGAGAGGATGAATAGATTCCCTCAACTACTCCTAGCAACACATGTACTATCGACCCAATCTTATCTTTATTATAGCAAGTGCCTTTTAGGATACCACTCGGACCTGCCTACCTTGAGAAGTAAAATAAATAAGCTGTAACAGTACAAAATTGTCATTTTGACTTATTTGTTTAACCTACAGCTCTACGTTACATCAGAGAAGGAAACTGTAACCTTTCGGAAGCCTTCTGGCAACACAAGAGATGAGGTGACGTTTTCGGGACAATGTAACAGTACATGGGTTTAGATGTTTGGGGCAGCAAATACTGCAAACTCAAGGCAAACTGACTTAAACAATAAGGACATTTGTTATTTCCCATCACAGGAACTCCAAAGGCAGGTGGGCTCCAGATGGGATGCGTCAGGGCTCTTTTCCAGGTCTCCCCGACGCTCATCATCCTGCCCAAACCCTGGGTTAGTTTTGCCCTCGCCTGAGGGCAAGATGGCTGACACTTTGCAGGATGACAACATCCACAGGAAGAAGAATCTGTCTCTTCTTACTTTTCTTTCTTGGGAGCAAGGCAGTCTTTCCCCAGATCCCCTCAGCAGACTTCCCACATTTATACGCCTGTTTCTAGGGGACTCCTGTGATTGGTTTAAACAGAATTTGCCTATGGAGCCCATCCCCTGAATAGCACTGGGGAGAGGGAGAGATCACTGAGCAAAGTCACATCAGGAAGGAGGGAAGAAGGAGGGACAGATCTTGAGTGAGCAACCAACTGAGTCTGCAACCTTGGCCTTCGCTGAGTCTGAGTGCATTACCACATGCTTTTTCCTCTCAAGACAACATTACTCACAGTTTACTCTGCAGAGTTTCCTATCAGATTTTTATGTGAAGCATCATTTTTCTCTGACCTCGTGCTGCAATCTTGTTTCTTTTTTCCTTCGCAGAGACCACAATGGAAATCCTACTATAAAAACACTTGAGTGCCATCAAAGGATCAGACCATATAAGGTGCTAGGGACCTTTTTATTTTAAATAAGAAACAAAACTATTTATACTTTTACAAGGAGTCTGCCCTATTTTGGTAAATATTTGGCAAAGCTTCTTGATTAAAAGAGCAAACTGACCCTTGTCTGCAGGGTTGTTTTGCCATAACTGAAATCGTTCATTAATTTTCTGAAAATAGAAGCAGCAAGTGTGTGTTCTTTTGCACCGTGACTAAAGCCCTGCTTGTGATTTATTTTAAGCTGCATTTACTCAGCATAACTGGTCAGGTGTCTTTTAAACCTTGGGCCTAATCAGACCCCATTCTGAGTCACAATCGCCAAACGGTACTATTGGGAAATAACCTCCTGTGGATAAAGCAAAGATGCATTAATCTGGCCCTGGAGAGTGTGGCGTGTTTGACAGTGCATTTCAAACTGGATTTCAGAGGGCCTGGATTTGCTAACAAACCCCAACTGTTTTGAGAAACAGCGATTCCCTAGGTTATTAAACAGTGCACATTCTGAGAGAAGCTTGTTGAGTACCATATGTTCCGGATTCATTGGCAGTTAACTCAGTCTGTGGTGTGGGGTTTGTAGGAAACACTCCAAACCCAACCAGCTTCCCTTCTTTAAAGGTATCCTCTTGCCAGCTCAGTTTGGAAGGGTGTGATGCAGCAGCAACGAGGGTTTTTAAGTCATTCTCAGAAATTTTTGCAGGTCAGCTGTATTGGAAATTATCCCAAGATGCCCCACGGCCAATGGGGCTGAGGTGGGCCAGCAGGCTGGGTGCAGGATGGTGAGGGGACTCACCAAGGGCTTCGCTGCTTGGTCCACGTTTATGTGTCATCTTGTTCCTTGCGGCTCCCCCGTCACTGCTGGGAAATCCAAAACCCAACTTTCAGGTGGGTAACTCAAACAAGGTCTGGAATACACTCGTTGCTTCTGGTCCTCCACCACTTCCCTAGCTGAAAAAGGAGAAAAATAAAAGTCCCACCTCCTAAATTTGGTGAAATTAACAAGTCACTTAGAGCAGTGCTTGGCAGGAGGTGAGAGTGCAACACAAGTATCCTGTGAATGTGATTCTTTCTTGATTGTTGCCAGGACACAAAAAGATACAGCAGAAAGAACTCCAAGCTAGTAGGAGGTGAGAAATTTCTAGTTGCAGCTCCTTCCATTAGTCACTCACTTCAAATCTCCAGTTTCCTCTGCTTTCCTCAGATGAAGATTTTATGTAGGTGATAGGGCTTTATGAGCCATAAAACTCTGTAACGAATGGTCATGTGTATATACAGATCACCTGGGGGTCTTGTTAAAATGTGATCCATTTCCGTAGATTGGGAATGCAGGCTGAGATCCGGCATTTCTAACAAGCTCCCAGGTGACACAGATGCTGCTGGTCCTGGGACCCCAGCCCCCACCTCCCACCGTTCTGATTGGCTATGTAACATAAGGACAACATTCTGGTGATCAGGCAGACAGCAAACTTGCAAGATCCTCAGATTGTCCCTCCACAGCACCCGGAAGGCAATGTAGTTAAATGACACACTGCTCCTAAAGATTCTGCAGGAAGTGCATCTCTCTCAGTACCTGGTTTCAAAGGCTTCTTACCTGTTTGTTAACTTCCGCCTTCAGCCCCAGAGCAATCTCACACTTTGCTCAGAGTCCTTTTGCAGGTCTGGTGCTGTGACATCAGCACTCTCAAGCCCCTCCCTTAACAGCTGGTTCCGGTTCCTTGGCAATTAGCACCTTGGGGTTACAGCTAGGCCGGGTACCAGAGGTCACTGTTGGGAGGACAGGTGTGGTAGCAGGGGACGGGTGGATGATAAATAAGCTTCTCAACCTGCGAGCCCAATTATGTTTAAGTTTCTGGCCACCTTAGAAGCTTTGGTATGGATGGGGCACGAAAGAAAGCCAAGCAACAGCAAAATCTAGCACAAGAAGCCCAGAAAACTGTGAATAACAGGAAAGACCCTTGAAAGTGAAGTACGTTTGGGTTTAAGAGAATTGCAGACATTTTAACAGGCCAACACACAGCTGAGAGGCCTTAATTAAAGTGGGCCAGTGATTAGGTGTCTGGAATGTTACTTTGGGTGCCTCTGGGGAGTCAGGAAGTTAGAGAGTTTGGCATTTGAGAATGATTTCTTTACCCAGGAGATGGGGCCCAGAAATGCCCACAGGAAGTGTGCCTTCAAGGTTTACTATCCACTGCCAGCTTCCCCCTTTCTTCAGACAGTCTAGTGCTGACAAAGGGTATAAAAAGAGGACATCTGGGCAAAGAAATAAGAACCAAAGAACAAAGGAGACCACCAGGTAACTCCTGCTTTCTCTTTCAAGGCTCAGTTCAACAGACATCCACCTGTGCCGGCCAGTCAGGGCAATGCTGTACTTATTAACCTGTTCCCTGGGGGAGGAGGCTGGGTCCTCTCAGGATCCCCAGCTCCCATACCGGACCTGGGCCCAGGAAACATGTGGTTGGTTACGTGTTTCTGGAACAAGAATGAGGGCCAGAGAAGAGAAGGGCGAAGAAGGAAGAGGAAACCCAGGAGGAAAGAAAAGGGAGAGATGGAGCAAAGCTTTGGGAAGCCAGCCTTTCATGGTTCCAAGAATATTTTCCAAAATCCTTACAACTGAGGTCCTATTAAATGGTTCTGCTTTACACCATAGCTTGATTGCACATGTGTAGTAAAACTAAATGATGTCTGAGTCTGTCTAAAACGTCCCCCTATCTGAGGCCCTGGGCATGGCGACCTGAGCTTACCTACGGGAAGGAAGAGCCGGCTGGCTTCTATCCTGCCGTGGATTGCCTTGTGTGTTCGAGGCCGGGCACGTGCCCGAGCAGACGTGGTCCCGCTCCCTCGGACCAAGCGGGCCTGGTTCCTCAGCCGGTCACCTCCATGGAAGGGAACGGAAGCCACAGGGCCCAGAGACTAGCTGACGCAGCATTCCCCAAACCTACGGCAAGGACATTGTATTATTTCAGCCACGCTTGGTTGGACGGCAAATATGTGAACAGCTTTATGAGGATCCGGGATATGGCTGAATCTTTGGGTTCACAGCGGAGCTGCCCTATGGGAGTTATTTGCTCCCACCCGGCACAGTTGGCAAAGGTGCCGGCGGTGCAAGTGTTCTGATCCCCCGCTCTGCACCCCCAGGTGTGCTTCAAGGGGGTGCTGAGAAGAAGCGCACTTCGGGCCACATTTCTAAGAACGCTGAGGATGCCTCTGGCCCCGAGCTTCTTGCTGCAATGACAGGAAACACTTGTGCTAGGAGTTTCCCTGGCACTCAGGCTGCAGCCTGCAGAGAGAGGGCGTTTCCTTTCTCACTCACGGGTAGGACCAGAAAACAAAGTTTTAAATGTCACCGTTCTGTGGAAGCCCAAGGTGTGACTCTGAGTCCAAATTGTAACCTCTGGGTCCAAATTGTAACCTTTGGGCTGGCATTTCCGCTCTTATAAAACTCAAATGTTGCTTGCCTACTGCTTCATGTCTCAGATTCCTGCGTAAGTCTGTGAGGTGCCTTAAAACACTTTTGGGAGCACCTGGGTGGTTCAGTCCGTTTAGTGCGGACTCTTGATTTCAGCTCAGGTCAGGATCTCAAGGTCATGGGATCCAGCCTTGAGTCTGGCTCTGTGCTCGGCCGGGGGGGGGAGGTCTGCTGGAGATTCTCTCTCCCTCTCCCTCTGCCCCTCCCCCATTCTATATTTCTGTCTAAAAACAACAACAAACTTCTGAACATTGTGGGTATGTGTGTGTGGTGAGGTGGTAAGATGGTAAGGTGTCAGCACAATCCAAGTTTCCCAGAATTCACTGCCCCCTACGGTTCTGGTTCCCGGTAAGAGTTGGCAGACAAAAATGAGGCAGCCATTTCCATGCTCCCAAGGTCTGGGGGGGGGCCCAGGCACCTTGGCAGCTCACATGTGTTGTCAGGCCTCTCTTGGGCTGCTTTGTTGATGGGGCTCCATCTCCCTCAGGTCCTGGGCCAGGTACATGTGCAGCTCTGACAAAGGGCCCCAATTGCTTCTGCGGGTCACCCACATCCTCAAAGCTGGAGGCAGGAACGCAAGCATGAGTACTAGTTGTCCTCATGAGTTTCACTTTGTCCCTCACTGCATATCCCATTTTCAGCCCCTGCTGACCTGCGGTGACTTCAGTCCCAACACCACATGCAGAGGCCCCAGTCTTGGGAAGACTTCTCCACCAGGTCCCATGGTTGCTTCAGTTCTAACCCCCATTTAAAAAAATCTCATTATAGATCATGCAGAGTTGGCTTTTCTGATTGAACCCCGGCTGATACAATGTATATTCAAGGGCACAAACTTGCAAGGATAATGTGAACGGATGACAGCTAATAATCTCCAACCCTAATTTTAGTCATTAGTTATGTTGTCCCTTCTCAGTAGGGACTTTCATCAGGAGCGTTGCTCACCAGTTGACCAAATTGGCTGCCCCTGGTACCAGGTGCTTTTATTTCCTTTTTTCCCCTTCTCCACAGTGGTTGTCCATAGTGGTTCCACTGCCCTGGCTCCACTCTCTAGAGTTTCTTGGGCCTCTGCAAAGTTCAGGGCCAGCTGATGCAAACTCCCCACCTCAAAATGTCCTGGCATTGCTTCCCATACTCTCGCCTTCACATCTCTTTCAGCAAGAATGATTTCCCTTTAACCTGTGCTGACCCCTCTTCCTGGGCCAATGCCTTCCCCACATTCCTGCTTTCTTCATCTTCCTCCCAGCTTTTCACGTCATTCTCTCCCTTTCCAGGGAATCCTTCCCTCTGCCTTCAAACCTATGCAGCTTACCTATTCCTCATTAAAAGCACCTTTCTTTGACACTGCTGCTTTTTAAAGACATTTTTTTAAAATTGTATTTATTTGGCAGAGAGAGAGAGAGAGATCACAAGTAGGCTGAGAAGCAGGCAGAGAGAGAGGAGGAGGCAGGCTCCCTGCTGAGCATGGAGTCTGATGCAGGCCTCGATCCCAGGACCCTGAGATCATAACCTGAGCTGAAGGCAGAGGCTTTAACCCACTGAGCTACCCAGGCACCTGACATTGCTGCTTTTTCAAGCTACTTTCATTATCTCTTTGCCTTTGATCAAACTTCATGAGAGGAAACTGTTGCCTCTGTGTCCCCAATACCCCTATTTTTCTTTGGCCCTTTCAAAGCAGACTTTGATTCCCACCTTCTATCCCAATTGTAGACTTGGAAGCATATAGGAATCACCTGGGGCCCAGGACCCACTTCCAGATGTTTGGATGTAGTTTTTGTGGGGTGCGGCTTAAGCCAGGGGGAGCACCCTGCCCTCCCCACATATGCAAATCCAGTGCTTTTGAAGGGGGAAGGGAACAACTTTCTAAGCAAAAAGCAGTTTAAGAAAGCAGAGGTGAAGATGGCCAAGTTTGGCTTCCTAAAAATTTTAAAGCTTTCAGGTAAATTATTTTGCTGTTTAATGAGCAAATTTTGCATCTTAGTACCCAAAACTGGTGAGAGCAAGTTTCTCATTCATTGCTAATGACTGGATAGCTATTTATAATCTTCTTGAAAAACAATCTAGCAAACTATATCCAGACACATATAGATATATGTACTATGTAATCCATTATTTCTACTTCTAAAATATAAGCTAAATTCCCTACAGTGTTCACTGTAGCAATATTTACAATAGTGAGAAATGAGAAGTGACCAAAAAGAGATAAATGTATTGTGCATTTAGTGGTTGGGAATATTAATATAAATTAATATATAAATTATAAATTTATATAATATTATTATATAAATATATTATATATAATAAATATATATGATATTATAAATTAAAGCATAATTATAAAGAAAGATTATAACATGGAAAAAATGCCTATAATATAATGATAAATGGTGGTGTGTCGGGGAAGAACAGGTAGTTATAATGTAGTGGGAAAGTTGGTAAAGACAGTGTTCCAATCAAGCTTTTCAAATGTCAATTTCACAATTTAATAATGAATTCTAACCATTGGAAATTTAGGCAAAGAAAATCATTCTTTAAAACAACAACAACAAACAACAACACTCTTCTAGCCCCCTATAGATTTTTAGTTTTGCTTTATTTGACTTTTTCAAGTATATTTAAAAGCAAAGTTAGCAAGCTGGCTTTCTCCTGGTCATTATACGCACCCTAAACTTGAATCTTGTAAATACAGCCCCCACAATTGTGTGACCAGTACATGGTCACACAATTCCCTTTGGCCTCATCCCTTTTTAGGAAAGCTGTTCTCATTTCTCCAGCCACAAGATTTATGGGGGACATTTGACTTTGTGCACTCTTTTCAGTTCATCGGCAACATGATTTCTCTAGTGAGTAATTTTTTTCTTGTGGCTAAAGGAAGAAATATTCAGGCTTGCTATAAAATGTTGATTCCAGAAAGTGATCCTAAGGGATATTATTCTAAGCTTTTCCTGAATTCCTTGGGATAATAATTGACAGTGATTGTGTTTTGGGGTCCCCATCTGGCCCAGGGAAGGGGGCTTGGGGTAAAATAGAAAAAATGAACCTATGAAACGATCACTTGATGATAGAAATTGATAGAAATACATCTGATAGTGAAACAGAACACATAAGTGATAGGTTGGAAATATAAAGATGGCCTCTGAGATTTTTAAAAATTCAAGATAGAGGAGAGGCTTATAGTGTAAAATGGATGGGACACCCCCGACTTCTGAAGGGCACACATGAGGGTATTTCTCCCACCTGGATTTTTGCTACATGTGGTCTCTATTTGCCACCTCGTCCCCAAGCTGAATGGGAGTCCTCTCGTAAGCTCTATCTTGTTCCAGGTTAGTGTTTCATTTAGAGAAAATGAGGATGTTGAGCATTAAGAACAGGGCCCAGATGGCGTCACGACAAAATCTGGCACCAACTGTGTTGCTTGGGGCTTTATTCAGATCCAGGGGTTACTGTATCCTGTTGGGACCACACTTAGTTCTCTGAGGGAAAATCAAGTGACCTCTACCTTTCCCACTCCCATCTCTGCTTTCTGGTGAGGGTATCTTATAAGCCTACCTCTAAATAGGTTTAAACATGCTTTTATCAAGTGAACTGAGAATATCTTATGAGTTCTTGCTCAAAAGGACAGATTTTTTTTTTTTTTTTCTTTTTTGGAAAAGTCCTGACCTGCCTGAAGCTTGATTCCTTTCAAGCCTGCCATGTTTTCCTTTGGAAGCCTCAGGTTGTAGTTAAAGGCACTGTTCACATTCCCTTTAGCCCAAAGTCCAGTTTGAGTCCAACAACATCCTATTTAAAAAGCTCAAACTTTGTTTACTTATGTGACCCAAGGGTTTTCACCTGGTTTTTTTTTGTTGTTGTTTTTGTTTTTGCCTCCGAGTACTATGATTTTGTCCATGAGGTATGGACTGGAAGCAAAGGACGACACAGGACAGTATCTTCTGGACAGGACTATACCTGTTCGTCATTGCACAATTTAGAAGCCTTTTGTATCAAGGACACAGATGTATTTATATGACCTTGGGGGATAGATAGAGTCTGAGATCCATTAGTTAAAGTGATATGTGGTACACCATGTTCCACTTCAAACTAGAGAAACATTTCTGTGAAATCCACAGTACACGATACATGCAGCATCGTGACATCTGCATACAGATCTTTCCCATCGGGGGTGTTCTGGAGACAGAGGCCAGTGGGGGGACTGCCAGAGTCAAGCAGCTGAGGCCAATTTTCATGGTACGGGGAAAGATACGTTGGCAGTATTAGAAGAGAAGGCAGTCAGCCCTGACTTCACTGTTCAACATTTGTTTACCACTCACATTTCCTGAGGAGCCCCAGTGGGCCGAAGGCCAACTTTGGTACTGTGTTTACATTTATAATCCAGTAAAGGAACCAGCAGGAAACTCCCCGAGAAACATTAAAAGCATGAGCCCAGTGATGCAGAAGGAAACTGAGGCAGTGATCTGAAAATGTCTAATGTGGGACTTGAACTCGGAGCCAAATTTCCAAAGCTTGGGCATGCTCTAAGTCTGAGGTGACTTTTTAGGAGGTAAGTGTGAACCTGATTGTGTGGGTGGATGGCCACAGGATCTCCTCAGGGCACAATTCTGAGAATCCAGGCTGTGTGAAATCCTTCCTGGTTGTGCTAAAACCCACTGCACAAATTGGGGAAGATTGTTTTATTTCTCTATGCTTGTTTCACAAGGTCGGGAGAGGACAAATTAGGGCATCATCAAAGGCTGAAGATAATAGAAGTTTCCCATAACCTTTTAAAGAGATCAAATAAAAAATACTTAGAGAAAAGCAAAGCTGGTGATTTAGGCTTCGTTTTAAAAAATACAGCATATTTAAGAAAAAATAAGCTGACGTTTTATCTTCTCCAGGAGCTTATCCTCCACACGGCTGTGAAAGGAGTTTCTAAAACACCCATGAGGGGCGCCTGGGTGGCTCAGTCATTGAGTGTCTGCCTTCGGCTTGGGTCATGATCCCAGTGTCCTGGGATCGAGCCCCACATCGGGCTCCCTGCTCGGTGGGGAGCCTGCTTCTCCCTCTCCAGCTCCCCCTGCTTGTGTTCCCTCTCTCGCTATCTCTCACTCTCATATATAAATAAAAAATCTTAAAAAACAAACAAAACAAAAACACTCATGAAATCACTCAGCTGCCTGCTTAAAGTCCCTCGCTGGCTGACTGTTGACCTCAGTGCACAAGCCAGGTTCCTTGGCTCTGTGGTCAAGACCCTCTAGGATCCCGCCCTGCCCACCCCTCTGGAGTCAGCTCCCATCCCCCCAGCTCCATGCGCTCCTCCTTCCGGGGCTTCCAAAGACTGTACCCAGGAGGGTGAAGAGGCCCCCCTGCTATGGTCACAATGGCGGTGCATCAGAAGACGAAGGTGATAAAAGGCCTCATCAGACCACCCGCCCACGGCCAACTGCACTGAAACCCAGAAGACCATGTCCTTGGCCACCCTGGGTGATATTTACACCAAGAGTCAGGGTTTCTCCACTGATCTTCAGCAGATGTTCGCTCTTATCTCCTTGTCCTTATTCTTGACCCCACTTTCCTAGAGCTACTCTGATTTTGTCCATGAGCTTTGCAAAGGGCACAGATTAGTCTGTACAGAGCCTGAAATACACAGAAATAGGCAGTGAGCTGCTGCCGTGTGACAGGACGGGGCTCCCAGCAGATTGCCGAGGGGCAAGATGCACAGCGGTGCTGGGTAACCATGGCGTGGGAGAGACCCAGGATCCATCCAGCTTTCTCTCTGCTCCCTTGGGGCCGTGCAGCTGCCCCACTTTTTGCATTTACTTTTTGGGGCAGGGTCAGCTTGCTCATCTTTTTCCAGGCCTCCCACTGAGCTGGTCTTGCTAGCTCTGCCCTAGAAGGGTTAGGTTCTCTCTGGACAGCCCAGCTGCCCTGTTGCTCACAACCTCCTGTTGCTTCATGATTCTATCCTGGACGGGGCCAAGGCTGCCTCACTAGGTTGATAAGAGAGTAGCCATGTCTTCCGTACCCTCAGATCAGGCAGACAATGAATCAAGAAACCAAGTGATTGCAGCAGTCAGACTCTGGGAAGTCACTGGGCCAGCTCTTGACTCTCTCCTTCATCCTCCAATGAAGGTCTTATCTCCATTTCTCAGAGCTTGAAGCTAAAATTCAGGCTCAGTACTTTGCTGGAGGTTATAGCTAGAAAGGGACAGAGCTGAAATTTCAAACCAAGTCTAATTCCAAAGACTGCTATCTTCTGCTATGCTTATTATTTGCACTTACTGTGGGCTACTCTTCTAAGCACTTTACTTGTAATAACCCATTTAAACCTCATAACAACTCTAGGAGAGAGAGACTATCATCTCCTTCTTACAGAGGAAAAACTAAGGCCCAGAGAGGTTAAGTTACTTGCCTAAGATCACACCGCTAGTAAGTGGCAAGGACAAGATTCAGCCCGACAGCCTGGCTCCAGAGTGTGTGCCCCTCACTCCTATGAATGACAGCCCCTCCAAGCTCCCCTCTAACCTAAGGTTGTCAGCACATCTGTCTTAGGCCGGCACAGCGGGAAGGCACTGAGAGGAAGAGCAAGGGATATATACATCCTTGCCCTCAAGGAGCTTACAAAGTTCGACCGATGGGTCAAGGGGGCATGAGGCCTTTACAAAGATATCCCGAGGGTCATGTCCACCCCACATTTCCAGGCTTACTTCTAAAAGCAGTAGAATTTGCTTCGGGGAAATCTTTACAAGGCACAGTCCCCTATGCTGTCAGGGGAGGCTGCGAAATCAGCAAAAGCCTGTCTTTGGCTTTATCTCCTTAGATAGAGGAGAAATGCTCAGATATGTGGGATCGAAGGAGAGCCAAGCTTCTGACAACTTCTGCTTCTGGACAGCTTCTGCTGTCCAGCTCTGCCTGCAGTGAAAGGCAGGGGCCAGAGCAGAGGATGACCATGGCGGCTTGACCAAGGGGCCATCTCAGCCTCAAACAGGAAAGCCTGGTGCCTCCAGTCTGTGCCTGAATCTTCCGCAGGCAGCTAGAAGGCTTGGTCGAGGCATCTGTTCAACGTCTTCAGTCCCTCTGGACAAAGTTGGGGCTGGGGCAAGGACTGGGAACTGTGGGGGCCAGGGACACTTGTTTCTGCATCAGTTCTCCTTGGGGTCCTCTTAGACGGCCCCTGACTTATTAGCACACGGTCAGTTAAGAACATGAGCTTTGGACCCAGACCAAGTAGGCGTGAGCTTTGAGACCCAGGGTGAGTCCCTGAATCCCCTTGTGCCCATGGATGCTTTCCCATAAAATGAGGCTCCTAACCGTCCCCACCTCACAGGGCTGTGCTGAGAGTGAGGCCACACAGAACTGTGTCGGTAACTCTGCTGTGTCACTCATCCACACTGAGTGGCAGTTGTGTCTGTCTGTCTGTCTCATCTAGACCACAAACTGTCATCCGAGGGCAGAGCCCGATCCATGTGCCAACACACAGGTCCCGTCAGTGTTGGCTGGCATAATTAAACAGAATCCCATCCTGCTCGGCCTTACCGACAGGTCTCACTACACTTCGGTCCTGCTGGCTGTGACTGGAGGCCTGAACAGGTGTATCCGCCATTCCCGGGAATGGTTTCCTCTGAAGGCCCTTCTCGCTACCACACGGGCCCTCACCAGCCATGGAACCCAGGAACTCAAACTGCGAGCCAGATTTCCAGAGCGGGTCAGCAGGAGATGCGTAGATTCTTACTTCCTTGGCCTTCTGACTGCTCAGCCTTCCTGACTTCTCTGTATCGCAACAATTAATCCCGACATTTGTTTCTTCTCCTCCGATTCCTGTACAGTAGCACTTCTCAGAGTTTAATACATCTATAAGCCACCTAGAGATCGTGTTTGAATGAGGCCAAGGTCCTGATTCAGCACGGCCACTAGCAAGGCTGTGCCCCACTGCCAGGATGACCTTCCTCGTGCACAGCTACGATCGTGCCACTTGAACAGACTTGAACCGATCTTTCACCCGAACACATACACGAACGGTGGCTGAACACCAGAAAAGCATTAGTCATTATAGAAATGCAGTTTAAAGCCACGACCGATTGCACAGCTATTACACACCTGTTACAAGAGTTAAGACGAAAACTACAGTAGCAAGTGCTGGTGAGGATGCGAAATAACTGTTACTTCCGTACTCCACTGGGGAGGGTGCAAAACATCACAGTTGCTTTGGAAAAGTTTGGCAAGCTTTCCTTTTTCCTTTTTTTTTTTAAAGATTGATTTATTTATTTGACAGAGAGAGAGATCACAAGTAGGCAGACAGACAGGCAGAGAGAGAGGAGGAAGCAGTCTCCCCGCTGAGCAGGGAGCCCGATGCGGGCCTCGATCCCAGGACCCTGAGATCATGACCTGAGCCGAAGGCAGAGGCTTTAACTCACTGAGCCACCCAGGTGCCCACAAGGTTTTCTTTTAAATAAAGTTAAATACACACTTATAAACACTGATCTGACAAAGCAATCCTACTCTTACATGCTTAGATATTTGCTCAAGGGATTTGAAAATTTACGTTCACACAAAAACCCAAACATGACTATTGTTAGAGTCTATTCACAATCACCCAAACCCAGAAATAACCCAAAAGTCCTTCAACTGATGAATGGATGAACCCACAGTGTCACATCCACACAACAGAGTAGCGCTGAGCAAAAAAGAGAACAGACTATTGACATACAAAGACCTGGGTGAACCTCGGATGTGCTATCCTAAGTGAGAGAAGTTAAACTCAAGAAACTCCTTGCTATATGATTCCATGTATGGGACATTCTGGAAAATAAAACTAGAGAGACAGCCAACAGATCGGTGGTAATAAGGGGCTGGTGTTGGGGGAGGTTTTCCTGCAAAGAGACAAGAAAATTCTGTGGCATGATGTTCGGTAGCTTGCTCATGGTTGTATTTACATGACTATACTCATTTACAAATACCAGAATGCCGAAAAGGACGAATTTTGCTGCATGTACGTCACACCTCAAAAGCAATGACAGTGACCAAAAACTTATCATGGTTCCCATTTGCCCAAGGAATTAAAATAAAGTCCAAACTCCAGAACCCCTTCTCCTTTCTAATTATTTGTACTATTCATTATCTTAAATGCTGGTTCAACTTTTCCACCACTCACAGGTGCCCTGGGTTTTCTTTCCTCGGTCTGTCTCATCTCCTGGAATAGCATCTTCTTTTACAGAAAAGGTAGATAATAAACATTGAATGAATGAATGAATGTTCCTAATATTCCTTGATCGCCCATTGCTCCCAAAAATGGCACCATAGAAACAAAAACCTACAAGGTCTTGTTGGAATGAAGCCAAGGTGCTGCATTTCTAACAAGCTCCTTTCTCTCCGAGGAGCTCAGTCTTTTGTAAGGGTTTGCTGACTCTGATTCCTTGGACGTGGGCAAATCAGCTGAAACAAACCCCCAGTATGCTCAAAGCCCTGGGAGCTGTTTGCAGCCTTGGAAAAGGCTTGCCTTGGCACACATCTCACCGGCTTAGGGCCCTCCAGACTCCCCGCTGCCAGACCCAGGTAGGAGAGAGGCCAGCCCGCTGACAGGAGGCCTGTGGTGCTGTCACCCAGCTGGCTGTGGTGATTGATTCCCCTGTCCTCACTCACTTGTTAGCAGTAGGGCTCCTCACGTCCCTGGAGGGGAGAGGGGGAGGCGCTCTCCCTGGCAGGTCTGTCCTCCCAGGGCTGCCTCCTAGAGTGGCTCACCATTTCCTCCCTCCTCCCCACGCTCTCCGTCCTCCCTGCTCTCTCCACAGCCCCAGCGGGCAGACTCCCAAGAGGGAAATGGACTCTGAGAGCTTGAGGTGCTGGTTTAAGGGTCCCAACCAAGAACCTCAAATCTTTGAGCTTCCGCTATGAAGATAAGCCCTGAAGGAGATTCACAGACACGTATACATACACATACACAGAGGGGAAAAACAATATCTCTGATGTGGTCTTTGGCCACAGGCCCCTAGATTGTCTTCACATGAGCCGGGCGGGGGGAGGGGGACAGATTTTTTGCAGGTTACAGGCAGATCTGGAGTCTTAGTGAAAATCTGGCTGAGGGTGAACAGCACCTTCTTCTTAGCCCTCTAGACTTTTCGATTCTTGAGGAAAGGAAAGATGAGCAAAGCGGGAGGCTGTTTGCTGCACAAGGCTCGCTCTGACAATGCGGCTCACAGCATCTTTGCTGCCTCAGTGGTCCAGGCATTTCTTTCTCGGAGGAGGTGAGGAGGGCTCCCAAGATTCCCCTGGGGTCCAACGATGGTGACACAGACACATTTTTTTAAACTGCAGCATGGACATAGACTGCCTGCTGGGGCCAGTTACATAATTCATGGGCCCCACTGCAAAAATGAAGATGTGGCATCCCTTATTTAAAAAGCAGAGAGGGGGGCACCTGGGTGGCTCAGTGGATTAAAGCCTCTGCTTTCAGCTCAGGTCATGATCTCAGCGTCCTGGGATCGAGGCCCGCATCGGGCTCTCTGCTCAGCAGGGAGCCTGCTTCCTCCTCTCCCTGTCTCTCTGCCTGCCTCTCTGCCTACTTGTAATCTCTCTCTGTGTGTCAAATAAATAAATAAAATCTTTAAAAAAAAAAAAAAAAAGCAGAGAGGGACGCCTGGGTGGCTCAGTTGGTTAAGCAGCTGCCTTTGGCTCAGGTCATGATCCCAGAGTCCTGGGATCAAGTCCTGCATCAGGCTCCTTGCTCGGCAGGGAGCCTGCTTCTCCCTCTGCCTCTGCCTGCCTCTCTGCCTGCTTATGCTCTCTCTGACAAATAAATAAATTAAATCTTTAAAAAAGCAGAGAAAAAAGTGTCTTTGAAAGTACTAAAACATAAAGCTTATTCATTTCACCCACAGTCTCTTTTTGCCATGGGGTTTTTTATTTTCTATAGAGCAATGCAAATAAAGACAAATGAACATTTTAGATTGTTAGCATGAATTGTACCCTTCATGTCTATATTGTATTACATGCAAATATAGAGCATTTAACTCATGTAGAATCACTAACTCTATGCAGTTTGTATCTTGTAGCTTGTACAGGCCTGTGTCCTTCCTTCTTACTGAGTGGTGGAGACACTGAACAAAACGAATGCTGTTGTTTTTACTTTCCATCTTGCTATGCATGTGTTCTACCAAAGCTCCGCTTTCAGCTCACTAATGAATAGGAAGGCCTGAAAGGAGGGGTGCCTGGGTGGCTGAGTTGGTTAAGCATCCAGCTCTTGACTGAGCTCAGGTTGTGACCTCTGGGTTGTGATCTTAGGGTCACGAACTCAAGATGGTGGGATCAGGCCCCACATCGGGCTCCGGACTGACCGTGGAGCCTGCTTGAGATTCCCTATCTCCCTCTCCCTTTGCCCCTCCCCTGTTTGTGCCCACTCTCAATCTCTCTCTAAAAAAATATTAAAGTTTAAATTTTAAAAAAGAAGAAGAAGGAAGGACCAAAGGAAAAGGAAACTCCTCTTTCCCTTTCCTCCTATGGCTTCTTCTCTCCCTCTTCCCACCTTTTGGTGCGGTCCCCGTCCTGCCCCTGGCTGCTGTCCTGGCTTCTCCAAGTGGCTCTCCTGTGAGAAGGCTGATGTCTACACAGCTTGGAGAGGCCCTGGGTCCTGCCAGAGCCTCAGGCCTTCTAGATGCCCAGGAACCTCCACATTAGCCACATTTGTGTGGAACGTTCCCCTCCCTAATTCTGTCTCACATTTCGTCATTAAAATAGGAGTATAGGGGCACCTGGGTGGCTCAGTTGTTAAGCGTCTGCTTTCAGCTCATGTCATGATCCCAGGGTCCTGGGATTGAGTCCCGCATCGGGCTCCCTGCTTGGCAGGGAGTCTGCTTCTCCCTCTCCCATTTCCATTGCTTGTGTTCCCTCTCGTGCTGTGTCTCTCTCTGTCAAATAAATAGATAAAATATTTAAAAATAAAATAAAATAAAATAACGTAAATAGGAGTATAATAATTAGCGTGGTTGAGCATTTATTATGTGGGACACACACCCATACAACTGTATATGATCAGAATGCTCGTGGCCCTGGGGCCCTCAGAGTCCTCAGTGACAGGAGTTTTGCCCGCTGTAGGCTGCAGCATCTCTCCAGAAAGCTTGGACAGGAGTTCATCAGGCTGGGGTCTGAAGCAGGGGAGAGGGGATGTAGGACATACCATGCCAGGTGCCTGCTTTTGTCTCCCTCTGCCTGGGCCTCCGTTGCTTCTCTGACTCCTTCCATCCTCTGAAAGGCCCACGTGTAAATTGACCCCAGGAGTCCTGCTCACCATCAAGTGAGACAAATGTAAGGAGGAGAACAACTTAGGCTGAAGGGGAGAAAAGATGACATGATCACACACACAGCCAAAGGGCCCCCTCCTCCTTTACTGAGAATCATTCCCCTCTCCCTTCCGGGGCCCCCGATGGACATGGTGAGTGTTCCGCAGGAACCTGCACTGCCGCCCTCCGATACTCTCTATCACATCTTGATGTGATAGTTTCATTATCACACACTTACCACTATAAGTTACTATTGGCCTGCTTATCATCTCTCTTCCATCACCCCGGAGGGCCAGTGCCATGAGAGTGGGGTCCTCATCCCTGCTGTACCCCAAGAGCACATAGTATACAGTCGATATGGAGTAGGTTAATGAATGAATGAATGGATGAATGAATGAATGAATAAGTGGCATCTCTGTTGGTTTTGCTCCCTTCACCTGCACTGCTCATGTGCCCTCTAAACTGTTAAAAGTCAAATTCCATAAATCACCCAGAGGGTCAAATCCTTCAGAGACAAAGACATCTAAAAGGGCTTGGGCCTTATGATTTGTCCCTCTAGGAGGGCAGCGGAGGGGGATTTTTACTATGGCCAGTATGTGGGCAATGGATCAGAAGAGCTTTCAGCTGATGTGAGACATACCCGGGACACCATGAACACAGCCAGCAGGAACCCCAACCCTCCCCACCCACCCCCACCCGGCAGGTGCTGGCACCCCTGAGCAGTTGCTGCCTACTCATCCCGGAGTGTGGAGGGCTCCAGGCAGAGAGGGACAGCAAAGCACAGAAGGAGCCCCTCCCAGGCCCGTGGGCTCCACAGCACAGGTTAGGAATGTGAGTGACACTGCTCTTATGAACAAAGTGTGTGGTTTGACTTTACTGGTTGATCTGGGGACTAATCAGCTCAGGGATATGAAGGGGAAGGGCGCGGCCATGACCGCCAGCCCTTGGCCCATGTCCCCTGGACTCAACTCACGTCATTTGCACTTGACTTCAGTGCACAGTGTGCGTATGTTGGTAGAAGGACCAGAGCCGTCCCCTGAAGTTTCCAAAATAAACAATTTCTAAGTGTCCTTCTTAAAAAGCAATAACATTTTTTAATTGTAAGATTAATGCATAACCACTGTAGAAAAACATAAAAGGAAAGATAACTACAAGAATCTTGGTATATATCAGGTTAGTATTTTTCAGTGTACAAAAGTATATGTATGTTATACATTGCTTTTTTTGGTTTTGTGTGGAGAGGGGTTCAAAATTCAGTTCATATAGTATTTTAGTCTTTTTTTTTTTTAAGCAAGATATCAGAAGTACTTCTGTATGTCATTAGTCTGATGTTTAATGGCTAGGGATTATCCCGTTGTATAACAATTTACCTAATCATTCTCCTGTAAGTGGACGTTTACATTAACTTGTGGCTTATTAATACCATAAAAATACAGCAGTAAACATATATCGTGAGCCATAGGTCGACACATATACATGAAAGATGAGAAGTTGTTTAAAAGCTGTGTCTTGGGGCCCCTGGGTGGCTCAGTCGTTAAAGGTCTACCTTCCGCTCAGGTCATGATCCCAGGGTCCTGGGATGGAGCCCAGCATCGGGCTCCCTGCTCAGCGGGAAGCCTGCTTCTCCCTCTCCCACTCCCCCTGCTTATATTCTGCCTCTCACTGTGTGTCTCTCTCTGTCAAATAAATAGGTAAAATCTTTGAATGAATGAATGAATAAATAAATAAATAAATGCTGTGTCTTGTTTCCAAAACTCGTGCCCTGCAGTATCCACCTCATTACATGCAAAATGTATATATAAATTCTATATAAATGCATATATAAATATATACATAATGGTAACTGGAAATCATCAAACTGCCAGGGTTCTGCCTGCACTCAGCATTTGTTCGTTCACTCGAGAAGTTCCAGCAGGGAATGTCTGTTAATGTCAGTGCATCTCTGCACAGAGAGTCCGCCCCATGTCTGGGTCACCCTCCTGGACTCGGGGTCTGTTGCCTGCGCTCAGCTGAAGCTAGAAGCATGTCTTCTGAGGTGCTTGTGGCTAAGGCGTTGAGGGGACTTTGGACTCAGGGCTTCAGAAGATTCCTTGGCACTAAATCACCCCCCAGGGAAGGCTGTTTCACATTCAGGGCTGTGTCCCTGGTGGACTGGAACCGAACTCAACTACTCAGCTTAAAGGTCCAGAGCTCAACTGTCCCCGAGCACAAGGGACCGACACCGGGAAGACCCTTGGACGGAGGGTAGCTGTGTGCACACACCCTCAGTGTGTGACTGAGAGCCGAGTCCACAGTCTCCTGCAGGCCGGCCTCCAGGCTGTGTAGACACCCTTCTTTGTCCCAAATTCCATATAGACCATCTATACTTCTTTTCTCCTTTAGTTAACACATTTAAAACTGGCTAAGGAGAGAAGGTGGTCAAGGACATCATGACCCAGTAAGGAGTCTTCATGGGTTGTGGCCATGTCACTATACTGTGCATTGTGAACCCCAGGATTTAAGTGAAAGCTGGGGTGGAAAGGCCCAGAATGTGTTCCCAGCCTATAGGTGACACAGCCCTTAGTGTGCAACACCCTTNGTAGGGAGGAGGTGTGAGTTAGCACAGAGGTATCTTCTAAAATCCTGAGTCACTCGACTCCGGGAATTATGGGTGTGGACCAGACTGGGAACCCTCTGGATCCTTTTCAGTGTAAATTGGATGCACCCTAAGCATCTGCGGGACCAGGAAGAAACCCATGTCATCAACCCAGTTGCAGGCCAATGGCAGAAAAGCTTCAGACTTTCTGGGATCTGTCAGCTCTAGACCCCATGAGGGAGTCCCAGAGGCTTGAGATACCAGTGACACTTTGGACTTGCCCTACTTTCTGGCTCTGTCAAATAGCAAAAAAGTCAGGATGAATGAGGGAATGCCTGAACAGATAGATCATAGCCTCCCCTCCTCTACAAAAGCACAACTCGGCAGTGTTCCTTTGCCAGGGCAGGGGATGGCCTGAGGGAGTTAGGGGGAGGGCCAAGACGCCCAGGGAGTCTCCCCAGGCACCATGGGGGAGGAGGCCCTGCAGTCAGCATCCCAAAGTGGGATTCAGGAGACCCCCACGCTGACCCATGGGAGCTTAGACAAGGCACCCCTCTACCCCTCAGCTTCCCCATCTCTAGCACAGAAAGAATAGCCACAGCTCCATGCTTCATTTGTGAAATAATAAAGGCTTAAAAGCTTTCACTGATTAACTGTCATGTATTCCCACAAGTCAGGCCCTCACTGCTGACTTGGGGCTGGTGAGTGGCTTTTCCCAGTGTGATTCTAGAACTCTATTTGCTCCATGTCATAAACAAACCATATATATATATAAAAAAAAAAACAATGTTACACTGAAATCCCGTTTTAGTATTTTTGTGCAGGAGGAGCTCAGGAGGAATTCAAGGTGGAAAGCATGAGTACGTGGATAAGAGGAAAGGTAAGAGCCCAGGTCTTGAATGAGGAACGAGCCTTGGGCTATTGCAGTATTTTAGATAAAACATCTGAAGGGGTTCTTTTTTATCCCCCTAAGATTTTATTTATTTATTTATCTGTCAGAGAGAGAGCATAAGCAGCAGGAGTGGCAGGCAAAGGGAGAAGCAGGCTCTCCACTGAACAGGGAGCCCATTGCGGGACTCCATCCCAGGACCCTGGGATCATGACCTGATCCCTTCATCTGAAGGGGTTCTTAACAGAAAAGGTTTGTCTCTGTTAGTTAACTATTTTTTTTTTGTTAGTTAACTATTTTTACCACTCTTTCCCAGATGACACAATTGAGGATTCAAGAAATTGAGTAACTTGGGCGCCTGGGTGGCTCAGTGGGTTAAAGCCTCTCCTTTCGGCTCAGGTCATGATCTCAGGGTCCTGGGATCGAGGCCCGCATCGGGCTCCCTGCTCAGCGGGGAGCCTGCTTTCCCCTCTCTCTCTCTGCCTGCCTCTCTGCCTCCTTGTAATCTCTCTCCCTCTGTGAAATAAATAAAATCTTTAAAAAAAAAAAGAAATTGAGTAACTTGTCCAAGTTTATATCTCTAATAAGTGGTAGAGATAGGATCTTATTTTATTTTTTAAAGATTTTATTTATTATTTGTCAGAGAAAGAGAGAAAGAGCAAGTGACCACAAGCAGGGGGAGCAGCAGGCAGAGGGAGAAGCAGACTCCCTGCTGAGCAGAAAGCCAGATGGACCTGGGACTTGATCCCAGGACCCTGGGACCTTGACCTGAGCAGAAGGCAGATGCTTAACCGACTGAGCCACCCAGCCGTCCTGAGATAAGATTTTAAACCAAAATTCACACTATCTCTCCTGCCAAACGCTGTATGTGCTGCAGAGTGACCATGTTATTAATTTCTGACAAGGACTGAATTCTAGGGACAAAAAGGAACCAAGGAAAGGACCTGGATTCCTAAGGTCTTCACTCGGTGACTCTAATTCCTTTGTGGAAAGTTAAGGTGGGTAGGCACAGTTGCCAAGACCTGGGTCTAAAATCTGTCCTTTCAAATCTCACAAGTCTTTGGTCTGGGGCAGATGAAGCATAGGCCCAGCTCAGAGAGACAAGGTGCCCCTCCTCCGGGGTAGCTCTTTCCCTCAAATCACAGCTTAGAAAATAACCAGCAAAAGAAAACAGAGCAATCACCTCCACAAGGATTTTGTCTTTTTGTCTCTTACTCCCAGATGTTGGCTTCCTCTGTGTTGGAGGACTGGACTACATTGAGTGGAAAGAATAACAGATATTTTTAGAATACTTTATTAGGTTTATATAGGAAATTGCCACTTCTTTGTAGGTCAAAAGCAGTCAAATATCAGCAACTTCACATGGTTCAACCTTATGCCAACCCTTAGTGACTGATTAAATCAATCAGTCAATCATCAGTTAATCCAACCGGCCAGCCAGTTACCCAGGGAAACAAAACTAACTCACGAAGCAATCAGAGGGCTAAATTATGTAGTGAGGGCATTTTTTTTTAATTTATTTATTCATCAGAGAGAGAGAGCGTGCCAGCACAAGCAGGAGGAACGGCAGGCAGAAAGAGAAGCAGGATCCTCGGATCAAGGAGGCGGATGTGGGACACGATTCCAGGACCCTGGGATCATGACCTGAGCCAAAGGCAGCCATTGAACCAACTGAGCCACCCAGGCACCAGTGAGGACATTTTACAAAGCAAAATTTACATGTGTTACTGATGTCATGGAGCTCCTAAATGGCAAGCCTTCTAAATGGAGTGGCAATGTCCTTCTAAATGTCTCAAATCCTCCAAGATGGCCCAAGCTGGCTCCTGACAGTACCTACAGAACAGGTGGGCCTTAGAAGGGCAGAGAGCAGTGGGAAGAGATTCCCCAAATGGGGGATGTGGCGTGGATCCCACTCTGGGTTAGACTACACTTAGCATATCTGGGACACACAGAGAAAACAAGTTGACTGAATAGAGAAAGCATTTAGGAAGGTGTGAGTGACTAAGCTGGAGAAACAAAGTGGGGTTACATAATGTGTTATGGAGGGTCTTAAAAAACTAGGCAGGGGAGGTTGTATTTTTAAAATCATTGATCCTTGAGCTGGAAAGAACCAAAAGAGATCATCTTTGCATGGATTTCAAATAGGAGAAAGGCTACTTTCTTAATTTTACAAAATGAAAACTGAGGCTCAGAGATTTGGTTAGAAGTGGAGGATAAGCTAGAATTAGGATTTCTTGCTTCCTTGTTTGTTATACCTCATCACACTGAATTCGACTTGCCCTTCGGTTTAAAAAAATAACTGTTTTGCCTAACAAGCTGTCTTATTTATAGGCTGTTACTATTTAAAACTGTTTCACAGTTTCTAAAGTGGCAACAAGGAATCATAGGTTCTTAAAGAGAATTTCTTGGCAGTGACATAATAAAAGTGTTCTAGAAAGATTAGCCTGTCAAAGGCATTCTAAATAGATCAGAAAAGTGGGGGGGGCTGAAGTCAGGAAAAGGGACGAATGAGCAAGGACTCAGGGAGGCACTGGGATGGGAGCCCAGAGGAAAGGCAAGGATTATGGATGATGCCAGAAGAATGGTGATCCACGGACAGAACTGGGGAGGGGCAGAACGAGAGCCAGCTTCAGATGGAAAAAGATGGGGAAATGGAGATTTAGGAATCATGAATGCTGAGGTAAAGAAGGAAATAACAAGAATGGATGAGTAGATCACCAAGGGTGAGAGTCTGGTGAGAGAACTCCAAGGCTGTGGCAGAGAGGGCCAGCCAAAGTCCATCTTCCCTATCACAGAATAGACTTGTTGCTGGGGAAGAGGTTCCTACCCATGAACCATGTTCCTGCCCGCCTTGCATCTAGAAGGGGCTGCATGACTAGTTATCTTCTATGGAGAATGAGCAGAAGTGATGTCTGTCACTTCCAGGCCAAAGTTTTTAAGATCTTATTTATTTGAGAGAGAGTGTGTGTGTGTGAGAGCACACCTGAGCAGGGGGGAGGGGCAGAGCGAGAGGGAGAAGCAGACTCCCCACTGAACATGGAGCCCAACATAGGGCTGGCCATGGGGCTCGATCCCAGGACCCTGAGATATGACCTGAGCTGAAGTCAGACACTCAACCAAGCGAGGCCCCCAGGTGTCCCACTTCTAGGCCAAAGTCTTAAATCAGATGTGCCTTCTCATTTCTTTTCTTCCTTTTTTGGCTGTCAGGTTACAGGTAACAGCGAGGCGCTGGAGGTCTAGGGGGATAGTAAAGCCACAGACTGAGGATCCTGGGTCCCCAGGTGGAGAAAATCCACCTGCTAAAAGGAAAAGCCACTGTGTACTAATACAAGAGTAAGAAATTGACTTCTTTTGTGATCGAGCCATTATAATTTTTGAAAAAAACTTGTAACTGAAGATTGGTTCACTACAGAGGTCCCCTAAGTAATGTCAGGTTGAAAGTGAATGGCAAGGCAAAGGGGATCCAGCTAAGGAAAGGAAGAGGGGTGAGTAGGAAAACCAAATTTTAAAAGTCCAAGGTTACTGAAATCAAGGAAGAAGCAGCCTCAAGCAGGAAAGAAGTAGTCTGTAGTATTAAATGTTCAAAGACTGGGCAGGAGATTGATAATGAGGGGAAAAAACATTAGACCTAGCATTAAGAAGCCCACTGACAACCTTCCAGAAACAAAATACAGGAACGGGCAGACATTTCAGAAGAGACGCAAGGCCACGTGGCCAGTGTTCTCTTACTTTCCACTTGTTTTGCTGTTGGGCTTTTCTCTCCTGGCTCTGAAGGAGCCTGAACTTCAGAACATCCCCAAAGGACGATGCATCACCGTCCAAAACCAATGGAAAATGACGTGAAGCTTGCCATTGTGAAATGCGGTGGAAGAGCCCCTTGGTTGGGCTGCTTTACGGGAACCAACTCCTGACACATCTGGGACTGCAAGCCCAATAGGACAAACACGGGAGGCATTTTTCGTTTGTAAGAGGAGAGGATTAAAGGAGTTCCAGCCTTGACCCAGAATGACGGCAGCATCCTCCTGGGAAGCAGCAGGTGGGGATGGATCCTCCTGCCCGAGCCGCAAGCAGCAGCTCCTGCAGGTCGGAGGAAGGGGCCAGAAGAGGTCTGAGCCGACTGGGGGCGTCTTCAGGAAAATAGGCTAAATCGTGCCGTCTGCTTTCTCCTGACGTATTTGGTTATATTAATTTAAACGAAGTACAAAAACAACAAAACAAATACCCAGTAACATTTCAAGAGGTTCTTCTACTCACCATGAGGTCAGCATGAGCTCTGGAGTCAGACCAGGGTCCAAATCTTGACTCGCCCCGCACGATGCCGAGGAGCGCCTGGGGGAGGGATGGTGGGGCTCTAGCCCCTCTTTAACTGCCCTCACCAGTCATTCCAAGACTAAATAAAAACAGCACTGTATATGTCAACAGTGTAAAATGTGATTAAATGCTTTGTTAGAAAACACAAATGAGGCAAAGGCAGCTTCATGATAATGTTCCAGGCGTTCACTCCAACTCAACGGCCGCCCCTGAGCCCCTCTCACATGGAAATTCTGGGGCCTCCACTGGCTCCATGAATGAATATTTTCTTGTTCTTGGCAAGCTATCTGGTCCCTTTTGGTCTCAGGTTCTTTGTCTGGGAAGCAGCCTCCTGGGGCCATGGTGAGGACTACACGAGATGACATATACACCACCTGTTTGCTCCCGTTCTCCACTCTCCCTGACAGAAACTTGGTCATGGTCTGCTTCTGAAGTAGTCTTCGCTGCTGTGTGACTGGGCATGGTCAGGCCTGGGAGAAGGTGGAATTCACCTCTCCTGGGGTCTTGTCTGTCTGGATGGAGCCCAGCCTTTGGAGCAGCCCAGTCCTCGCTGTTTTGTGATTTCCCTGCAGGAGAATCCAAGTCACTCATCCAATGTAAAAGGCAGAAACCTCAAGGATGGAACCCCAAAACCAAGATCATTAAAATAAGGATCGCAGGGTCACCCAACTTCCCACCTAATATCAGAATTTGTCCCACAGCTTCCTTGATGGGTGATCAGCCAGGATCTTCTTGACCAGGATCTTCCAGAAAGAACCATCCAGTTTATGGTCTTCTTTATGAGGTGCTCACTCCATCACCAGTTAACTGTAGGTTGAACCAAATCCACCTCTTGGGAACTTTCTCCAAGTGATCCTTGTTCTGTTCTTTGAAGCAAACCCGAATAAGCACAATCCCTTTTCCATGACCGCCACTTGAATATTTTATCCCAGTCATCAAGTCATCCCCATTCCCTACCGGCATCATCTCTTTTTAAAAGTTAACTACCTCCACTCCATCAACATGACATAGACTTCAATCATCCTAGTTATCCTACCTTTGAACTTGCTCTTATTTATCAAGAAACTTTTGCAGTTTTATTAATAAATAGAGGCCATAAGCAGAGCCCCCAAATCCCAGTTACATCTGGGAGAATGCAGTGAGAATACTGTAAACCTTCATTTGTATATTAAGATAGCTGCCACCCCTGCTTTATTTTTTATCAGCCAAGTACATTATTGGCTCATATGCAGTTGGGTCAATTAAAACATGTGTTTTTTACTTCTGATTTTAAACAACCCTAGACTAATTGCCCTGGTAGAAACTTGCCTAAGTTTTTTCTAAAGCACCTAGAAAGACACAAATACAAAAATCCCATTTACCACCCAAAGCTAAGACCAACATAAAACCACTTGCTAAAATCTAGAAGGAATTTTTACTTAAATTTTTTTAAATGAGAAGGGAAAAACACCTGGCAAACAGTCTTGCCTTTTCTCAAGAAATAGAGGATTTCTGACCATTTAAAAGAAGGTAGGAAGAGGTTTTGTTCCTCCCGGCTGCTCTATTCCCTTACTCAGAGACCTGGAGTCTACACCACAAGAAACCTGGTAGTTCTCCCTTTCCCATGTGGATGTTAGATTTGGGTTGATATAAATATATTTTGCCATCTCCACCTTTCAATATTTATTCAGAGACTAATTCAAGAAGTATAGGAGATGGGGGCTGAGGGGGTGCTTGGTGTATCACATTCTTGAAGGAATAGCCCCAGAAATAAAATGCTGTTACTGAGTATGGAAAGAATTGTCCCAGTACAATACATAGTGAGGAAGGATATCATAGGACCAGACCTGGAGGAAGGAACTCAGCACAGCAGAGCCATACTATAGGAATGCTAGCTAAATAATCAGAATTGGGCAGTTACCTATTCTTGTCAAGCTATAAATCTGATAAAATTCCATCATTACCCAAGTGTCCAATCAATAGGACCAAATAAAATCTACACACCCTCTCTGTGGGTGAATCTGAAACTTTTTTTTTTGCCTTTTCATTCAAAAATGAGTAATCAGAAAAACTGTCATTGGAAACATGAAAAACAATTACACAGAAGACCAGATGAGGAACATTCCTCTGAAAATGACCTCCTGCAAGGGAACCAACAAACATTTTTAGAACACTATGTAATATCCTCAGAAAGATGTAAGAAGACACGGCTTCTAGGAAAGAGGTGTACATAGTCCCAGAGAAAAGGATGGGATGCAAAGACAAAGAGTGAGATGAATAGCAGGGGGAGATAATGAAGAATATTAACAATACCAAAACTATAATAAGTTTCATATCAAGAAATATAGCATGAAAATATGTTGGAATGGGTAAAGAACAGCACTAGTCCTGTGGAAAAGTAAATGAATGTTCTGAAGATCATTCTTGAGATATTCTTCTGTGATACACAGCAGAAGGAAGAAATAATGGCAGAAAGAAGGTGGTAGAGGACAGGAATATGATTCCACTTAATAAGCACGATAGGAACAAGAGAAACTGAGACAAATCAGACATAATTAAAAACTGCTTTCTTGTGATGAAAAACATTTGAGTGTGGAGACTGATGGGACTCATATTCTAGGTAAAATTAAAGAAAAATGACCCACGTCTAGATGGATCTTGAGCACATATTTAAGTTGAGAAGATAAAGAAAAGAATCCTTTGGCACTCAGGTTAAAAAATAATAATTTACTTACAAAGGAGCATAAATTAGTCTAATCTCTGACTTCTCTGCAGGGCTGACTGTCAGAAAATGATGCAACCATACCTATAAACTTGATGGGAAAGGATTGTGATCTATAATCTTACATCTAACCATGTTGTCACTGATAAATGAAGGCAATAGAAAGACATGCTGAGATAGTCAGGGACTCAGAAAATAGATCAGCCCATGGTCTTTTCTTGGACATTATTTGGAGACATGCACCGACTAAGTGATAAAAGAATCAAAATTAATAACACACATGCACAAAGGAGCAGGACTTCCCTTACACAGTTAGGAACCTTATTCAGAAATTCGGTAGATTGTGTGTGTTGTCTGGGACTGCTTAGTCCTTGTGAGAGACATTGTTGGTTATGATCAACATCTCCCTTCCTCCTTCCCAATACTACCCCAATTTTGCTCATCTCCATCTCTTTACATTGTCATGGGCTTCAAAGAAAGCTAGTTTCATATCCAAACCCAGGGTGTGGACCATGATTGGGCCACTTCCAGTCTATGGTTTAGATATGGACATGTGACATAACCCCCCTCCCAATAAGACATAAGGGAAGTCTGTAGGTGGAAACTTCTGGGAAAATTTCCCCTCTCTCCCATAGAGACACCTCAGAGAAGACAGGTCATGTCTGGGAACTGCTGCAGTCACCCCACAGCTGTGAGAGGAGCTGACCTCACTACCACACCAGTATCCCTAGGATGGCAAAGCCAGGAGATGAGAAGAATCTGGGTCCTTGCTAACATTACTGGTTTGCTCAATTAACCAAATCTGAGCCTGCACTGTGATGCTATATGTACCTATTATTTAATACAAATGACTCAGAATTTTCTATCAGTTACAGTCAAAAAAACATCCTAAGTGACAGATCCCTGAAGTGTTAACTTAGCTGAATACTGGTTCCATTCCTCTTTCAGTACCAGGAAACATACTTCGTGAACCATATCCTTTAACCTACAGTTCATATGGAATCTCTTGCCTTATTTGACGATCACTTATAACAATAACTGGTGCTGTTCTTGTCCAGATTTTTCTAACAATGGCTAAGCTTATTACATAGTGAAGACCCTGTGCCAAGAGAATTACTAAACAAAAGGTCTTTTCTCTCCCTTTCCACAAAAGCAGTATTGCATAGAATGACATAATGAACTTTTTCATTGCTAAAGAACTTGAGAAATTATTTTTATGCATCTTTAGGCTTCATTTTAAATGACCTATCTTGTTGGAATTTTTTTTTTTTTGGATGAAGACAGACAATAAATCATCCAGGGACAGGCATTATATATCATTGAATGCCTCTTCCTAAATTAAGTGATTTGTGAATATTCCTGAACTAAATGGCACTTAAAATCAATATATCTTATCTCAACTTGGAAAATGCATAGAAAAAAGCTAAGAAAATGAACTAAATTGTTTAAGGTAATTCTTTATGTGTGGTGGGGCATGGTTGAGTATTACTTCCTTCTTTAAACTTACAGATACTTGTGTCCACTTTTGTCATGTCTGTTCCTTGTTTATGAGAACATGACCTACCTTCCTTGACCCAGGAAGTATATGGTACCACCTCACTTTCCTGAAAGGAGCGAAGTGGCCTACTCTGCCTCTTCTCAGTTCTGAAGCACAAGGATGTATTCGTTTCCAATCCAGATTTCCCTGAATTACATTTATATCTTCTAGCTCTAACAAGATCTCCCACAATGAGTTTGCCTTGGTCCCTCTCCCTTTGGTGGCGTTGATTCATTCAGATAATCTCAAGTTGTTCCTCAGAGAATTGCCCTACCACAGGCATCAGATTCTGCCTATTTTACCTCTGCTCTAACTTCCCCCAATAACTAGCTTCTTGACACTTCCTTTTGGAATCCTTTTCCTGGCTTCTTTTCTAAATTACTTCTTTCATCCTGCCTAGAAACGCTTTATTCTTTGTGGTAAATTGAAGGGCAAAAGGGTAGTCCTCCAAGTCTTTCATCTTTATCCAAATGGGA
Source organism: Ailurus styani (assembly GCA_002007465.1). Taxonomy (NCBI): domain Eukaryota; kingdom Metazoa; phylum Chordata; class Mammalia; order Carnivora; family Ailuridae; genus Ailurus; species Ailurus styani. Next base: position 33,275 of record LNAC01000486.1, read on the forward strand.
GATTACCTTGTTTTTATAGCACTCAAAATGGAAGACCCCTCAGGCAAAAACATTGGCCTCGCACACAGAGCCTGTAGGTCAACTTGACTGGTCAATGACCACATTTACTTCTTAGATCAACATATTCCCCAGGAAACCGTCATGGCAAACTGTCTATTAGTTCTGCCTGTTCACTGTCAAGACCTCTTAGGAAAACTGCTTTTAATTCTCTCCTGGTGCATTTGTACCCAGAAGGCAGATCGAATTGGCTTTGAACACCTGACATCCTGTTTCCCACAAGGGTCCCTCCTAACCCTCCAGGAGATGCTGAATACCATTTGACTCCAGGATGGGTAGGGCCACTCCACCTAGGCAGATTCTGACTGTAACAAATACAAATAATTATTTTAATTAAATAACTAGAGCTAGTTCAAGAAAAGGGGAATCAATTTTTAAAGATGAAACGAGACATTGCAGAATCAGTAATGGCATAGGAGTTCACGGGCAGAAGCTGTAGTATGGCTGAGCCCCATGGGAAAAGGAACCAGGAACTAGAAATCTACAAGGAGCAGAGGCTACTCTCCTCAGGCAACTGCCTTTCTGAATTATGGCAACATTTTTGTCCATAAGCTGACCAGCTTCCTCTGCTTACTCATTCTTTTTTTTTTTTTAAAAGATTTTATTTATTCATTCATTTGAGAGAGAAAGAGAGAGAGAGAACATATGCACACAAGCAATGGGAGGGAGGGGGCAAACAGACTCCAAGCTACATGTGAGGGTTCAGCACAGGGCCCAGTGCAGGGGCTCGGTGCAGGGGCTCAGTGTGGGGGATTGTTAAGGGGCTTGGTGCAAGGGCTAGGAATGGGGGCTCAATCCCATAACCCTGAGATCATGACCCCAGCCAAAATCAAGAGTAGGGTGCTCAACTGACTGAGCCACCCAGGGGCTCTGGCTTACGTATTCTTTTAAATCCTTCCTAACTTTGGAATGCCTATGGCTTCGTGGCCACCCAGAATCCTACCTAACGGCAACTCTTGAAATAGATATTTGGCTTTTACCCTCAGTGTGTTCATTGGCTTAGTTTTATAATAGCTTAAAATTAAGTAGATAAGAATAGAGAATAATGAAACTCCAAAACCTCATTATCTACCTTTCAATTATTAACACTTTGCTAACTTCTCTTTTTTAAAAAAAGTGATTTAAAGCAAATTCGAAAAATCATTTCATTTCACTTCTAAATACTTTTATTGAATTTCCACATTTTAAGATTATTAGATGTTTTCCATCAAAAAGGAATCTGATTGACCATCATTTCAAGCTTTGCCATACAAATGGTTACTGGACTATCCATTGATTAGATATCTTTGGGCGAGATGACAGTCCTGTCAATATAGTCCTGTCAAGAATGACTAGGGATGGACAGCAACATGCAAACAAATGAAACTGGACACCTTTCGTAAACCATACACAAAAATAAATTCGAAATGATTTAATTATCTAAATGTGAGAACTAAAATCATAAAAATCCTAGAAGAGAATACAGGCAGTAATTTCTTTGACATTTACCATAGCAACCTCTTTCTATATATGTCTCCTGAAGCAAGGGAAACAAAAGCAAAAAATAAACTATTGAGACAAAATAAAAAGCTTCTGCACACCAAAGGAAACAATCAACAAAACTAAAAGGCAACCTTTGTAATGGGAGAAGATATTTGCAAATGACATATCTAATAAAGGGTTAGTATCCAAAATACATAAAGAACTTCTAAAACTCAACACCAAAAAAACCAAATAATCCAATTAAAAAATGGGCAGAAGACATGAACAGACATTTCTCCAAAGAAGACATACAGATGGCCAACAGACACATGAAAAGATACTCATCATCATTCATCATCAGGGAAATGCAAATCAAAACCACAATAAGGGGCACCTGGATGGTGAAGTCAGTTGAGCATCTGACTTGGTTTGGGATCAGGTCGTGGTCTCAGGTTTGTGAGACTGAGCCCCGCATTGGGCTCTGCACTCAGCGTGTAGTCTACTTGAGATTCTCTCTCCCTCCTCCTCTGTCCCTCCTCCTGGTTCTCTCTCTCAAATAAATAAATCTTAACAAAACAAAACAACAAACCTACAATAAGATATCACCTCACACCTGTCAAAATGGCTAAAATCAACAACACAGGAAACAACAGGTATTTGCGAGGACATGGAGAAGGGGAGAAAACCGTCTTGCACTTCGGTAGGAATGCAAATTGGGGCAGCCACTGTGGGAAAGAGTATGGAGGTTCCTCAAAAAGTTAAAAATAGTGTGCCTGGGTGGCTCAGTGGGTTAAAGCCTCTGCCTTCAGCTCAGGTCATGATCTCAGGGTCCTGGGATTGAGGCCCACATCGGGCTCCCTGCTCAGCAGGGAGCCTGCTTCCTCCTCTCTCTCTGCCTGTCTCTCTGCCTACTTGTGATCTCTCTCTGTCAAATAAATAAATAAAATCTTTAAAAAAAAAAGTTAAAAATAGAACTACCTTAAGACCCAGCAATCACACTACTGGGTATTTACCCCAAGAATATAAAAACACTAATCCGAAGGGATACATGCACCCCTATGTTTACAGCAGCATTATTTACAACAGCCAAGATATGGACACAGCCCGAGTGCCCATTGATTGATGAAGGGATCGAGAAGATGTGCTGCATATATATATATATATATATAAAATGGAATATTATTCGGCCACAGGAAAGAACGAAATCTTGCCATTTGCAATGTTATGGATGGAGCTAGAGAGTACAACGCTAAGCCAAATAAGTCAGCCAGAGAAAGACTAATACCATATGATTTCACTCACATGTGAAATTTAAGAAACAAAACAAGCAAAAGGGGGAAAAAATGAGAGCGAAAGAATGAGAGACAAATCAAGAAACAGGTTCTTGGGCACCTGGGTGGCACAGTGGGTTAAAGCCTCTGCTTTCGGCTCAGGTCATGATCTCAGCTTCCTGGGATCGAGGCCCACATCGGGCTCTCTGCTCAGCAGGGAGCCTGCTTCCTCCTCTCCCTGTCTCTCTGCCTGCCTCTCTGCCTACTTGTAATCTCTCTCTCTCTGTGTCAAATAAATAAATAAAATCTTTAAAAAAAAAAAAAAAAGAAACATTGTTCATTACGGAGAACAAACTGATGTCACCAGAGAGGGAAGGTAGGTGGGGGGTGGGGAAAATAGGTGATGGGGATTCAGGAAGGCACTTGTCCTGATGAGCGCCAGGTGATGTATGAAAGTGTTTAATCACTATATTGTACACCTGAAACTAACATAACACTGTATGTTTACTGGAATCAAAATAAAAACTTAAAAAAATACGCTTGAATAGTTCAAATCACACATATTTAAAGAAGAATGATTAAGGAGAACTGTGGTCTTTGACACAAAATGACTGGAACGATACTGCTTCTCCACAAGGTCAAGGGCGGAGGAGTTTTCCACATAGGGAGATCAGGCATGGGGCACATTGGAAAACCTAATTAAATCATCCCTGGATCACAGAGTCACCCACCACGACCAGGATTAGAATGAGGCAAGTGAGGCACTTGCCTCAAGCACAAAATTTAAGGAAATCCAAAAGCTTAGTAATCAAGAGAAATGATATTTTCATGCAATGTTTTAAAGAATCAAACTACCTTTAGAAAATCCATGATGGGGCACCTGGGTGGCTCCGTGGGTTAAAGCCTCTGCCTTCAGCTCAGGTCATGATCTCAGGGTCCTGGGATCGAGGCCCGCATCGGGCTCCCTGCTCGGCAGGGAGCCTGCTTCCTCCTCTCTCTCTGCCTATCTCTCAGCCTACTTGTGATCTCTCCCTCTTCAAATAAATAAATAAAATCTTTAAAAAAGAAAAGAAAAGAAAATCCATGATGGGGACGCCTGGGTGGTTCAGTCAGTTAAGCATCTGCCATGGGCTCAGGGCTCAATCCCAGGGTCTTAGTATGGAGTCCCGCATCTGGCTTCTTGCTCAGCGGGGAGCCTGCTTCTCCCTCTGCCTGCTGCTCCCTCCTTCTTGTGTCCTCTCTCTCTGACAAATAAAATCTTCCCCCCAAAATTTAGAAAAACCGTGATGAACAAAATAAAATGTGAAATAAGTATAGGTTACACCCACAACAAAAGTAAGAAACATCCTACCTCTAGTGATCGTCTTATATATTCCAGGTACGTTACATTCATTAGAACATTTACTCCTCATACTAATCCATTAGGAAGGTATGATTAAACATCTTATTAAAATTCCTTATTTCAAATTATATTTACGTCTATTTTTAATAAAGAGCATTTATTGGTAAAATTAACTCTAAGGCCCCAGAAGCTCTGTCAAGACATACACAATAAAGTAACCATAGTTTCTGTTTTTAAAATGTCTTCTTTAATTTTCCTTTTTCCCGGTATGCCCAGTTTAATGACCTAACTTGCTTAGAAAAATAACAAGCCCTTTCCAAGAGAAACAACATTTAAATCAAAGAAAATCCTTAAAACAACAGTGTTTTTTAACATGATTGTTTTAAGACTCTGATATTTCCGACAGGCTGAGTTTTTGGAACCTTGAATTAGGGTGCTTCCTCACTCAGGAGACTAATCCTTCAGGGGGTGTTTTATAGCTGCATTTTAGAAGTTGCTAGGAGAGGTTATTTTGCCTTTGAACTGGGATACCTCTTCAACAAAAAGATTTCCGTTATAATTATCACTTACAGTGGAACCTTAGTGGGGTGTCTGGGTGACTCAGTCAGTTAAGTGGCTGCCTTGGGCTCAGGTCAGGATCCGGAGTCACTGGATCAAGCCCCCGCCCCTGGCCAGGCGGAGCCGGCTTCGTCCTCTCCCTCTGCCCCTCCTCCTGCTCCTTCTCTCCCTCTCTCGCTCACCCTCTCTGTCTCAAATAAATAAGTAAAATCCTTTTAAAAAATTAAAACAAAAAACAGTGGAACCTTAGTGACAGGCAGCTATTACTAATCATCTATTTATTCAACCACTACCCACTGGGTGCCTACATGGTACAAAGCACTATGTTTGGGACACAACTAAGAAATAAAACAATTAAAATCTCTGCCCCCATGGAACTACCACTTGATTTTTAGTATTATGGTAGAGCCCAGAGTGACATGTCTGATTTAGATACTGGTTTTACCATATTTAATAGGAATAGATCATTTTAATATGTTCAGTTATAAGAAAAATATTAACACATTCAACTTCAACTGGTTATATTTTGAATGCACTGGTATATCCCCTAATCAGTAACAATACTTAGATCCATATTGCCATTCTCCTCAATCTTCTAGCTCATTCCCAAATAACAGCTTATCGATCTCTAGCTAAATATTTAATAATTAACAACGTTGATTGTGCTACATGGATTGTGTGAATTGAGAAGTCTTTTGATTTTTCCTTCTTCTAAACTGCCTTTCTGAAAACAATTCAAGAAAGCAACAAGGAGTTAGTAAATTATGCCCTTCATGATTTTATCATGGAAATGAATAAGGATGGTTAGTTTCAGGACAACTTCAACTTCCTTCTCAAATTATTCTCAAATTATTTCTAGCAATAAAATGTTTCCACATGTTATCAGATAATCCCCAGCTGCTCTACGTGCTGATTCATGCATTCTCTGGTAATGCCACGAAGAGTCCTGATACACAGAGGTGCTCTCTCTGACTTGCCCAGTCTGCAAGACAGTTCTTAGCAACTGAGGCCAGCACTGCTGCAAAAAACCTTCATTAAGGTAGGTAATCTTGGGACGCCTGGGTGGCTCAGTTGGTTAAGCAACTGCCTTTGGCTCAGGTCATGATCCTGGAGTCTAGGGATTGAATCCCACATCGGGCTCCCTGCTCAGCGGGTAGTCTGCTTCTCTCTCCACCCCCCCCTTATGTTCTTTCTCTCTCATTCTCTCTCTTTCAAATAAAATCTTAAAAAAAAAAAAAAGTAGGTGATCTTACCAGTTTCATAGTTTAAATTAGTCCCTTAGAAATCTTACTAATTTCCACAGACACTTGGTTTTCTTGAATAAAAATGTCTCAAGACTCCATCATTGCATGTTATCTTTGCATTAAAACACAATTGCAGCTCCAATCAGGAATGAAAGAGGAGACATCTTTACGGATATTAGAGAAACAAAAAGGATAAGGGAATACTATGAACAACAATACGCTGCTTGTAAGATACTCACTTAAGCTTTAAGCATACACATAGACCAAAAGTAAAAAGATGCTAAAAGATATTCCATGCAAAAGGTAACCACAAGAGAGCAGGGGTGGCTATACTTATGTCAGAAAAATAGACTACAAGTCAAAAACTATCAAAAGAAAGAAAGGTCGTTATATAATGATAAAGGGGTCAATTGATCAGGAGGATATAACCATGCATATATCACACACACACACACACACACACACCAATATTGGAGCACCTAAATATATAAAGCAAATATTAACAGACTGAAGGGAGAAATAGATAGCAATGCAATAATCAAAAGTAAGGGACTACAATACCCCATTTCCAACAATGGATAGATCATTCAGACAGAAAATCATCCAACACATTCTTTTCAAGCACACATGAAACTTCCTCCAAGACAGATCTTATGTTAGGCCACAAAACAAGTCATAGCAAAGTGAAGAAAATTGAAATCATACCAAGTATCTTTTCTGACTACAATGGTATGAAGCTAGAAATCAAGAACAAGAGGAAAATTGGGAAATTCACAACTATGTGGAAATTAAACAACATATGTTTGAATAACCAGTGGATCAAAGAAGAAGTCAAAAGGGAAATTTAAAAAATATATCTCTTTTCTTTCTTTCTTTCTTTCTTTCTTTCTTTCTTTCTTTCTTTCTTTCTTTCTTTCTTTTTTTAAGATTTTATTTATTTAGAGCGCTTGGGTGGCTCAGTCATTAAGCGTCTGCCTTCGGCTCAGGTCATGATCCCAGGGGCCTAGGATCAAGCCCCACATCGGTCTCCCTACTCAGTGGGAGGCCTGCTTCTCCCTCTCCCACTCTGCCTGCTTGTGTCCCTCTCTCGTCTCTCTCTGTCAAATAAATAAATAAAATCTTAAAAAATAAAAAGATGTACCATATGGATTGGAACAATTAATACTACTAAAATGCCCATATAACCCAAAACTATCGATAGATTCAATGTATCCCTATCAAGATTTCAATTGCATTTTTCACAAAAATGGAAAAACAATCCTAAAATTCATATAGAACCACAAAAGACTGAATAAACAAAACAGTCTTGAGGAAAAAGAACAAAATTGGAGGCATCACATTACCTGATATCAAAATATACTGCAAAACTATAGTAATTAAAATAGCATGGCATTGGCATAAAAACCAATGGAGCAGAATAGAGACCCCAGAAAAAATACACATGTTCATGGTCAATTGATCTTTGACACAGGTGCCAAGAATACACAATTGGGAAAGGACAGTCTCTTCAATAAATGATGCTGGAGAAACTGGTAGAGGAGTGAAATTGGACCCTAATCTCATTCCACACAAAAATCAACTCAAAATGGATTAAAGACTTAAATGTAAGGTCTCAAACAATAAAACTATTAGAAGAAAACATGGGTGACAATTTTCTTGAGATTGGTGTGGGCAAGGATTTTTTTTTTAATTTGACCCTAAAAGCATAGGCAACAAAAGGAAAAATAGGTGGGACTCTATCCAACTAGAGTCTTCTGCATGGCGAAGGAAACCAACAAAGGCAAGAATTGACAATCTACAGAACAGGAAAAGACATTTGCATACTGTATCTGATAAGAGGTTAATAGCCAAAATATACAAGGAACTCAACTCCATAGCAAGAAAACAACCTAGTAAAAAAAAAATGGGAAAAGAACCTGAATATATGTTTCCAAAGAAGACATACAAATGGCCAACAGATGTATGAAAAGGTGCTCAACATCACTAATCATCAGGAAGAAGCAAATCAAAACCACAATGAGGTATCCCATTACACTTGTTAGGATGACTAGTGTCAAAAGGACTGGAGATAGTAAGTGTTGCTAAAGGGGTGAAGAAAAAGGAACCCTTCTACACTGTTGGTGGGAAAGTAAGCTGATAACGGCCATTATGGAAAACCATATAGAGATTCCTCAAAAAATTAAAAACAGAACTACTGTATGATTCTGTCACCCCTCTTCTGGGTATAGAGCCAAAGAAAATGAATCAGAATCTTAAAGAGATAATCCGCACTCCCCTGTTCATCGTGGCATTATTCACAATAGCTAAGATTTGGAAACAACCTAAGTCCACCAATGGATGAATAGATACAGTAGACGTCACACACACACACACACACACACACACACACACACACAGAGGATGGAATATTATTCAGCTCCAAGAAAGGAGGAAATGCTGTCATTTGCAACAACACTGATGAATCTGGAGGATATTATGCTAAGTGAAATAAGCCAGACAGAGAAAGACAAATGCTATACGGTCTCACTTACATGTGGAATCCCAACCCCCCAAAAAAACCCCAAAAAACAAACAAAATGAAAAAACATCAAACTCAGAGAAGAAGAGTGTAGAAAGGTGGTTGCCAGGGCTGGAGGACTTGAGGAGGGTGGAGTGGGGAGATACTGGCCAAGGGCACAAAGTTACAATCAGGTCGGATGAACAGGTCTAGAGGTGTAGAATACAAGTATGTTGACTATACTTAGTAAAACCGTACTGAACACTGGGAAGACACAAGAGAGTAGATATGAAGGGCCCTCATCACACAACATAAAAAATGATAATTAGGTGAGGATATGTTCATTAGCCTGCCTGCAGTAATCATTTTGCTATGAGCAGGTATATCAAATCACCACGTTTTATGCCTTAAATGTATACAATTTTTATTTAAAAGTATATAAACTTTTTTTTTAATTTATTTGACAGAAAGGGTGAGAGGTGAGAGAGCACAGCAGGGGAGCAGTAGAAGGAGAGGGAGAAGCAGGCTCCCTGCCAAGCAGGCAGGGAACCCGATGTGGGGCTCGATCCCAGGACCCCGGGATCATGACCTGAGCCGAAAGCAGATGCTTAATCATCTGAGACACCCAGGTGTCCCAAGTGTATAAACTTTTAAAAGAAGAAACGAAAGCCAGTTCAGAGCAAAGCTAAGTGGCACAGATATAGGATAAAAGATGAGGTCAGAGGGTAAGCTGTTTTATTTAGGGGCATACAGAGGAAGAGTGGGGAAGATCATGTTGAGCCTATAGATTGTTATAAGGAATTCGGCTTTTCTTCTGAGCAGGAAAGTGAGCCATCAGAAGATTTTGAGCAGATTAATAAAATTATCTGATTTACATTTTAACACACTGCTCTGTTGGAAAAGACTGCAGGGAGGGGGCAGCAGGAAGACCTGCTTAAAATGCTTAGCATGGTGCCTGGTAAATAGAAACCAGTGGGGACACCTGGGTGGCTTAGTCAGTTAAGCGTCTGCCTTCGGCTTAGGTCATGATCCTGGGTTCGAGTCTCACTTTGGGCTCCCTGCTCAGTGGAAAGCCTGCTTCGCCCTCTGCCCCTCCCCCCATCTTGGGCTTTCTCTCTTTCTCTGTCTCTCTTATAAATAAATAAATAAATAAATATAAACCAGTGAATCCATTTCAGCTACTGTTATCGTCACTCTTACCACCTCCTGTTACGTATGTCATGGGAGGTAATGTATGGAACCTGCAAGAAGTACCTAACATAAAGTGTTTATAAAATGATTAAACTCTGAGAGGTAGGTCCCAGCAGGAGTCTGTGGCCCCAGCCCCAGGCTGGGTGGTGGGCAGGTGAAGAAGTGTTAGCCTTGGAGAAATATTAAATGACTTATCCAGGTCCTTGCTAAGGTTGTTGAGTGAGATCAGTAAGTGGCCATGCTCTTTCTCACCCAGGACTTAGAATCTTGGCTATCATCCGGGATACTGTTTTCGTAGCATATACTGTATACTTTTAGTAAAAAAACAAATGCATATTTAATGCAGAGAATTTAGAAAACATAAAGGAAAAAAATTTAAACTACGCAGGAATAATATCACTCTAATATTTTTCTGAAACATATGCATCTTTTAAAAATTAAAACTGGGGTCATTCTACACATACTGCCTGATTCCCTTAACAATACCTTGTTCGTCTGACAATATGCTTCCCCAGCATCGTCGTCAATGGTACATAACGGGTGAATCGCAGTTACGGATTCCCTATTGTTGGACACTCAGGCTATATCTAATTTTTTGGTATTATAAGCAGCCCCGTGATGAACTTCATTAACAGTATCTTCACTCACGGCCCTCGTCAGGTTCCCAGAAGAGCCTCCTACAAATGGCGCTGCTTGGTCCAGGTTCATTCGTAAACCTTTTGTTGTATGTTGCCACAAACCTAACACTGATTGTCCGGAACACATGTTTTTACAGCTGAAGACCCCTCCAGTTCCCTGGCCTCCTCCTCAAGGAATATGACAGAACTATAAACCATGAAGAACTTTAAGTCCAGTCTTTATTCTCTATTTGAAGCTGTGAAATGGTTTTACCTCTATTTCCCCATGCCTCCATTTGCCAAATGAAGCTACAGCACTTTCCTCAAGGCAGTGAAAAATAATCTTTGAAAAGATTATGACTTCCCAAAGCGCACATTATTTAAACCAGGCCCTGTCTTTAAAGTTATCCTTCAAGTAGAGAAACGGGAACAAATCTGTGTCTTCCAAGCAGTTTTTTCCTGTTTTATTTTTAATCACATCTGGACCTTTACTGACGTGAGAACAGAGGACAAGGAATCAAAGGGCTCAGGACCTCATTGTCGAGGACAGTGCCCTTTACCCGATGTCTAGTGTGAGTGAGCAATTTTAGTCAGGAGGCCAAGGGAGGAGGCAGAAGGCCCTTTCCTCTCAGCTGCAAGCCCTTGGCCTGGTGTTGAATGATGCATGTGTTGAACATTGAGATGGTGGACTGGGCTGAGCCAGCTGACCCCGAGGAGAGGGGGAATGGCCCTCACCCTCACCCCGGACAGGGGAAGGTGGTGTTGGGCCACCTCCACAGGGGTGCTAGGAGACGGGAGTCGGCAGAAGGGAAGACGAAAGCAGGGGCGGTGGTGCTCTCAGTAACCATGGGAGCAGCCCTTCCTGTACCTCACTCCTGGGCCACCCTTGAGCCTGAGACCCAAGTGAGTCGACATCATTGGGCATCCAACTTTTCTGCATCTGGCTGACACAGCCATCCTGAGCAAGCCAAATTTCCTCATCATGGTCGAATTGAAGCCGTTTACTTGGATGAAGTGGAACTGGAGTCCGGCACTGGACTTTTTCCTTGTCTGGGTCACGTGACCTCCAAGGACTGGCTGGATAACAGTCCCCCCACAGCTCCTGGGCCTTGAACTCCCCAAACCCTGAGCAGATTATGTGAGGCATGGGAAGAAGGCTCCCTAGCCAAAACTCTGAAGTCTCTAGGAAATCTCGTGGTAGACACATTTGGATTCCCCTGAAAAACCTCTGAGCTCACCCAAGGCACATGGCTTTCACAGTGCTCCAAAGGGACCCACAGTCGATTTTTCTTGGGTGGAGACCACAGAGGAACTCGCTTGCATGAGGTCACCTCACCCAAGGGGCACAGCACATGGTTCCTCTGACTGCAGAGTTGCCATCTTTCCTGAAAAGTGCCCGGGACCCTCCCTTTCAGGTTCTCCCAGGGACCATGTTCTGGGGGTACCGCTCCTTAAAGTGCCACCTGTGGCTCTGAATGTGACCCGAAGTCCTGTGGAGACACAGAGACTCCAGAGGCTTGGGGAACTGCAGGCACACGTGTCACCATGACCTCAGGGGTCCACCCCTTAGGCAGGCTGGCTGGATGTCACAAAAATGAATTAAATCATTTTAACTGACTGTTGGGGTGTTAACCCACAGCAGGCACTGACAATTGCTCAGACTTTGAGGGCAGGGAGAGCTAATCTGAGTCATTATATGATGGGTCCCCGTGGAATCCAAGGATTAGCAGGGAGGTGGGAGTCTGGCCCACTCCTCACTGAGTCAGAGCAGGCCTCCCTCTGTGGCGGGGGGGGGGGGG
>LNAC01000486.1:45376-66851 GCA_002007465.1 Ailurus styani
CCCGGGGGGGGGGGGGGCAGAGTGAAGCCTGCTCAGGGATCACCCCCTGGAGGGAGGGGACAGCAGCTCCTTCTCGGTTGGTTTTATTCCCATGTCTGAGTAGGTGCACCTTCCTTCCTCCATCTCCTTCTCCTCCTTTCTTTTCCTTTTCTTTACATTCTCTTTTCCCACATCCTACTTGGGAAGTAGGAGAGGGAAAAATGCAATTCCCCAATAGGCAAGGGTGGTGCGTTTTGAGAAACTGAGGTAGGACTTGGTACGAATGGGAGACAAGCTTTCAGACCCAAAGCTGTGTCTGAGATCTGCAGTCATATTAGGGATCGTTAGTAGATGTGAGTGGTGGCAGCTTCTTTGGGAGGCTGCTGATAGTCTGGGGTCAAAAGCACAAACTTTGTGGTCACACAGGCTGAGTTCAAAACCCAGCTCTGACATTTACATCCGGAGTGAGCTCAGTGAGTTATTCAACCTCTCTGAGGATCAATTTTGTCATTCATAAAATAGGTGGTCCTGAGGACTGAATGAGCTCACATGAGTAAGCCACTTGATACATAAGTATTAGTAAATGACAGCCAGTATTTTGCAACATAAATTTTAAAGGCAGTTCTGTTTGTATTATTAAGACTTGCCACAGGATAAATTACACTGCCTTTAAAATATTTTCTTGTATCATTTTACTTTTTTAAATACTTTTGTTTTTAGCAAAATAGAAAGACTTTCTATTTAGGGCTGTTAAATAAGCCAAATAAGCTCTTAGATTAAGAACTTAAACCTCAATACAGGTATAATTTATTAATTTGCTCAGTTGATGGAATTATTATCATCATCATGGAAGCCCATTAAGTTAATACATCAATTTCACCCATAATTTAAACAAGGAAAAAAAAAAGATCTAGAAAGAGTGGAAACACTTCCCTTACCTAGGCTCTGTTAATTATCATTTTAAGTTAACTTAGACCTAAAGTTGGAAAGGATGGGAAGGGAAAGGTAGCTGACCCACAATGACAGCGTAAGAAGCTGGGGGAAGGGTTTCCATCTTGGAAAAGACCAAAACCAGAGCTTCCACGGAAGTAAAGATTCACACAGGAAAGGCCTGGAAAACCGAGAGCTAAGTAGAGAGCTCCCACTGTGGTCCTGATCCCCCGATGGTGACTGATAACCCCCATTGTGTCCAGGCCTAGTGTTTCCGGGCAGGAAATCCCAGCCCCCATGCCGGGATAAGGCCAGCCTGGGAGCAGGTCCTGTGGGGGCATCTCACCACCACTTCTCACTCTTCTGAGCGGGGTCGGGTTCAGGCTCCCTTTCCCAGGACCTCAGGGGCCCAAGAGGTCAGGGCCGGAGGAGACTGATGTGGAACCCAGCTTCATCTGTGTGGACATCAGTGGTTAAAGTTGGGCCTGGAGGTGAGAGTGGAGTGCTGGCTGAGGGGAGGGATGTGAGGAGGGTGAGGGATGAGGAGCGAGAGAGAAGATACAAATCTGAAGTTTCACAAGGTGGCTTATGTTTGGAGGACACAGTGAGGTCAAGGGTCAGAGCAGAAAGTGATTCGAGGGTTAAGATAGAAAGAATTCTTTTTTCTATATTTTAATTTTTTCTCTAGTTTTAGCTTTACACTTTGGCTAATTTGGTTAGTAGCTAAGGACAAAATCAATCTTGAGTTACTTCTGTTTACTTCAGAGAGAGTGATAGTGAGCCGGGGAGGCCCAGTTGAGGCTCTTCTTGGGGTCCTGTTGGTATATCCTAGACACGTGTTTGGACTAGAGTCCCAAATATCCAGGCATTAAAACGCTTGACCTAGGTTTGTCTCTGCCTCTGCATTTTTAAAAATTGGATAAGAGAATTTGAGAGAATTTTTAATGATAAAAGTCATGATGACAATGATAGTAAGAAATGCATACAACACTGTCCTAAGTGCTTTAAATAGAAGAACTCATTTAATCCTCATAACAACTCTTTGAGGTAGGAAGTAATATATATATACCATCAGTAATGTCATGTGTGATATATACAGAGACATAGAATCACAAGAGTCACATGGCCCACAGACTGAGCCAGCCATGAGCCCCTCATATCTTAATTTTAAAACAAGAATCAGGGGCTCTTGGCTGGCCCAGTCGGTAGTGCATGTGACTCTTGATCTCAGGGTTGTGAGTTTGAGCCCCATGTTGGGTGAAGAGATTACTTAAAAATAAAATCTTCTAAAAAAAAAAAAATAAATAAATGAAACAAGAATCGAAATTTGATAGTTGCTTTTTAAAAATCACAGTATTGTTTTTGATTATAAAATGTATAGTCATAGAGAATTTGAAAAAGAAATTTAAAACCTCACAAAGAATGAAATGAAAACCACCCATACCCTTGCCACACAGAAATAACTACTATTAACTCCTTAATGTATTTTCTTTCAGACTTTTTTCTATGCATAAATATATGTACGTTATCGGGCTAATACTCTACCGATTATTTTGTAACCTGCTTTTCCCCCTGGACAGTATACTGATAACGTGTTTTTATGCCATGTGGTTTTCCATCACTGCACTTCTATAATTTATTGAACCCACTCCCTACCGTTTAAAGGCAGTTCTGTTTGTATTATTAAGACTTGCCACAGGATAAATTACACTGCCTTTAAAATATTTTCTTGTATCATTTTACTTTTTTAAATACTTTTGTTTTTAGCAAAATAGAAAGACTTTCTATTTAGGGCTGTTAAATAAGCCAAATAAGCTCTTAGATTAAGAACTTAAACCTCAATACAGGTATAATTTATTAATTTGCTCAGTTGATGGAATTATTATCATCATCATGGAAGCCCATTAAGTTAATACATCAATTTCACCCATAATTTAAACAAGGAAAAAAAAAAGATCTAGAAAGAGTGGAAACACTTCCCTTACCTAGGCTCTGTTAATTATCATTTTAAGTTAACTTTTTCACTCTTAAAAATAACCGTGGTCACCACAATAATCACCACTTCTTAAATATTTATTCTCATCCTGCTGAGACAAGGAGGGTGCATTAATGTGACAATGATCCAAGAAGTTCTGGGTTTGGACAGAAAGTTCTGAAGAGTCTGAAAGGCTGGAGGCTTACAAAGGACACTGACTATGGCCCAGTCTTGGGCCGTATGGAGTATTTATCTATTCAGCCAGTGAATATTTGGGGAGGCACCTACTGTGTGCTGATCACTGTTTCAGGAGTCAGGTTTACAACCTCCAGAGCATTCTTAGAGCTTTTACAGAGGGAGGCTAAGACACTGGGGTCTGGGATCTGGGAGTCAGATTATTTGCTCTGGCCCCAAGAAGTCTAGCTGTATGAGTCTGGGCAAGTAATTTTACCACTCTGAACTTCGGTCTCCTCATCTGCAAAGTGGGAATAATAATACCTGCCTGGTGGATTGTTAAAATCACATGAGATGATACTTACAAAGATTCCCCACAATGCCTGACACGTACTTAGTGCTCTACCTAGTACTTTTTTTTTTTTTTAAGATTTTATTTATTTATTTGACGGAGAGAGACAGAGAGAGAGGAAACACAAGCAGGGGGAGTGGGAGAGGGAGAAGCAGGTTTCCTGCTGAGCAGGGAGCCCGATGTGGGACTCTATCCCAGGACGCGAGGATCAAGATCTGAGCCAAAGGCAGAGGCTTGACTGGGCCACCCAGGTGCCCCTCTACCGTATTATTAGTTCGAACCCGGCCCTTTTGCTTTTCCCGGAGATTCGACCACCTGAAGCTGCAGGCCCATCTGTCAATAGATCTAAGCCTCTCTGTTTCCACACTGAAAACCTTCTACCCTCCTCCCACCAGCAGCCTAATCGAGGAAACTGCCTGACCAATTATCACTGGAGTGGTGCACACTCTCCGGGTGGTGGGGGGGGTTGGTGGGGGAAAGAAACACAAAGTTAACAGATAAGAATACAGAGTTGAGCAGTTTGCCTTTCAAACTGTAGTAGATACTTGATTAGTCTTGAAACTTAGAGTCAACAAAACACAATTGCTTCAGTTTACTCTGGACAAAGAGATTTCCTCAGCAACAGAAAATCCTGCCCGGGGCCTCATATTCCTTCGAGTTCAGTTTACATTTTGAAACTCTAAACCCTCCAGTGACTCTTCTACAAATGGTATCTTCTGTGACCCACACAATGACCGCATTGCTAAGGCCAAGTGAGAACAG
This sequence comes from Ailurus styani, assembly GCA_002007465.1. Taxonomy (NCBI): domain Eukaryota; kingdom Metazoa; phylum Chordata; class Mammalia; order Carnivora; family Ailuridae; genus Ailurus; species Ailurus styani. Next base: position 49,549 of record LNAC01000486.1, read on the forward strand.
TGGGAGGCTCCCCCGCCCCCACCCGCGCTCCTGGTCATCCGGGTATTTTCAGTCTCTTGTGTGGTCAGGAGCTACATGAGAACCCAAGACTGCAAACCAGGGAGGCACTGGGGCCAACATTACAGCGCAGTGTTCCCTCTCTCCCCCTGCAAGACATGAGCGGCTTGCTCCCTGCAAAATCTCATTCTCCTTCCCTGACAGGGCTTTGAGACTAATCTCCTTTTTCACTGTATCTTGTATTATTTAAATGGCAGAATTCAGCCCACTACCACGCTTGCCGCAGTGGAGATTTGCAAGGTGCTGCTGGGGGCATGCCAAGCTTCTAGCATAAAATCACATGGGACCTCAAATTAGCTTAAAATCTTCTCAGCTATTTATCCTCAGTCTTTCAAAAATGCTGCAAACTGTGGGAAAATAAAAGAGGCTCTCTGTAATCCCCGAACGTGAGGACTGGGCAGGAAATGTGACTTTGGGGGAACCAAACTGAGGCGTAATTGAAGAGGCAGCACAATCTAACAGGTGGAGGATCAGACTGAATTTTCTGTTCCTTCATTCACCACCAGCAGGGTTCTAGAGCTGGCTGGATACTTCACCTGCTGATGCATTAGTTGTCTTTTTTGTCAAATGAGAATCACACTACTCCGTACTCTCTAAAGTCCTGTACAAGGTTCTATGAAATTTTTTTAAATGTATTTTTGCACATTTATCAGAATTGACAAAGGTGAGGGGCGACTGGGTGGCTCAGTCGGTTAAGCGTCTGCCTTTGGCTCAGGTTATGATCCCAGGGTACTGGGAGTGAGTCCCGCATTGGGCTCCCTGCTCCTCGGGGAGCCTGCTTTTCCCTCTCCCTCTGCCTGCTGCTCCCCCTGCTTGTGCTCTTTCCCTGCCAAATAAATAAATAAGTCTTAAGGAAAAAAAAAGAATTGAGAAGGTTGATAAACGCATTTAATAATAATATGAGATGGCAAAAGAGCATGAACAGACAATTCATAATAAAAAAGACATATAACGGGGTGCCTGGGTGCTCAGTCATTAGGTGTCTGCCTTGGGCTCAGGTCATGATCCCAGGGTCCTGGGATCGAGCCCCACATCAGGCTCCTTGCTCTTCGGGAAAGCCTGCTTCTCCCTCTCCCACTCCCCCTGCTGGTGTTCCCTCTCTCACTATCTCTCTCTCTCTCTCTCTCAATTAAATAAATAAAATCTTAAAGAAAAGAAAAGAAAAGAAAAAAAGACGCATAACTAATGAACATTTTCAAAGAAGGTCAACCTTATTAATAATTACAGTTTTTGACTTAACCAAACAATAAATCTTTTTTAGAAACAGTTCATGCTAAAGAATTTTGAAAAAGAGTCCCCGTGGAGAGTTGAGATAGTCGTACCTGCTTGGCAGGTCCTAGAGGTAAAGTCTCTAAGTCAAGTGGGGTCTAAGCAGTGGGGAGTGGGGAGGACGAGACCTGATGCTTCTCAGAGACTCTGTGGGTTCTGTTTGCCAGGAGCCCAGCCCCTTTGGCTGTCAGCACTGCTTGGTCAACCACTTACCCCTGACCCTTGGGCCATCTGTTTTGGGGATGCTGGCCAAGCGCTGGTCCATTCAGTGGAACTCGATCCTGGGATTTTGTCAGAATTATCAAGAAAGTGAGGTTTCTTTCTGCTGGCACTAATAGTTATAAGAAAACAGCAGAAAGTAGAAGGGTGGTTGCCAGGATGGGGGGGGGAGGGGGCAGGAAATAAAGAGCTGTTGTTTAATGAGCATAGAGTTCCCATTTTGCAAGATGACAAAGTTCTGGGGATCTGTTGCACAACAAGGTGAATACACACTCTGTGAATATGCACCTACTACATTGTACTATTAAAATGATGAAGACGGCAAATTTCATGTGTTTTTTAACTACAGTTAAAAACTGTTTTCATTAAAAGGAAGAAAGAAAGAAGGAAGGAGGGAGGGAGGGAGGGAGGGAGGAAGGATGGATGGAAGGAATCGAAGGAAAAGAAAAGAGAGGGGCCAGGAGGTCCTGTGCCCTATGAAGAGGGCCTAACTAAAAACAGCCAATACAGGCAAAGCGAAGCTGAGAAATTGAGTCCTGATAACTTCGTATGGGCTCCTGAATCCCGTCATGCCTGAAGCTGTCCTATCCATTGGACTTCTTATGTCTTTATTTCGAAGTAACACATGTACAAGATTTTGAAAGTCAAATCGTATTACAAGGTTTATAGACAACGATAGAAGTCCCCTGCCTACTCCTTCCCATCTCTTTTATCTTCCTCTTAAGTGTTATCTGCTACTTCATAAGGTATTTATTTCCATATTTCTAACCAGTAGGGTTATGTTTCTACCTCCCAGGTTGATACTGTCACATATGATCTATTGACTTTTTATACAGAAGATGAGGATTTAGCACTATTGCTCCTCATTATTCTTCATCCTACTTCATCCTTCCAAAATAGATATTTTTTAAAAGATTTTATTTATTTATTTGAGAGAGCAGAGCGAGAGAGAGCACAAGTGGGGGAAGGGAGCCAGAGGGAGAGGGAGAAGCAGACTCCCCGATGAGCAGGGAGCCCAATGTGGGGCTCGATCCCAGGACCCTGGGCTCATGACTTGAGCTGAAGGTGGCCGCTTAACTGAGCTGCCACTCAGGTGCCCCAAAATAGATATTTTTCAAGTTTCATTTAAATCACTACTTAGTTTCTGTCTATGAAATGTCACGTGATTACATTTCCATCTTTCACTGTTCTTTCCATAGGTAATACTCTCCTCCCTCGTATTCGTTGCTCATTTTTCACAATCAAAATTTCTTCCTACAGTCACAAAAGCACTGTAAAACTCTTTGAATTCAACCTCCTTTTTCAGTTAAACGTCTGATACTCTTTCAGTTCCTTTTGTTCCTACAGACATTCCCTCCTGGAGACTTCCATCTGCCTCTTTCAGTCTGGACTGGTTAACTTCCAAGCCTGCTGTGAGGCTTCCTTGATTTTCTTTTCAGCACTTCCCGTCTCGGGCACTACAACATGTCCCTCAAAACAGATCCTTCTTCTTCCTAAACACAAAGCTAGATGACTAGTTTATCAGTTTTAACCTAGAGGATGTGAGCAGAAATGATGCCCACCCCTTACAGACGTGATCCATAAAACCTTCTAGAGACCTCCTCTGTCTCTTCCCCAGGTTGATGTTAGCAGCTCTGTGCCAAAGATGGCAGAGGCTTTGTCTGCTGCACCCAGATTAATGACCTTGTGGAGCAGAGACCCATCCCACTCTGTCATCTTTTATCACTGATTGCATTTTATAAATAAGAGATCACTTTTTGTATTAATTATTCCTTTTTATAGCATCTGTTTCTCATTTCAATAATGCAACATCAGCTGTTACCTCTTCGAGGACATTGAAGGGTTTTTGTTTTGAGTTTCCTTTTGCTTCGTGCACTGTTTCCTCCAGGTTCTTTTTGCCATCTATCTGCTTTCATAAATTTCAAACTTGGAATTTGAGTTTTTCCCCAAGTATATGAGTATCATCATGACACTGTGACCATATCTGAGAGTGAGGCACTAAAACACGGATTAAAAACTATGTGACCACAGGTGAGGTATATTGCCTGGTAATCTGCATCCAAGAGATAAGGCGACTGGCTGGCCTTTTTAGTTGGGAACCCTCAAATCTCAGTATGGTAGGTTTTTTTCTCTTGGTCTGGCCAATCTCCCTAGTGATGGATTTCCTGTCTAGACTCCTGCTGGGTCTCCGTAAGCCCAAGTGCAGGAGTTCTGGGAGCTGAGCTGGGGGTGGGGGACTGGACGTCTCACCATTCTGAATACGGAATTCCCCCTTTTCAGAAGACTGTCCCCACCTATTGCATTTTCAGGGGCCTCCTCTACCCCTTGCCATCCTTGTAGTGTCTCAGGGACTGGAACGTTTCTGGTTAATCTACCACAGTAAACCTCAGTCCTCTCCCAAGGCTGGGGAGAGGTGAGAACCTCCTCATACACTCTTTGAGACAATGTCTCTGTTTTCAGCCCCACGCCTCCCCCTCAACCCTCACTGGCTCCTGCTTTGCCAGTTCCTGAGCCTCTCCAGGGTTCTGTGGTGGGAATGGGCTTGATCCTCCTTTGGATCTCTTTGGAATGAGTATTGGGACACACCGCCCTGATGCTCCCTTTTTGACTGATGCTCTCATTTCCTTGCCGCTGGGCTGATGGGCTAATGAAGGCTTACAGCTAAGTTCCTTCCCTGGGATCCGCCCTGGATGAAGGGACTCGCCTCGCCCAGAGGTATCTCCCTTCCAGGGTCGGCCACATCCAAGGACTGGTCTGCGGAGATGTACAAAGGCCTGAGGCCCTGGCCTCCATTTGGGACCCTTTTGAGGAGTTTCCGGTGAGGTCAGCTGAGACCGCTGTGACTGACCCTCTGCCGGGCCGAGCTTCTTCCGCTCTTCTGCAGGGGTGGCTCCCAGAAACTTCCTGTATCACATCCCCTCTCTGTCTCGGGGTCTGTTTCACAGGGAACCCAGCCTAAGACGCCCCCAGCTCTCTTGTGCTTTCATCTGATTTTCATATTCTACGAAATTCTTGGGATTTCTCATTTGCTATTGTCTCCTCTTTCTGTTTGTATCCATTTTTTTCTCCTCTGCTCTCATTCCGGTGATATTTTTACAAGGCATCTGGGATGAACACGTGTATTCAATCCATCATGTTGAACCAGAAGTGTGAAAACATATTCATAACACCATGGAAACTATAAACCCAGCTTCCTATAGGTCATGTGAAAATTATTAAAATTAACTCCATTTTTTTTGAGAACCATTTGAGATGGAATGTTAAGAAATAAGAAACCATAGGGTAAATATGACAGATCAGATCATCAGTGAGAAAGCCAGAGAGTAGCCCCCATGCTTTCCTGATGTACCCTTACCCCACTCTGTTCTCCTCCCCTTCCTGGAAGAGGCCACTAAATCCACACCAAGCTCTGAGGAGCATTGCATTTCCCTTCTGTTCCAGGCCTTTGCACAGGTGGTTTTTCTGTGCCCTCCCCTCATGTCATCTGGCCAAATCCTCCTAATCTTGTGGAATCTAGCAGAGAACACCACTGAGCCCCACACCCTCCTCTACCTTCATAATATCACTTAAACACCTAGGATTCTAATTGCCTGTGACTTTGAGCTCCCTGAGCATAGGAACTGAGCATTGTTCATCTTCTTAGAACCAACACTTGTCACAGTACCTGACACAATCACGTGCTCAATCACGTGTGTGGAATAAACGAGTAAATAAATGGATCAACAGAATGATGATTCAAACAGGCTTTCCCTGGGGAGGTCAGTCATAGAGGAGCAAGCCCTCACGCTTGGGGAGAAAAGATTTGTAGTCTATCCAAGCCCTCACCCACACCTTCACACGTGATGCACTAGAGCAAAGGATAAGTATAACCCAGTGCTAATTGGCCTAAGTTGGCAGAAATGGGGGGGGGGAGGGTAGGGGAGAAATGTGAGACTAGCTATTTTGGAGAACTGATCCAAAAAAGGCAGAAAAGACCACACATAAAAATGACTATTACCAACCTGACATTGCAAAAAACTTACAAAAAGAACCTCACTAAGAGCCTGTAATACCAATAACAGCCTTCCTACTAACACTTACATTTCAGGAGTTTCTTTCTTTCTTTTTTTTTTTTTTAAGATTTTTATATTATTTATTTGACAGAAAGAGAGAGAGATCACAAGTAGGCAGAGAGGCAGGCAGAAGGAGAGGGGAAGCAGGCTCCCTGGTGAGCAGAGAGCCTGATGTGGGACTCAATCCCAGGACCCTGAGATTGTGACCTGAGCCGAAGGCAGAGGCTTAACCCATTGAGCCACCCAGGCACCCCCATTTCAGGAGTTTCTTAAAAATCTGTACGTATCATGTCATTTTATCTTCACAACAGTCTTAGGAGTTGGGTGCTTATTTATATTCTATCATAGATGAGGAAACTGAGGTGTAGAAAACTTGCCCCAGACCGTCCGGCTGGGAAGTGAGAGTGCCAGGATTTGAATCCAGACAGTCTCTTAACCACAGGACAATAGCTCCCCCTCCTCCCATTTCCAGATCTCACCAACTCAATGCCTATCCCAGGCTGACAGAAAAGAAATCCACCTTTTCGGACAGAACAGCAATATTTCTGCCCTGGCATTGCTCCCAGCTGTGTTCAGTCCCTGAGCCCAGGTATCCTGGAATTTAGGCGAAGAGAGCTGGAAAGGAGAAAGACCCAGTGGGAGGAGGCTTTTACCCTCATCCCTCAACAGATGAACTGGGAGAAAGGATCCATCCAGAGGAAAAGGGGGAGAAAAAGAATCTCTGGGGGGCAGTGCCAACCAGCTGTGCCTCACTGCAGAGCTGTCCCCTCCAGGCCTGACCATGGGGACCTGGTGGTCTGCTCTCAGCTGAAGGGCTTGGCTGGGTTTATGGACCCAAGAAGAAGGGGCCAAGAGCGGCAGGGAGCGAGTCAGAGCCAGTGACTCACCCCACAGGGGGCCAGAGGTTCAGAAACACATCACAAGATGCTGAGACACGTCTCAAACACTTGCCAGCTGAGTCCATCTGGAACATGAGTTCTGAGCATGGAGTGGGGAGACGAGGGGAGGAGCCCGAACCCTGCGGGTCACTGACAGCTGACTCAGAGCTGACTTCCAAGGCCAACCGGGATGGCCCGGCCCGTCGCGGACAGTCCCCAAAGTGCTGTGAGAGGTCATGAGAGCCGCCGGGCTGCACCTCCAGAGTTTCCCAAGGACGGAGAGAAAGCAGCTCCTCTGACGTCCAGCTGCTCCGGACCCATCCCCTTAGGGCTCCCGTCCCCCGTCAGGGCCCCCTGTTTGCTCAGGACGGCCCACCCCTAAGCATGGGCGGCCTAAGAGAGGAACGGCCACCAAAAATCCCCCTGGGGCCGGCTTGTTGCTGTTCCTCTGAATCCTTTCAAAGGATTCAAAGCTGGCCCATGAAATCGTTCTCACTTGCCTAAGCAGAACTTTCACACTTGTACTTATTAAATCTGTTTGGTGGAATTATTTATTTCATGCCTGTCTTTCCCACCGGGCAGTCAATTTCACCAGGGGCGGTTTAGTCTTGTTCGCCAGCGCCTGGGAGAGTGCCCAGTACACAGTTGGTGCTCAATACGTGTTGGATAAGTGATGAACTGTGCATGGATTTATTCCAGCCCTTGGAGGTTAGTATGGACCAAACTCCCCTCCTCACCGCCCCCCTCCCCCACGCCTCTCGGCTGAGCGGCCTTCGGAGGCATCGGATGCTCTGGTTGCCCCCTCCTCCGCTGACCCGGGCCTGGTTCTGCATCTGCCGAGGTGGTAATTAAAGCTCCCCCAAGGGCCTGAGAGCGCGAGCCCAGGTCACGTGGCTCGGGCNGGGGGGGGGGGGGGGGGGTGTGTGCTGGACTGGGAGGGCAGGAGCTCTGGAAATCATCTGGGGACTGAACGACACGGATGAAGAATTTGAGAAGTTGGGGAATCAGCTTTTGAAAGGAAATGTCAGTAACTCGGGGGGAGAAAACAAGGAGGATGAAGGGCGAGCTCCTTGGCTATGAGAAAGTGGACTGGCTCCGAGTCAAACTGGCTCTCTTCCAGATTTTTATTTCTGGTGTTTGGTGGTTAAATAAAAAAAGCTTATAAACTGAACTCCAGTTAGGAAAAAAAATAAAACTATTTCAAATATTGATCCTGAATAATCCCTTCAAACCAGGCAGGGTGGGGGCTGGGGAGACCACCCGGTGTGCAGGAAGGGAGGGGCCGGGTGGGGGAGGGCTGGGCCCAACCGAGGTTCTGGCGGCTGAATTGGAAGAGCGCAACCCCTACTCCAGGCAAGTATTTTATTGGTCACCTACCCACCTCCCACTGGATTTTAAGGACCAAGGGACAACAAGTCAGTTGGCAGGCAGCTAACTTCCAGCAGTGAATCTCCACCTTTCTAGACCGCTCCCGTACTAACATTTACATTTGACATTAGGTCAAACGAGTCTTCCTCTCTAGGCAGAAATTATTTCTAACGCGGCAACGAATTTCAAATAATTTTATCAGATTAATAAAAACGTTACAAATACCAGATAGAAAAACTAGCAAGGGACGTGAACTGGCAGTCCACTGAAGGAAAACAAAGGTGTGATAAACACCCGAAAAGATGTCCATTCCCAATAGTTGTCAAAGAAATGCAATGAAACAATGAGAAACCCTGTTGAGCCTTTCCAGATTAAAAGAAATAATGTTATCTGCAAATTTTAATTTTTGAAAAACCAGAATCAACTGAAAGACCACAGAACTGAGATCTGTCAAGTGACTAATCACAATATTCTTATTAAAAAGCATGTAATAATATTATGTATGCATAAATATATGTAATATATCTATATTTCTTCCCAAATACCCACAATAACCAGCTATAAAATGGAACAGAAAAAAGTCCATTCATAATAGCAACAAAACAACAATATTTAAAATGTCCAGTAATTAATATAATGAGAAATGAGGGACTGTATAAAGAAAAGCATTCTGCTTTGTTGAGGGGCAATGAAAACAAAAGACCCATATATCTGAAAATATCCAGAAGAATTAAAGATTAAATGTAAAACATGACATCATAAAAGTCCTGGAAGAGAATATAAGTAATCTTGTAATTCTGAGATAGGGAAACCCTTCTGTGGATGACCCCAAAGGCAGAAGCCATTAGTGAAAAGTTCAATAAATATGATAATATCCAAGAAAAAAGATTAGTTTCAGTATGTTGATAAATACCATAAACCAAGCCACAAATAATAAACTAATTACTATAAATATTAAATATTTTCTCATTGTTAAAACATTGCTGGCATTACTTTTTGTCATGGAACATTCGTGAATATCTCTTCTAAAGGAGCATTTGGGGTAAAGTGTTAGTAGGACCTGGTTAAGTTCTTATTTCTCATCAGTAAATAACTCTGTGGACTTTAGTTTTGCTCCTCAGAAACTATCCAGATCTTTTGGTCCTTAATTTACTTCAAACACACTGTTGTCTTTGCTTAAAAAGGAAATATTCCTTCTGTCACCCCCATGAGCAGCCACATCTCATTCTTCAGACTTGAGCATAAATGATGTCTAATTCAAGTAATTCCTTACTGTTTAGCCCACCAACACGTGCATTTCCTTTATAGCATTTATCAAAACCACACCTTGTAATTATAAATGTATTTGTTCATTTGTGACTTCAATACAGAATAAGATCCTAAGGGCAGCACAGGAAGATGCCTTCCTGATAGACTGGCAGAAAACAGAGTCTGGCAAAAGCCAGGCAGACAACACATATTTGTGGGATGAATGAATCAACACTCATCAGGGTGTTGGAGACATAAGAGAAAAAATGAGACAGTCCTTGAGTCTGGGAGCTGACATTTTAGGCACTAATTGATTGATTGAATGTATGGATAGATGAATGAATGAATGAATCAATCAATCAATCAACCAATGAATAGGCCTGGACAAGCCTTTCATGGTAGTATTCTGTAAGCATTGCCCATCTGGTTTTTACCTTTTCCAGGGGACCAGAACTTCAACCTGAATCACACAGTAGGGTCCAAGTTTCTTTATCTAGCTTAAACCCTACCCTAGTCAATACCCACGTGCCCTGTCCAAAACCACTGCTGCATTCAAGGAGTGCAGTTCAACAAAGAAATTATTGAGAAGGACTTTCATTTGTTCCTCATGTCTTGATAGTCAAGGGAGTCCAGTTCATAATCCCTGCAGAACTTCTCTTTTTTCTCTATCGCAGTTCCCTCTAGTCGCACAAGAATCTAAGTCATCTAAATCAATCTAGACCTTTCCTTTACTAAATCCCCACTCCCCTTCTTTCCCAACAGCCCCATTCCCCTCCCTACCCCCCACACATTCCCATGACCTCTTCCACTCCTAGCTATTTAATAGGACTTAATCCCTTTTTAAATCCTTTCCATCTCCCTACCTCTTGGTCTTTGTCTCTCCTGTCTTCAGGATTTGTTTTTACCAAAGTCCAGGAATAAGTCTGACTAAGGCATTCTCTTAGGAAGATAGGGGTAAGTGCAGGAAAGCAAAGATCTGGAAATTACTGGAATCTCTTTGGTGGCCTGCAAAGGGGGGTGGGGGATGGGAGAGAAGGAATCTCACTATCATCATCCATAAAATCTCTACATGCCCAACCTCTTCTGGAATCCCTCCCTTTAGGCCTTGTTATATCTGAACCTTGGCCACACTCTGAGCACTCAGCTGCCCCTGCTCTTAGTCCTGCCATAAAGCCTCTACCAAAGAACATTCTCCCACATTCTTTAAAATCTCTAGCTCTGAAGCTTATGACATCAGATGATACTACGAAGGAGCTCTCTTTATGGCCTGGTCCCTCCCTGCTTGTTCCTTGTAGATCAGGTTCTCTCTCGTGCTCTCATTTCTGTGACAGAGCCTGGCTTTCTCATCTCTCTCATCTCATAAATGTTGGAATGCTCTGGGGGCTCTGACCCCTTCTCTCTCTCTACACCTAACATCTAGGTGATGTCATCCAATCCCATGGATGGCCCATTTACCCCTAAGCTAATAACTCCTGTTTATATCTCTGTACTCCGACCTCTCCTGTACTCCAAACTCATATACCGAACTGCCTACTCACATCTCTCTCCAAATGTTTAATGGATATTTCACTCTTAATAGGACTCTTGATTTTCCTCATGTTAAAAATAAGACAACAGGCTGAAGAAGGAGCTGCTTACTTAGCATAAGCCCCACATCTCCAAACCAAGACTTAATTACAGTTTGTGCTCTCCCAGAAATGGAATCTTAAACCAGTCAATCAGGAATTGCCTGATCAGCACTAGTTGGATAATCTGCCTTATGGACCCATGTCATGCCTGTAAGGAGAGTAACCTTACAGCAACCAACCTGCTTTTTTTGCCTAGCATACCTTGTTTCTGCTCCCTTCTGCTTATAAGTCTCATTTTGTGCAGCTCCTGGAACTCCTTTCTATCTGCTAGATCGCATGTTACCTGACCCATGATCCTTGAATCAAGCTAATAAGACACTTTGTTGAATTTTGGTTTTTGGCACCCACAAAGCTCCTGTCCTTACATTCTTTCCATCCCAGTCAATGTGCCTTCCATCTTCTGTTGCTCAGCCCCCAAGCCTTAGAGTCAACCTTGACTCCTCTTTCATACCCCACATTCAGCCTATCAAATCTTGGCATTCCAGAATCTACCTATTTCTCACCACTTCCGCCATGTCTTCCTGTGTCCAGGCCAGTTCCCTTACGCCCTGATTAGTGCCATAGCCTCTGAGGCAGACATCTAGCAGCTTCTCTCCAGTGTGTCATTTATCACTTGGGTTAAACACGGTGTCCTCTGGGCCCTCCTGAAGAACAGAGTTGTGGGGTTTCCCAGGCTCACATAGTGTAGCCACTCCAACATGCCAGCTGCTCTGAGCCTTTTGGTCCCTCTTCCACCATGTACCACAGCAGTTTTTACATTTCTACTTTGCTTAATTTGGGACATTGCTGTCTCTGAACAGCATGTTAGCCCTACTGCTCAGGGGCCTTACCAGTGTGTTAAATCCTGCGTCATAGGAGAATGGTCCCCTACCAATAAACTCTCCACACCAAGAGGTTCCAAGTGACCTCCATAACCATCCCTCCTGGTGTTCACACTCTTGTGTGATCTTTCCCCTTAAGTTGATCCAGACACATGCTGAGATATATGTGATTACGATATATGTGATTATGCTGCATAAGACTGTAACATCCAACTTGCTAGAAGACTGTCTCCCTTGCTGGCTTTGAAGAAGCAAGATGCCATGTTTTAAATTGCCCTAAGGAGAGGGCTATGTGACAAAGAACTGAGGGTAGCCTCTGGCAGAAACCAGCAAGACACTGAGGCCCTCCTTACAACAGTCTGCAAGGACCTGAATCCTACCAACAACCATGTGAACTTGGAAGTGGATCCTTCCCCAGCTGAGCTTTCAGATAAGATCCCACCCCTGGCTGCTTCCTTGATTGCAGCTTTGCAGAGGACTCAGCTAAGCTGCGCTGGAACTCCTGACCTAGAGAAACTGTGAGAAAAAAAAAATGTGTATTGTTCTAGGGTACTCAGTCTGTGGTAGTACTACTATGCAGCAATAGACAGCTAATATACTTACTCTTATCCAGTCCTAGGTTCTTCCCATCATCCTCCCCTTGATCTTGCACTCCCAGGATCCAGTGCCATGCACACTCTCCCAGCATCTATCAGTACACACTGACCAGGTTTGGCAGCTCCTTTCTCTCCTTAGTAGGCCCAGCACATCCCCAGCTGGGGGTATATTGTGACTTGGTGCTAGTTGTTGGTTTTAACAACTGTCTGTTACATTTTGCCAGAATCTAGGAGTATTCACCAAATCTCACCACCCTCATTCCTACCAAGGCAGTTTCCATTCCTACCAAGGAAGGACATGTCCATTCTTCCGGTCATTTAGGCCAGAAAACTGGTGTCATCCTTGGTTTTGCGTTTTCTCTCATACCTCACATCCAATCACTTAGCATCTATTGTCAGATTTTCTTTTGAAATGTGTGCAAAATCTGACCCTTTCCTACCAATGCTGCTCCTGTCCTGAATCACCACAGTTCTCATCAGTACTTTTGCAAGAACCACTTCATTGGTCTTCTCCTCTCAGTTTCTTCTCTACAGTGGGAGTGATCCTTGTAAAACGTAAGATCATATCCTATAATTCAACGCCTTCCAGTGGTTTCCTATCTCATCCAGAATAAAATCCAAAGTCCTTGCCAAGACTGTAAGGCTACCTGCTCTGGCACTTTCCAACCTCTACCTTCCTCTCTTACCCACACATGGCAGCCACATGGCCTCCTTGCCAGGCCTTCCACACCCCAACAATATTGCTCTCAGGCCTTGGCATTCCTTGTTTCCTCGTAGACAGTAACTACCTCCACCCCAAATACACACACTTTCTTTGGGGCTCTGCTCAATTGTGCTCTGTGTGCATACCCCCTCCTCATATCAAAGAGGCATTTCTTACCAGCCTAGCCTATTCCCACCACTCTAACCATGCTCTAGTTTTCTGCATAGCATTTGTTTATCTGATTGCTTTCCTCTCTAAAATGCAAGTTCTCTAAAGTCAGGTCTACTGTTCACTGATGTGTCCCCAGCATTTAGATTAGTACCTGATACATCCTGAACGTTCAATAAGTATTCACTGGGGGCGCCTAGATGGCTCAGTCAGTTAGGCATCTGCCTTTGGCTCAGGTCATGATCCTGGGGTCCTGGGATTGAGCCCCACTCAGAGAAGGGTCTACTTGTTTCTCTCCCTTTCCTCGTCCCCCCAAATAAATAAATAGAATCTTAACAAACAAACAACAAATCCAGGGGGCAAAAGGTAGCAGCAGAAACTGGTACATCGGTTGCCTCTTTTTTGCAGGCTAGGGATTTCCCATCTTGTACTTGTTATTGTCTTATCATGTCATTCAAAATACAGTTCTAAACCCTCATGGCTTCCACCCAGACCAACAAGGTTTATGACACGGCACAACCAAACCCCTTCTTCCTTACCCATTTCCCAAACACACATCCACATCCACACCCACACTTAGATTTAGCAAACAAATTCTTCACAGAACACATTAGGCCAACCAAATATGTAAAAATCTATATTTACAAAAAGATTAAGAGGAGTTTATGCATTTCACAAAAGGACCCTTTGCTTTGGAAAAGGATTCACCACAGGAATTCTTTAAATAACTAGTTCACTAAATGATTTTAAAATAGGACTTGGCTTCAAGTATCTCCTTTAGAAAAAAAGAAGGCTATATTTATCAAATATCTACTTCTGTTCCAGTCACTGGGCCTGTACTGTCAGCCATTATTTTATTTTATACTGATATTCTGTGATTTAGCAAGTTATACCAGGGATGTATCTAGTTCTTACATTAGCTTATTTGTATCTTTTGAGTTTCTTTGAGTTTCTTTATTCTCTCCCAGGAAAAATATAAAAATATATAGCACTCTGGGGTCATTTAGTTCCAGCGGAGGGGGGCAAATAAATAAATTTTACACACTGCAAAACAAGAGAATTCCCAAGAGAAGAGAATGAGCTTTGAAATTAGCTGGCCTCATTTGGATTGTCTTGTATAAAGAACATGTTCTTGGTCAACTTCCTTAGGGGCATATTTGAGTCTCGGCTTGTTTACTGATAAAAGTGGACATAATGCCAGCCAGCTCAGAGGAAAAAGCAGAAGAATTGAATGAGATGTATAATAAAACCTAGTCCAGGGTTTGGTACATATTGCAGCTTAAAAAAATGTTATTTTCTGTCTTCTTTCTACGGGCTATGACAGATAACACTGTTGTAACGCGTGTGAAATACCGAAGAAAAGGGGGAAAGTATTCATTAATTACCCAATCTGCGTGACAGGCTTACTATGTGCCAGGCACTGTTTTAAGCGAGGGGGATCTAGTGACGAACAAGACAGTCTCTGTTTTTCTTAGAGCTTCCATTCTAGATAGGGAGAGCCTGACAATAAACACACTGAAACAAATGAAAAATACTAGTGAGGAATGAGTGCTACACAAGAATTAAATGCGAATGATGTGATGGAGAGAAACTGGGTGTCCTCTGTGGGCTAAGCGGTCCGGGGAAAGCCTTTTCCATGTGATACCTGAGCTTAGAACGGAATAAGAAGGAACAGCCCGCTGTGTGATGCTCTGGGGACAGCATTCCAGGCAGAAGGACAGCGACGTCCTTCAGGCAAGAAACAGATCACAGAACATTGTGGCCAGAGCACCACAGGTGGGCAGGGGAGTGCTATTAGCTGAGGACAGAGATGAGGGGGGTCCGATCCTTAGGGCTTTCAATGCCAAGATAATCACAGATAAAAGGCTAATCTTCCTAATATGTAAAGGATTCTTAGACACTGAGAAGTGAAGGACAACAATCCAATAGAAAAAACAGGCAAAGGGATGAACAGACAGTTCACAAAAGGATACACGGTCCTTATATCTGTATAAAGACACACAGCTTGACTCATAAGAAAAATACAAATTAAAAATACATTGAGATGCCATTTTTATCCACTAGATTAGCTAAAATACCAGACTTGGGTGATACCCTCAGCTGGTGCAGCTGTGGGAAAAAAGGCATTGTTGATAGGAGTGTCATACGGTGCACCTTCATTCTGGTGGGTGTGAGGTGATATATGGCTCATTGTGGTTTTGATTTGCATTTCTCTGGTGATCAATGCGATATCGCCTCACACCTGTCAGAATGGCTAAAATAAAAAACACAAGAACGAAGTATTGGGGGTGGGATGTGGAGTAAAAGGAACCCTCGTGCACTGTTGGTGGAAATGCAGATGGGTGCAGCCACTGTGGAAAACAGTATGGAGGTTCTTCAAAAAATTAAAAATAGAACTACCATATGATACAATAATTCCACTACTGGGTATTTACCCAAAGAATATGAAAACACTAATTCAAAAAGATGCATATACCCCTATGTTTATTGCAGCATTATTCACAATAGCCCAGATATGGAAGCTGCCAAACTATCCATCGATTAATGAATTGATAAAAAAGGTGTGATTTACACACACACACACACACACACACACACAGAGGAATATTACTAAGCCATAAAAATAATGAAATCTTGCCATTTGCAACAACATAGATGGGGCTAGAGAGTATAATGGTAAGTGAAGTAAGTCAGCCAGAGAAAGATAAATACCATGTGATTGTCACTCATCTGTGGAATTTAAGAGACAAAACAAATGAACAAAGGAAAAAAAAGGGGGACAAACCAAAAAAATAGACTCTTAACTATAGAGAACAAACTAATGATTAGCAGAGGGGAGGTGGGTGGGGGAATGGGTGAAATAGGTGAAGGGGATTAAGAGTACCCTTATGGTGATGAGCACCAAGTAAAATGTAGAATTGCTGAATCATTATATTGTACGCCTGAAACTAATATAACATTGGAAGTTAATTATACTGGAACTTTTTAAAAAATAAATGAAAAATAAATAAAAAATTAAAACGGATTAAGTTATAACATCCAAGCAAGGAAAAGAAAAGGTATAACTTCACAGGATACAATTTGGTAATATTTATTAGAAACAGAAATGTGGGGGTGCCTGGGTGGCTCAAATCATTAAGCGTCTGCCTTCGGCTCAGGTCATGATCTCAGGGTCCTGGGATCAACCCCACATTGGGCTCCCTGCTCAGCAGGAAGCCTGCTTCTTCCTCTCCTACTTCCCCTGCTTGTGTTCGCTCTCTCTGTGTGTCTCTCTCTGTCAAATAAATAACTAAAATCTTAAAAAGAAAGAAAGAAATAGAAATGCATTCATTCTGTGGCCCAGTAATCCCTTTTTCTGGGACTTTATCCTTGAGATATTCTTGCACACAAACCAAAGAATCTACACATGTGGCAACCCATTGCAGCTTGCTTGTAAAGCAAGAGATAGAAACAAGTCAAGTGCTCATTAAAAGGGGCAGGTGAAATAGATGATGGTATATTCCCACAGAAGAATCCTGTATGGGAGAAAAAAAAAAAGGAACAAGGACCTGCCCAATACTCTGATATGGAAACAAAATACATTATGTGAGAAAAGCAAATGCAGAACAGGTACAGTGTGCTACCATTATGTGTGTAACAAAGAGGAAAATAAGAAGAAATTCTCATTCGCTTGCATTTTCTTTAAGAAATATGACAAACTTGGGCGCCTGGGTGGCTCAGTGGGTTAAAGCCTCTGCTTTCGGCTCAGGTCATGATCTCAGGGTCCTGGGATCGAGGCCCGCATCGGGCTCTCTGCTCAGCGGGGAGCCTGCTTCCCCCTCTCTCTCTGCCTGCCTCTCTGCCTCCTTGTGATCTCTCTCCCTCTGTGAAATAAATAAATAAATAAATCTTTAAAAAAAAAAAAAAAAGAAATATGACAAACTTGTAAAAATGATTACCTATGGGGAAAATGGGCTGGGTAGACACAGGAGTAGAAGCCAGAATTACTAATACATACTTTTTTATATCACTTAAATTTTCAAGTCACCTGAACTGTCCTTTTATTCAAAACTTAAAAGACAAAAAAGTTACAGACAAAAATGAATAAACAAGAAAACCTACCAACTGAGCTGAGAACCAACAAAGGCCTTAGAATAAATTCCAAATTTCTTTACCAAGTTTGTTGGGAAGTTGAAGAGCTTTCAGCGAGGGTTTGACAAGATCTAGCATATTGTGAAGAGAACGTTCCGGCAGCCACGTGGGAAACAAACTGTAGTGGGACAAGAGGGACGCAGAGGTCTGTGAGTGGGGGGTGGG
>LNAC01000486.1:66985-246587 GCA_002007465.1 Ailurus styani
GGTGAAGAGCGGTCTATGTGAGAGGTCGGGATGGGTTAGACTAGACTGAGGTGCAGACGGAGGGCAGCAGAGTATGTCTTGGAAGTGAAGTCAGCAGTGCTTGGCGACAGATCCCCGTGAGGGGTGGGAAAGTAATCAGTTTGTGCCGCGAGCAATGGGATGCACAGTGGTGCTAGCAGAACTCAGGTTAAAATAACTCACAGATGGGGCTGTTCCAAAGGTTCTACGGAGCAGGGTGTGTACCAGCAGAGCCATGAAGGACCTTACGACGTGAGGAGATGTTAACAGGGCGAGAAGTCACTGCAGATGGATAAGGAAGGGGGCTCCGGGCAAGGGGCAGGAGGAGGGCTCTGCCCTGCAGAGTAGGCGGAGCTCTCTCCTAAGAGTTGCTTCCGTTTTTCTCCACTGCAACTCAGCTCTAGACCCAAGGGCATGAAATGACTTGAAACCAAATCCTATTTCCATGACATACTTCTCCCAACTGCATCCTACACTTCCTGTTTCCCTGCAGTAACTAAAGAGTTTCTCTCATACACATTGGCATTCTGAGAGCTGGAAGGGAAAAATCAAACAGGCAAAATGGGGACTGCCTGGCCTGGTTAAAGATTTGTTGTTTTTGCCTTTTGCTCACAGTAGCTGATCTACCTCTCTTGGAGCTGTAGTGGAACCGCGAAGAACGACGGGTTTTCCAGGGGTCCACGTTGGACGTGCCAGCATTTGCTTCTAATTTTAAAGCTAATTGGTAGGCTACGAAGCTTTTGTTTTCCCTCGCCTCTCCACTTAAGATTTGATAACTAGGCTGGCCCATGGAAAGACTCCTCTGCAGATGCTTGTACTTATCTTGAATCAAGAGCAGTGACCCTAGAAGTTTGTGTTTCTGATGAAGAAACTACCCGAAGCTCTGGTTTCCACTTCGGGGGTAGGTTGTTATTATCTGGGTTGGGTTTTAATACCGATAATGCAGTGTTCTCTCTTTCTGCCCTTCCCCTTCACCAAACAGAATCCATGTGTTTTTCTCCTTTTGAAATTCAGCATTATTTCAACACTCTTGTCGAGTGCACTGTGTTCTCTGCAGGAACTATGTCATAGGCAGTTTATGAACGGGGATGAGTAACAGACCAGCGTGAGGGCCTCCACCCAAATCACTTATGAAGACTTTCAGCTCCGGATCTTTGATCGGTCAAGTGGAAGGAACCAAGTTGGGTTTTAAAGCTGGGAAATTCTTGTTGTCCTTGCCCATCCTTCTTGTGCAGATGGTGCACTGAGTCTATAAAAGGATCGTGTTCTGGGGTTAGAAAATACTGAGAATATGTATTTTCTTTTCTTTTCTTTCTTTTTGAGAAAGAGAGAGTATTGGCATACAAGGGGGGTTGGAGAGGAAGGCAGAGGGAGAATCTTTTTTTTTTAAGATTTAAAAAAAAATTTATTAATTTGACAGAGAGAGACAGAGAGAGAGAAAGGGAACACAAGCAGGGGGAGTGGGAGAGGGAGAAGCAGGCTTCCCGATGAGCAGGGAGCCCAATATGGGGCTCTATCCCAGGACCCTGGGATCATGACCTGAGCTGAAGGCAGACGCTTAAGGACTAAGCCACCCAGGTGCCCCCAGAATATGTTAATAAAAAAAAAAAGATGGCAGAAGATGGCTGAGATGTAAGCGTGTGTGTAGTGTGTGTGTGTGTGTGTGTGTGCGCGTATGTGCGTATGTACACTGCCGATCCTCATTTCTTTTTAAGATTGAATTCATTTCAGTCATGTGGATCTACCATAAAAGTTTTTTTTTAAACAAAATCTCAGAGGCAGTAATTGGAGGTCATTAAACATCAATTTAAGCTATGACATTTTATGGAAAGAGAGACGATATCATATGACCTTGATTTTAAGTGTGAAATTAAATCTACATAAAGGGCAGTGTTCAGTTCCTCTGAAAAAGTTGAGATAGAGATTTAGACACAAAGGCAGCCAATATGCCAAAAACTCAAACTTTAGATCATCAGCGACGTCTATAAAATTTAAACCAGCCACTTACTCATTTTTAAAAACGTTGTGTTAGGGAAGAACAATGCTATATAGGTTTGGCTTGCTTTGAAACAAAAAAAGATGTCTGCCTTTGTCTTGAAAATGCTATCTGGCAATATTTCTTCACTTTACAGAATTATTATAACATTCACAAGTGGCTGGAAGAAATCAGCACTTTATAAACGATGTTTGATTAGTTAATAGTAATTTTTCCATAAGCTTTTTGGGGAGGGAAGGAAGAGGAGTAGTAGCAGAAATCAATTTCTGTTTTAGTCAGCTCGGGCTGCTGTCTCACATACCACAGACTGGGTGGCTTACACAACAACATTTCTGTCACAGTTCTGGAGGCTAGAGGTCCAAGACCAAGGTGCTGGCAGATCTGGTATCTGGTGAGAGCCCACTTCCTGCCTTGTAGATGTCGGTCTTCTCGTGACATCCTCACATGACAGGGAGAGGAAGCAAGCTCTCTCCAAGGGCACTAATGGCATTATAAGAGTTCCATCCTCATGGCCCAGTTATCTCCCAAAGGCCCATCTCCAAATAGCATCACACTGGAGATTTGGTTTTCAACATACGAACACATGGAAGGAGACAAAGATCCAGTCCATAATGTTTGACCCCTGGCCCCCCAAATCCATGTCCTTCTTACATGCCAAATATGTCTATTCCATCTCAACAGCCCCCAAAGTTCTCATTTCAGCATCAACTCTGAAGTCTGAAGTCTCATCTAATTATCACCTAAACCATATATGAATGAGAATGGATGTAGATATGATTCTTCCTGAGGCAAAATTTCTCTCCAGCTGTGAACCTGTGAAACCAGACAAGTTCTGCACTTCCATAGTACAATGGTGGGACAGGGATAGCGTAGACATTCTGAAGGGTAGCAGAATATGCCACCTAGAATATGACTGTCAGAGTTCAGGACATGCCACCCCAAAATATGCCACTTTGGTACATTGATTATTTTGAGCCATAGGTACTTGAAAAACAGCACATGCAGGAAGGGACTTTTTCTGAAGTCCCCCTTATCTGGCTAAAGGCAGACCTCCCAAAAGGAATTCAATTATCATAAATACTCCCTCTGGGAATTTTATCCATCAGGGAAGACTGACTCATCATGAGAGAGAGAGAGAGAGAGAGAGAGAGAGAGAGAGGGCGCCTAGAAATTGACACCACACCCAACTTTGTTACAAACTATCATACCTCCCGTCTAGTCTTCTAAGGGCCCATTCATCTTCCATAAAAGCCATTTACTCTCCCCTAAGAGGCCTATTATCTCGCCTCCCCTTTCCCTTTTAAGAAGATATTTAATCCTGAATTCTAAAGCCACCTCCTCTTTTCGCTGGGTATCTCCCATGTGTAGATGAAGTACACGTGTTAATAAACATGTTTGTTTTCCTCTGGTATGTATGTCTTTTATTACGGGGTCACAGCTAAGAACTCAGAAAGGTAGAGGGAAATTTATTTTTCCTTCCCAATAACTCCCATTCCAAAAGGGAGAAACAGGAACAAAGGAGTGGGTGACGGGTTCCAAGCAAGTACAAACCTTAACAAGAAAAATTCTAAGATCTTAAGAACAATCCTCTTTGGCTGGATGCTCTACCCTCTAAACCCACTAGAGGGGCAACATCACTCATGGCTTAGCTGTGCTGAACCATGAACATTTTATTGTATTAATAATGGTTCTACCTCAAACTGTTCTATTTCAACGTGCCCAGTGCTGATGCAGAGACCATGGCAGCGTGATTTGCTAAAACTGTTAGAGAAAGTAATGTGGTAATAGGTATGGCTATTTAAAAAAACACAAACTCGGGCGCCTGGGTGGCTCAGTGGGTTAAAGCCTCTGCCTTCGGCTCAGGTCATGATCTCAGCGTCCTGGCATCGAGGCCCGCATCGGGCTCTGCTCAGCAGGAAGCCTGCTTCCTCCTCTCCCTGTCTCTCTGTCTGCCTCTCTGCCTACTTGTAATCCCTCTCTCTGTGTCAAATAAATAAATAAAATCTTAAAAAAAAAAAAAACACAAACTCATGCCCTTTGACCTGTCATCCCCCAAATAAAAGAATTACCATGATCTGGTATTACTGATCCTTTGACTACGTGGTTGAATTTACCTGTAAAACCATGTGAGTTTGGCAGTGGTTTTTTATTTTTTAATTTTGTGTTTCGTTGTGAGTAGATTCTAAACCATTGATATTTTCTTTTTTTGTTTGTTTGTTTTAAGATTTATTTGTTGTAGAGAGTGGGGAAAGAGGCAAAGGGAGAGGGAGGAGACTCCCTGCTGAGTGCAGATTGAGATGTAGGGCTTGATCCCAGGACCCTGAGATCATGACTTGAGCTGAAATCACGAGTCAGCTGCTTAACCGACTGAGCCACCCAGGGGCCCCTAAAACACTGATTTTCTTAATGACTGTATGTATTTCTGATTTTCTGTTGCTTCTTGAATTGTTTTTGGTAAATTAGTTTTTCCAGGAAATCATTTATGCTATCCACTAAGCTTTGGTCTCCCAGTGCCCGATCTACCCTTTTCTTCCTGGTGCTGGAACTCAGTAAACCCTCGCCAACTGCAAGTTCTGACAATCTTCAGCCCCACGGAGGTAATTTTTCCTGTGTGTTAATTAAGTCTGTTACCGCAGTTTCCCCTTTTTGCCTTTTCAGCCTCTGGGCACCTGCTTAACCAATTCATTATATTAATTCCCTTGTATTAAAATATCCAGTGTGGTTTCTGTTCTCCCAACAGGACCCCCAATAGCACATCACCACATAGGAAGTTTTCACATTTATTAGAATGAAGTCGTTTATGGTGATCCCTTATTTATTAAAATCTCTGCGGTATCTTGCTTTGTCCTCTTTTCAAAGGATATTAACTGCAGCAGGGTATCTTGGCAAAACCCTAAAAATAACACTTCTAAATGTCTATCACTAATGAATTGGCTAATTTTATGAAATATTATATAGCCATTAAAAGCATGAATTTATTCTATATCTATTAACCTAGAGGGAGAACCATGTCCAGTGAAAAAGGCAAGTTTCAGAGTATGCATATTGTGATCTCATTTTTAGTTAACAAAACAAAAACCCATCCGTGAACACGTTTCATGTTTGAGTGAGAAAAAAGGCTGTAAACATCACTTCCTCCTGGGAGGTGCCAAGGAAAGAGTGTTAACTTTGTTTTATTTATTTACTTGGCAATTTAAGGAAAATCTAGTAAAAAAAACAAGAAAAAGTGATGATCCTTACTCATGAAATCTGATAGGATAGGCCATGTGAAAAAAGCAAGTCACAAATGCTGATACAGTCTTGTGCATCACAGTGACATGTACATGGCGACATGAACATAAGGAAATGCCTGGAAACACACACAATAAATCAGTATTATTACCTGTAAGTGTGAGGATTATGGGGGCTTTTCCAGTGCTAGATGCATTATTTGCATTCATTCTATATATGTGCATTAATTGTGTGTGCAATAAAAAGTTTTAGAAGACGCGACTATAAAAACATTATGGATCCGGGGTGCCTGGGTGGCTCACTTAAGTGTCTGATCTTGATTTGGGTTCAGGTTCTGATCTCAGGGTCATGAGATCGAGCCCCGAGTCGGGCTCTGCGTTGGGTATGGAGCCTGCTTAAGGTTCTCTGTCCTTCCTCTCCCAACCCCCGCTCGCTAGCTCTGTCTCTCTCTAAAAAGAAAAGAAAAAAAAAGGCTATAAACCAAAAAACCCCCAAAACAACAAAAAGCCCAGACACGTCAATGCAAAATTTTACAACCAATTTCAGGTAGTTAAGAGACTCTCCGAAGCTCATCTGTGCATCGCCTGGGTTTCTGCTACAGTAGATACAAGGACAGTTTAATGGCAGAAAAAGTATTTGTCTTGCTGATTTTTCCCTCTACCCTCAAAGAAGTGCAGGCTCCAGGACAAAATCTTGGTGCTGAAAAGTGGCCAGGTTTTCATCTGTGCCATGAGCTTCCACCGTGCTAGAGTGAAATGTTACTTAAGCTCCTCACACCGCTCCTCTGTGTGGGCACCCACCTGTGTGAGGTCTTGGGGAGAGGGACTACTGGCCTTAATACCATTTTGGGTCTCTGCTTCTAACCATCTAACTCACTAAGTCTCAAAAGGGGAGGAGAAGGGAGGGACACGTGAGAGCAGTTTGTGGACATAAATTCAGTATCATACTCAATAACACAATTTATATCCAGTATCATAATTAAATCCTTAACAATAAAAAAAACAAGCTATTGTTTTTGTAACATAAATATGTCTAGCAGGGGATCTGCCACATGGAATTTGAGTTCCAGAGAGATGAAAGAAGCAGCTGGGAAGGTAGGCAGATTATTCTCTTTAAGCCGTATCTAGGAGGTTGAACTTCATCCTGAAAGCAAGTGGGAAAGACTACTTAAAGGCTTCAAGCTGGAAAGTGACATGATTTGAGCCTTTTTTCAATTCTCTTGGTTGCATAATGGACAAAGAATTACCAGGGGGCAAATATGGAAGTCAGCATACTAGTTAGGCGGTTGTAGTCATTTAGTTTAAGAGATAATGGGCCTTGGAGTCTGGATGACAGCACCAGGAGTAGAAGTAAGTAGGTGGTTTGGAGAAAGAGATACTCCAGAGGTTGAATAAACTTGGACTTACTAATTTGGTGATGGGAAGCCAAAGAGAAGTCAAGTTAGATTTCCAGATTTCTGGCTCGGGCAGGGGTCATTCAGGTCCATAGAGAATGATGAAACCATCACTGGGGCATGTGGAGACCCAAATACTATTACTTCCCATTCCTCGGTTCCAGGAGGTTGGCAGAAAGTCCAGGAATGGATGCCGGGGCTGACACCCACTCTGCACTCTGGGTCTGCCACCACATTTTTCTGAGAACAGCGACAACTCCTGCTGTACGTTTCTTCTGGTCTATCTATTCTTTCTCTCTGCTCTACTGAGTTAGGCTTTTCTCTTAGCCTCTTCACTCCCTGCTCCTCACCAACAGTTGAAACAGACAATCAGTTTAGGAGAAAGTCACAAGGAAAGAGTTACATCATCCTGAGGGTAGAATTTAATGATGATCAAACAAGATAGGCATTCATAAACTGATATATATCTTTTTTATTATGCACAGATAAAGGACTTAAAACTGTGATTATCAAAACTATACATCTAAGCATGTTCATAAAATTGCCAACACATTGAACAGAGAAAAGAATACAACAGGGGTGTTCAAACTGGCCACAGGGATTTTAAGGGTACTCTTTTTACCCTGATAGATGAAAAACAGTAACAAAATCAGGCTCACTCAGGAAAAACCAGAAGAGAGAAGTATTGTATTTGGAAACTGATAATAGTCCTTTTTAGAAAAACATCTGTCAGTTTCATGAACCCCCAGATAAAACAAACAGGAAAAAGGTCACACACACACTCAAGTCACCCAACAAAATGTGCTCTGTTAACACACCCGGCAGTAGAAGCATCACTCACACCATGAGGTAGTTACAGTACGAAAAGGCTGGCACGCGTGTGCGCACCCCCCCAACACCCACAATCATGCCCACTACAGAACACACACAGAAAATGAGTTTACAATCTTATTACAGACAAGGAAAAGACCATCTTCGTTTGTGTAGAAAATGCTATAGAAACAGCTCATAGAGAAGTCTCTGACTCTTAAAATACAGAGTAACTGCTGGTAAACACATGGTGAAAAACGAGAGGGCATTACACAGACCCTCTGCTATGAGAGTTTGGAGCATTTCAACAATAGCTTTAGCTTGAACAACAAACAAAACCAAATGGTCTCTGTGAATTAGGGTGTAGCCTGTAGAAGTAATGAAAGACTTTGTAGACAGAAGCATTTAACTGGAATATAACAACAGTTAGAAACTTGCAGAACTTGTTATAAAGTATAGCTTGTATTTTGTATTGAAACTGTGAAGTATGACGCCATTGAAAATGATGTAATAAGAAGCTAGGGAGATAACACTTTCTTTAGGAATATTTTTTTACAGACATTTCTGAGATACTTAATGACATTCACTCTCCAATTAACACGGGATCAGGTTTACCAACATGGATTTCTTGATCTAAATAATACTTCTGACAATAAGACTTAAACAAAAGGTGATTTTTTTCCTGCTCTTTCTTTTAAAATCTTTTGGTTTGCATCCATAAATTTGTAGAATAATTTTATTTATAAAATCATTGGCAATGTAGCATCTCTCTCAAAAATATACATTTAAATATAATCACAAAAGGTTTTAACCCTGTCCATCTGAAGATTTGGATATTTTAATACCTCTTAGTAGCTAATTTTCTTTTTAATAGGATGGAAGGGTTTTTCAAACAGCAAAGAACTGATCAAAAGAATTCACAGTAACTGAAATTAAACATTTCATATGGAGTAATTTAAATTTATCGAAAACACTTAAATATATCTTTATACACAAATTTTTGTAGTAAAATATAGCTATAAGTGACTTAAAGACTCTAGTCTTCTTTGAAGACATCTTTAAACTTTTTTATACATAGAATATGCTAAAACAATACATTCTGCTGAAGGTTAGGCAAAGCGCATAATTTTCAAACACAGGTAGCATCATCTAAGTCCTCCATTCTGATATCCTTGTGTTAAAAAGTTAACTGAAGGAAATTAATTCTCTAATCTCATTCTTCATTTGTATGTGGAATCTGCAAAATTTTCAAGAAGTCGATGTAGATAGCCTGGACATCGTTGCCCTTAAGTGATCTGCTTTGGTTCATATTACCCAAACTGAGTATCTACACTTCTCAGAGTATTACTCCATGACTGGGTTATAAGTCTGTCCTATCAGTGACTAGTATGATCTGTCAGTATCATATGACTCTCAGTATCTCCACTTACTTATGTGCCTTATAGACACTGCTTTCAGGTATTGGTTGTCATCAACATTTTCTACTTAGGGTTCCATTCAGAGAACAAGGCACAACTTATTTTAAGGGTGGTGAGATTTATTTATGAATATTTTTGGGTAGAATCTAGCCTTTTCCCCCGTTTGTAGTTTTCGGAGTCATTTTGGGGAGAATTCTAGGAAAAAGTATTTACTTGCAACAAAGTTATCATCAGTAGTAAATTAATTGGCATGGAAATTTCCCTCTGGCATTTCTTTTCTTTTCTTTTTTAACACAGAGGCATCAGTTGAGCTTATCTTAGCTGCAAAGTGGCATCATATTATTCTGTTTTAATGAAATCCACCTCAAATCCTTTTTGAGTTTGGAAAATATTTAAGGCAAGAGAACTAAAGCAGTCCAAATGAGTGCCCTTTCCCAGATCTCAGCACTTTCTTGGCAGAACTCGTGACACTGTTCAGATAACCAACTGGAATCCAACAGGATCTGCCATGCATTTGCACGGACAAGAGCTTCGCTTTTTACAAAAGGGTCTATTAAAAAGGTTGACATGTTTTGAGTGGAAACACGAATTCTCCCAGATACATTTAAGAGTTAAGTTCCAACTTGGAGGCATAGGACATTTTAAAAAGGGGAATGAATGTTCTCTTTTTTAACTGAGAAGACAAACGTGCCAGATGACACAGTTTATACCTGTACTTACATATACATTATTGTGCAAATTCCTCTACTTTAAAACTAAAGTTGCCCCCATCTATACGTTAGTTTTTCAGAACACAAGGTCATAATGGGCCCAAATCTGCAGTCTATGAATTTTGGCCATTTTCAATTTCTAGATGCTTATAAAGAAATCCCAAATTTGCATTAAGACATTTTTTGCAGTCGGTATGCGAGTGCGGGAGAAGGGGGAAGCTGATGAGGTTATCAGCGCTGGTTTTGGCCCAGGGCACCAGAAAGGAATGTTGCTGTGATGTGTGTCTGGATGCAGTCCCCGAGGGCAGCACCCGCCCAGCCGATAACATCAGCTCCCAGAGGGTGTGACAGCAAAGTGAGAAGTGTGCATCCAGAAGGTGCAAATTAGATGTGGAGGAACACACTTAGAAAATCCTGAAGAACTCCTTTTGTCTTATATCTTGGTTCAGTTACACAAGAATCTTTGGCCATATCTCCTCACGGGTCCTCCCCTCTGCTTATTATCCTCTTACCGACTCCTTGCGTCAGGGTCAATCTCACGGCCCCAGTTTGCGGAGAGTCTTACCTGGACAAAGCAGCATTTTGAAAACTGGCATGTGTTTCACATTGAAAACCCCCAAGCCTGCGCGGGGCTGGTGGAGAAGGCCACCACCTCGGCTTTCTCGCGTGAGTTCTAGTGTGTTAGGGAAGTCCCGGGGTCGCATGTATATTAGCCCTGGGGGTGGGGGGTGGGGATGAATACAACAGGTGGTCTTTAGATGGAAATTCACTCTCTACAAGTGCACGGCAACGAAGTCTTCCAGGCCCGCATGCGCGGCGAGGGCCGCGGCAGGCCCGCATGCGCGGCGAGGGCCGCGGCAGGCCCGCATGCGCGGTAGGGCCCCAGCTAGGCCGCACTGTTGCTGGAGCAGGGCGTGCTCTGCGTGCTGCCGATGCTGTGGGCCGCGCTGCTGTTTTCTGAGGCCGGCGGGGAGGTGGGGACTTGCTGCCTTCCTGCGGTCTCCCCTGCGGTGAAGGGAGAAAAGGCACAAAGGACAAAGGGACAAAGTTACTGACAAGAACATTCCCCTGTCTGCCGTTTTATCTGCTGTTTCTCCGCCCCGGGCGGAAGCAAGCCGACCAGGCCTTACACAGAAAATTGTTGGACGTGTCGGTGTTTTGCTTTTTGTTCTTAAAGCCTCTTGCATGGCGAAAAAAGAACGGTTTTCAACCTGCCTGATAGGCAGCGTTAGCGGCTAAGACCCTGACAGAGGACACCGAGTCCTCAGGATTTCAGTGCCTTGGACCTTCGAAGAAAGTACCATCTGCTCCCACAGTCCAGACCCCGTACTCAGGAAACATAGCCTGTCTCTTCTCACAGAGAAGTTTGCAGGGTGAAACCTTGACACCGTAGCAAGAGAGGCCTGGCGGTTTGGGGGCCTTTTTCTGAATCTACTTGTTCAAAATCTACTCGATTTTGCTGGAACTATAGCAGAGAAATCTGAGTCCCAAGCACACAAGCCACCCGAGAACTGGAGTTCTGGGCAAGCTGCTCCCAGAAACAGTTTCTAGGGGATGGTGGTGAGCTGATCGCACATGGGGAGTGTGGTTGCCAGGGAACCACCTCCCCCATCCTCCAGTTCACTGGGGGTGCAGCGAGAATATCTCCTAACACATGAAGCATCCCGCTTTTTATGACACATCCCACTGCATTTTAACGAAGCCCATTCCTTGTGCCAAATGTGCAGTGCTCTGGAGGAGGAACCCCCGGGTCACACAAATGGTTTGCATTTAGCCCTGCGAAAGGCCCTCGAGCCTAGAGCGAAGTCTTTTCTTCAGCAAAAATGCTCTCAGGGCAGCCCTCAAAAAATGGCTCTGTGTAGGGAAAAGTGATCAACACTCCAATGAAAAACACTGCATGTTCTCCGAAAAGTCGCTGCATAAACTTAATAAACTTCTGGTCAGCGGTCTCCCGCCCCTCCTCCTCCAGTGTGGGAAGCCCCAGAGGGCCAGGTCTGTTTATGAATGAGCCTCCTCTTTCCTGTCATGCTGAAACACACAGCTATCAGCCAGAGAGATAAGCAACCCTCTGGCCGCTTCATTAAAACAAAACTCACAAAGGCGCTACCCTTGAAGGACAGGACCTTAGCCCCTTACTTCCATTCCCTTGCTGGGGCCCCTCAAAAGACTCTGCCAAAAACGTAGCTCTGTGAAATGTAGACCCAGCTGGTGCCCTTGCGTCTGGTTACAGGTTTACCTGGCACCCGTTTCACAAACCCCATGATGACAACACAAGTCTGCAACAACCTCCAGGCATTTATATGCTTGCTGCATTATTTGGCCCGGCTGAATTTCCTCTGACTTTCTTCTGGGATTGGTGGCATAGTGAGGGGATAGGGGATCAATATGCCTCACAGGCAGAGAAACTATTTTCACTCTTCTTGTTTTTGTTTGTTTGTTTGTGGGTTTTTTTTTTTTTGGCCATCTATATTTTGGACCCTCCCCAGCATTGCCCTCTACCCTGCACAGATGTATGTAATTAAAGATGGGGAAGTTTGCCTTATTGACAGTGACTTTTCTGCCAGAAATTCACTTTCCCCAGAGTGGGGGCTTATTTCTAGAAGGAAATCAAATCTCTTAGCTATTCCAATGTCAAAAACCAAAGGAAAACAAAAACCCCAAAACAAAAAAACCCAAAAGTCTCCAGAGACCTGAACAACTTGTGATATATTTTAAAAATTCAGCTCCCTTAAACCCACATGTTGATCTACACCCAGCTGGATCCTTATGTTATCAATTAAAAGGACAAATGTGGCTGTGCGTGAAATACATTTTAAAAACATCTTTTCCCCATTTAAATAGAGGATACACCAGAAAAGCAGGAGGAATCAACACTTCACCTCCGCTTTCTGACTCACCTGGCCTTCATTTGTGCAGCCTGATAGCAGCTAAAGCAAGATGGCCTTGCCTCATTTGTCAACAGTGAACAAGTGTCTCACGCAGAACTGGATTATTCCAAGTCAGGAAAAGTGCCAGTCCTACTCCCTGCCCAGGAAGTCTGAATATTTGCTTTCTGATGTCTATTTGCCAAATACAATTTGTTGCCATGCCAGTTTATTTTAATCAATGCTCATTAAAAAGGTCTTTCAACTTCCGGTTTTGGAAACTCTTGTGCTAATGCAAAACACCGTCCAAAATGAAAGCTCAAAATAAAGAAGCCCCCTAGATTCAAGATTGTAGGATGCATTTCACCATGGTAGACCAGTCAACTTTAAACCTAATAATCTACTGACTTTAAAACAGCCTTATATGCTGACAGATGGTAGCTACACTTGGCGGTGAACGTTGAAGAATGTATAGACTTGTGGAATCACTATGTTGGACACCTGGAACTATTGTAACATTGTGTGTCAACTATACTTCAGGAGAAAAAAAAATAAGAAAAAAAACCCAATCTACTGACTTTGAGCCAATTAAGTGCCAAGACAAGGAGAATCTTTATCTGAGAATCTGCCCAGAAATACGGAAAATACCTTCTTCTACCATGGTGGCTGTTTTCACATGTAAGACATGAGATTTCTCAATATAACCAAGTTATTAAAAAATTTTTACCTTCTAAGAAATTAAGACAAAGTTTTTCGCTGTCACATGGAGGTGGTGGTACAGAAAAAGTCACTATGAGAAACAAAGTTTAATGTGTAGACATTTCTGCTTAAAAAGTTAATGGAGTTCCCCTGGGTTTTCTGAGCTGGGCCCTTTGGTTTTCTGCTATCACAATGACATCTCATTTCTTGGAGCACTGACTTTCTCTAACACATCCCTTGGGTGTTTGTCACCCTTCTTCTGGAGAAGACAGGGAGCAAGGACCATAGGACTAAGCAGGGAAGCTCCACTTGGCAAACATAAGCAGTCCAAGGAAGGATCCTTGCTGCTCATAAGCATCAGAGTTGGCCATCAGAAGAAATGTGTTCAGTCTTCACACTTTGTTCCTAAAATTTCACACCCCACTAAGGAAGAGCGATGTGGGGAGGAAGGACAGTAGGGGAGGAGGGTGGATTGGAACTAATTCGACCCAGCTCAACATATTCGCCTATGGCTGAGCTGAGCTATTGGCAGAGATACTTTCAGAAATAGAAAAATACATCTCTTAAGGGATAATCTGTTTTATTTCTTTAACTTGGCATGGAGTTGTCCAGATCTGATTTCCTGCCATCTCTTTGGCAGTCTACTTTACAACTGGATTCTTATCTCTGTGTCTTTCAGCACCGCAGGTCGTGGGGAAGAAACTTTATCACAGAAAGATGTGAATAACACAGAGAGGCTCTATGGGTAGAGAACAGCAGAAGAATTTTAAAGGAAGGTGAGAAGAATCTCAAATATTTAGCCCAAAGGAGGATGTTTGCAAGTATCACCCAAAGAGGATTATTATAAAGAAGAGCAGACAGCTGTTCTTTATCTCTCTTGAGGGCAGAACATGAGGAAATGAGTTTAAATGGTAGCAATAAGGATTTAGGTCACAGAGAAAAGAACTTGCTGATTATGGGGATTGGTTAGTTATAAGGGGGAATTTATGGAATCTCTTCTCTTGGAAGATACGTAAGCACTGGATTGAAAACCATATGCCTGGGGGTGATTTAGATTTAATATTACTTGATGCTGAAAGAAAAAGATAAGTGTCTGCTAGGCCTATGTGTTGTTTGCAATTATGAACCAATCAATGTCTCAATCTCTTGATATCATAACTGTAGTTATTTTACAAGCTGACTCCTGTAAGGAGTGTGAACTAGACTACAATTAGTTTATAGAAATTTTCAATCTCTATTTATCATTTTCAAAAATTGTCTCTCCCTATTCTCTAAGCTAAAAGACTTTCCCTCTGCAGGCAAACTCAGCAGAAGGGGTAAATTTGATGTTATCATTTATGAGGAAAGGGGGAAATATTCCAATGCAGGAATGAATGAATGAATGTATTTTTAAGATTTTGTTTTACTTTTTTTGACAGAGAGACAGAGAGTATTTGCAGAGGGAAAGGGATAAGCAGGCTCCCTGCGGAGAAGGGAGCCCGATGAGGAGCTCCATCCCAGGACCCTGGGATCATGACTTGAGTTGAAGGCAGACACTTAACTGAATGAGCCACCCAGGCGCTCCCCAAGGGAGGAATTTAAAAGCTTTCAAAATACCCTGCCTATTGCTTTCTATATTCCTTCAGTATGGCCAACCTATTTGGACCTGCATTTTGTATTTCTGTGGCTATCTTACTTTATTTTTTATTTTTCTTAAAGATTATTTTTAAGGAATCTCTATACCCAATGTGGGGCTCCAATTTAGGACCCTGAGATCAAGAGTCACCTGCTCTACTGACTGAGCCAGCCAGATGCCCCTGTAGCTATCTTACTTTAACTTAGCCTGTGCTTGCAGTTGCGAAGGGACCCTGCCGTCTTTACAGTCACACCAGAATTCCCACCTGTATCTTTCTGACCACTGGGACTTAGTCTCTTGCCCCCCTACTTTAGTCACACCTATCTTGCTGCTTCTCTTTTCCCCCGGACTAAACTTGGGAACCTGAAGAAACTTCAGACTTCTAGAAACATAGGAAGCCCCGACAGATCCTCCTAATTAAAAGCTCTTACCTGACTCGGGTAAACCTAAGGATGTGCTTGACTTCTGCTTTTTAAGAACACACAGTATGTTCAGCTGAGGACTGCTGAATAGAAGCCTGAGGGATGAGGAAAGGCACACCTAATTCGAGACCTCGGCATTTTATTTTGCTCTGTGAAATGCAGCGTTCCTTCCACTCTTAGTTTTTTTTCCTCTGCCTACACATCTGAGAATACCTTCAGTATCTTACATTTTGGTAGGACTCGGGAGTTCAGAAGACTTCACATGCATTCATGCTCAAGCGTTCTTACTGCCAATAACCCTGGGGAAGAGGGATCAGGTCTACGTTTACTAAAAGGAAACATGGGTAATGTACCTGGTTCAGGTAACAAAACTAGCAGTGAAACTAAAGCTTCAAGCCCAAGGGCTGTACAAGTACACATGGAGGGCAGCCTCCCCCAGCACCCTCTGCCTTTTCCCTCTTCCTCTTATTAGCATCAGACTTTGAGTGCATTCTGTTCAGGGGCCACAAGGCAAGTTAAATAAAGTAAAGATAAATGATGACAACATCTAACCCATCCTCCTGGCATGGATTTGTTTGCAGAAGGAAAGTGTTTTAGCTTGGAGAATGGGGAGGCACAACTTCAGAAACCTGTAAACACCGACTTCTCTAAATAAAAGTAGGCTAGTTCACTCTTCTTACAGGGTGAGCTACTGGAATCATTACAATTAGAATATCAAGAGACCAAGACATTAACTGGTACAGAATCGCAACCTACACATAGGCCTGGAGGAAAATCTCATCAAAATTAAAAGGCATAAACCTGCAAGAAAGAAGAAGAAGGAAAACAAACAAACAAACAAACAAAAAAAACCCAGAAACGGAGACAGTAGCAGTAAAATACTAGAAGCTGGTGAAGAAATGGGTGAGTGACCTAGCAGATTTAAGATAGCCAGAACCTAAGCCAACAGTAAGAAAAACGGAGAAACAACCAAATTACATAACCCAGAACCCTCAAAAACTCAAGAAATGGTGGCATCAGATACCCCAAAAGAGAGAGTAAACGAGGGGCTGCAAGCACTGGGGTTGGCTAACTCCCATAGAAGTAGCAGAGAGAGTTCCCTAAATCCCCTTCTTTACTCTGTGTGGTAGGACCCTACCCTTCCTCAGCCAAGAGGAACACAGGAAGTTTATTCTCCAGAAGATGAAACGGACAGTCTGGTCAACACCAGGACAGCTGAGAGCAGAGAACCCAGCTGAAAGAGGATTAAATGAATGTCATGTACATTGAATGCTGTGACCCCCAGAACACCGACAGCCAGATCTACACCCTCCAGGAGGAAAACAGGAAAAGCTGTTTTACTGAAAACCTGATGAGCTCAAGAGGAAAGATCTAAAGATGTGTTATCAGTAGTTCTTTGATAAAAGGCCCAGCCAGATCATCCTAAGGGAAGTTCACAATCAATATATCCCATCCAGAAGCTCAGAACTTAGTCATTCTTAAATAATCCTATGTTAGTATTTTCAGAGAGATAAGATATTACACCCATGAGATAAAAATAGGGTATATGTTTTTAATATATAGGAAAAATGTTTTGGAATTCAAAGATTTGAATATGCTACTTGAAAATTCAGTAGGAAACTAGAAGATAAAGATGAAGAAATCTCTTAGAAATTAAGGGGAAAAAGTAGAAAACAGAAAAAGGAAAATTAGGGTATCATTCAAAAGGATTTTTTTGAGGGGGAGGAGTGGGCAGAGGGGGAGGGACAGAATCTCAAGCAAACTGCCCAATGAGTGCAAAGCCTGATGCGGAGCTCATTCGCACAACCCTGAGATCATGACCTGAGCCAAAGTCAAGAGAAGGATGCTTAACTGACAGCTACCCAGGTGCCCCAAGAGGGTCAATTCCAAAATGATTTCTAGAATGAGAGAACACAGGAAACAGGAGAAAACAAATAATTCTAAAAATCTTAATGCTCAAGGACATGAGTTTCTAGACTGAAAGGACTCAGTTAATGCCTGGCATAAGGTATGAAAATACACCTAAATCAAACACTGTTGTAAAATTTCTTCCAAAAAAAGCCAAACCAAACCAAACCAAACCAAACCACCACAACAAAAAAACAGGCCAGGAATCTGAATGGCTTTGAGTTTCCCAAAAGCAATCTTCAGAGCTAAAGGTTAATGAGGAGTGCTTCTAAAATTCTGAAGGACAATTATTTATGACCTAAAATTCTATACTCTGCCAAACTATCTACCATGTATTTGTATAAACTGAGGATATTTTCAGATATGCAAGGTGTGACAAACATTTACTTCTTATGTACCTTTTCAACAAAGAAGGAGGAAGACCTGGGATAGATGACATAGGCCATTCAAAACTCCAAAGGGCAGGGACCCCCCAGAACGGTGGTGAAAGAATAAAAGAAGACAGCAGTACCAAATGGAGAGGGCGACCAGTTCAGACAGGAACAGGTAAGAAGGCTCCAGGAAAGATTTAGTGAAGGAAATGAGTCAGTAGAAGATAAGTTGTCTGAATGTGTTAAGAGGAGATTGAGTCCACTGGCAGAGTCAACAGATGAATTAGTGAGAAGTATACAGAAAACAAAGCTAATGTGGGTGTGGGGGGAGATAATCACTAATTCTAGGGAAAGTTAAAAGTCACGCAGAAACGGGGCACCTGGGTGGCTCAGTCAACTAAGAGTCCAACTCCTGGTTTTGGCTCAGGTCATGGTCTTGGGGTCGTGAGACTGAGCCCCATACTGGGCTCCACGCTGGGCATGGAGCCTGCCTGGGATTCCCTCCCTCTCTCTGCACACAGCCTCCTATACCCCCAATCTCAAGTTCAATCTCTCTCTCAAAAAAAAAAAATAATGCAGAAGGAACAATATTATTATATTACACAGCTAAAATGTGCTTAGCATTTAGGTAGTCAGAGTAATGTAAACAGTAAATGTTGATCAACCCAAAATTTCAGAATAATTCTGTTAGGAGAATGGTAGGGATGGGGGGGCCATCAGGGGCACGAAGGTATAACTGGGGAAGAGGGATGAAAAAGAATTAAATTCTCCATTGTAGGAGGTGACAGAAAAGGCCTAAAACTGGTAAGTTAAGAAGTAGTGATATTATACTATTATTTGGATATATGGATTAATGTCCAAAATAATCAGCTAAGAGTCAAAAATGGTGCTCTCAGGAGCAAGAAAAAGGGAGTGAGGCAGGAGGGAGCTCATGTTCTTCACAGCACGAACAGTAGTTCTTATAGAACTAATTCAGCCTTTAAAGTATATGCAGGTACTATGGTGATAAGGCTAAAAAGTTTTACTTTTGCCCCTCACCTCAAAAAACCCTTCATGGACCACAGGTTTGGGACTCCTGAACCAGAAGGGCTCTCAGGAGCATCAAGATTCTACAGTTCCTTTCTAGCACCATTTCCATTCCAACTGCTCCTCCTCTTTGCATCAGCCATCTCAGTAGAGAATGTAAGCTTCAGGAATGGAGTTTTCCAAACGGGGTTAATATAGCCTTAAGGAAGTATCCCTCACGGTGCCCAAAGCTATGATATGAAAAAGTAGGGACCCAACTTTCTTAGACTCACACACATCCCAGGTATGTAAGTAAGTATCCCCAATTCAAACATGTGACTTGATTTTGTGCTCTGTGTTCAGATGGAACAGAAAGCATAATCAAAGAGAATCTGTCTAAATTAAGGATTGTTTTTGACACAGAGGCAGATGCTGCTTGAACCCCCAAATTATGCCATATAAGGTCTGAGTTCCACAGCTTAGATTATCATGGAAATTGAATGCACTGAGTCTGTGTTTGTATACACACTCCTCTCCACTAGCTACTGCATTATGATTTCTCTTCATCTAAACTTGCTGCTTAGCGGATCCAGCTATGAAACCAAAGGCATTCTGGACAGGACAGTGCGACTGGGTTCTAAAGTGACCCTTTTCACACTTACATTGGTTTCCCTTAGGAGAAGTCTTTAAAATGAACCAGAGGCTACAGCTATTAGTAAAAAGTCATTCTGAAGCTGTATCACATGTGATGCTAGCAGGGTTAGAGCCCAAATGACAGTGTCAATAAACCTTTTAACTTCCAAATCAGCATAATTTATATTGCTGGAAACCATAACAGGAAGGGTTTTGGGTTTTGTTTTTCTTTCATCTGTTTCCAAGCCTATTTCTATATTAACAAAATGTAAAAACTCCTCCCCTTCAGTCTCTGGTTTGTTGGGGAAGGGAGCAGGAACAATAAACTTGGGAATTTAATGAGCAAAGTCATAAAGGGCATAAAACCACGCTTTGCTTTTTATCAGGTTTGTGAGCTTGGCTCTGCACAGGAGTCGGGGATTATCAGTGTGAGTTCAGTGGCGTGTGTGCCAAGAGCAAGGGCCATGCGGTAGCTGGACCTGGCCTCTTGGCCCCTCCTGGCCTGAGATGAACTCTCAGGGTTTGAGGGAGTAGCTCAATGGCCAAGGTGAGTCAGGGCTCATCAGGCACATGTTAAGCCCATATAAAATCCTCAAGGCCAGAGAGTCTTTTTAGCGTAGTTTCAAGTTCATTCCCAACATAGAGCAGAAGCTGCCAATAGCCTTAGAACCTCCCAGCCACGCAGGAGATTGGGAAAGATTGTGAGAAACGGCTAGTCTGAGATCTGAATGTGTCCGCATTCCCGTGACAAATTATTGATTCTAAAATGCTACTCTGCTGAATGCTGTCCCTTCTGGTGCTTGTATGAGCTGTTCACGAGGAAGAATATTCTTAAATTGATTCACGATGTTTGTATATCCTCAGAATCATTACATTTAAGATTAAGAGTTTTATTTTCTCTCACACATGAAACAGACCTCCTTCAAACGTCACTGACTAGGAACCAGAATCTGAGGACTCAAAGCCCCACTATTATGCTCTCCTCAACTTTTGCTTTGGATTGTGTGACTTCCCCAAGCTAGGCACAAAGGATTTGTTCTCCTGCCATAATCTAAAATGACTCAGCTGGGGGATGCGGTATTTGAAGTGAAAATTCTGGTAAGGATTAAGATATGACTTCTCGAAATGCCCTTCCATGCTTCTCCTTTTGAAGCAGTCTTCTTTTCAGCTTGTCTGCTTGAATGGCCCAAGGTAAGGCCAAAGATGAGGGCGTTCACTGGTTCAGTGGAAAATTAATGAAATTCTTTTTTTTTTTTTTTAAGGTTTTACTTATTTATTTGACAGAGAGAGGCACAGAAAGAGAGAGCACAAGCAGGGGGAGTGGGAGAGGGAGAACAGGCTTCCCACTGAGCAGGGAGCCCGATATGGGGCTCAATCCCAGGACCCTGGGATCATGACCTGAGCCAAAGGCAGATACTTAGCAACTAAGCCACCCACGCGCCCCAAAATAAGGAAATTCTAAACAGAAAGGCCACAGCCTCTGACTGATCAATCAAGCACAATTTACCTGGGTTTGCAATGTAAATGGCAAGGATCCAAGGACATAGAAGCCCAACTAGCTCACCAGACATACCCCCAAATACGCGTCTTTCTTTGCTATATCCATCAGCAAGGAAACTAAGAAAGAAGCAACATAAAGGCAGTCTATTTGTGTCTTCCCGACTGCACTAGACTCCCCTTGCCAGGCCTGCCTTCTGTCCTGCGGTCAGAACAGGGTCTCTGTTCAGGCCAGAAGGTTTCAACCTTGGGATTGAGGGGAAGGGACGGGTGGGGGTGGGGGTGGGGTGCACATCAGAATTTTGGGGGAAGAGGAACACAGCTTGAAAACTAATGCTTTATTTCACCATTTGTATTTGTTTGCAATTCATGAAAATGTTTTAAAAACTCAAATAACTTTATAGTAGAAAGACAGGAGAATTTTATGCTTATCAAAGAGGACATAGCATGGGTTTTAAAAGGGTCAAGAAATTCTGGTTGAAGTCATTGAGACTGGGGACTCTGGTGAATAGTGCTCAGCCTTTTGGCAAATATAGTAATAAAATCTTAGCTTCCTTTTTTACTTCCTGTCCATTCATATGTCTGTACTGAAGTCTTGAGCTTTGAGGGAAAGGTTTATATTTCCAGTGTGTCTACATCAATTTTCTTTAATTAAAGCCTAACCACAAAATAGCTTTTTTAGTAGCTAACCTTCACCACCATCTCAATGGCAATTAGCATAGTTTAAACATTCCTTTTCTAACGGTGCTTAAAGCAAATTATATTTTTGCAAAACCCAACTGATGCCAAATATATCCAAATGCAAATTGTGGGAATGACCTTTCTCTCTTGCTCCGTTATTATTCCATCCACCCATCCGTACAATGAAACACCGAAATGTCTGCTGTGTGGCAGACACACGGGACACACACCGACTAATGCTCGACGGTCACACTCACCTGTGTGAGAATAGATGTACCACAAGGCCCCTGTCAGAAGCGCTCCGATTACAAACGCCGCAAACGCAATGCCCATCACGGTGAGGGTGTCCAGCCCATGGAAAACTGCTACAAGGAAGGGAAGCCAATACATACTTTCAGTGAGTCTGCACCAGATGTTGCAACTTGGTATTTGTTTCACAAGCCCTGTCAGGAAGGCTGGACACAGACTAAGAAAATGAGGACGAAATGAAAATCCCAACCAAATGCCATGTATTTGAAACTTGCATATTTTTTTTTCCTTTTGAAATGATCATATTTCCAAGATAGCCTCAGTTTCCAGGTTACATCCTCAATGTGAAGATGCTTTGGAAACTGAAGTGAGCTCCCATTATCAAAATGTGGCACAATGCTTCTTATTCATCAAACACTTCCAATGAGACAAGAAAACACAGAGAAAACACATTTCAAATACATTTTCATGGACATTTACAAGTATGAGAGATAACAGGAAGATGGGGTGGACAAGGAGGAAACATAAGGTAAGGATCAACTATTCCTATGGATTCTAACATTTCGCAGGTCCCCTCAGATCAAACCCTCCACCTTAACAATTCTGTATTGTGTCATTTAAAACAACCTACTTTTTAACACTTTTCCAACCGTGATCTTTCTATGAGGGGAACGGAAATACTTCTCGATGTGGAGTGATGTCAGTTTTATGGGCAGCAAAACATATAAATAGAACCAATTGTTCCTCCACTTGGCAAAGATGTTTATATTTGAAATTAATTCCAGGCCACAGAAATAGAACATTTCCTTTCCTTTAAGAGAACTACCTTCTGTGAATCACTTAAAAGAAGTTAAAATCAGCTTCCAAGAGATGGGGTTTTCAGCAGAGTAAAATTTCTAAGGTGTCTATTTTTTAAATATAAATTTAATGTGTAGGATCTCCCTACTATCTCAATCCCATTTCTATGTTCCTCTCTAGTTAAAAGTGACTCTGGCTGATCTCTATGTAAATTAAATCTCTTTGCCTTTCATCTTACTTCAGTGTAAAAGAGTTACTTGTGTATAGACAAATGTGACACCATCCCCCCCCCACCTCCGAGCAGCCCCTGAACTTGTAAGGGCTCAGGAAAAGTATGCCATGCTGCCAAAGATTCTGGAATTTTGGAATTTCCAAGTCCTGGAGGCTCCTTTTCTAGCCATATGCCCTTTGGTGTGTTAACTTCTAGAAATGGAACTAGCACTATTTCACCTGCTGAAGGCAGGGAGTGAACAAAAGCAGTTTGTAAAAGTTGGGGATCCTGAGGAAGGAGTATGAACTGGGAAGAACTCTGGAGGTTAAGATGAACCAAACCATCCACTCAATTTAATTTAGTCTGTAGGTATTAAAAGCTGATTTGCGGGCGCCTGGGTGGCTCAGTGGGTTAAAGCCTCTGCTTTCGGCTCAGGTCATGATCTCAGGGTCCTGGGATCGAGGCCCGCGTCGGGCTCCCTGCTCAGCAGGGAGCCTGCTTCCCCCTCTCTCTCTCTGCCTGCCTCTCTGCCTCCTTGTGATCTCTCTCCCTCTGTGAAATAAATAAATAAAATCTTTAAAAAAAAAAAAAAAGCTGATTTGCCTTTTTATGCTTACAGATGCAAAAACGGGGCACGACTGAAAGTTTTTAGCAAAACTCCTCTGAAATTCTAAAAATGGAGATGTCATTTATGAAAATCAGGCTGGGTCAGTATGAGAGAATTATGTCCACATGTTTCTCTTTGTAGGTTCATGATACACTTCTGTGATACTGCTGAAGTAAGACACTTAATTAAAACAGTGTAGTACTTTGCATAAAGGAACTGGCCAGAGTGTTATGTGTATGTGATGAGGTCAGCCTTGGAGACTAATCTAGAGAGTTGTAGGGGAGAATTCTCCCCACGAGGCAACATCATCTAGAAGAGCTCTGGGTGCAAAGCCAGAAAGCCCAGGTTCTAGTCCTGCCTGAATGCCAGTTATAATCATGGGCAAGTCACCTCAATATTTTTTGGTCAGAATTTCTTCCGCATAGAGTGACAAAATTGGCCCAGAAAAATCCCAACGCACCATTTTGTAGTAGTTGGTCTCTTTTCTTTTTTGCTTACAAGTCTCCCCTCCTCCCCTTTCCTCACACACCCACCTTGGACTAGAGATTATCTCAAAGACACAGCAACTAGGTTCCCTTAGCAGGTAACTACTGTCGATGACACGGAAAACCAACCACTCCCATAGCCGTGAGTTAATGCTTTTAGATCATAACTGATATAAGTATGCAAATAATGAACACTCTCTAAAGCTAAGTTACTACCTTCCTATTAAGGCTGCACATGCCAGTGGGTCAACAAATCCATATTTAAAAATGGCAGACAGAAAAAATGAAAGAGAATGAAGGAAGGACAGAGGGAAAGGAAAAAGTATGAGATTACGAAAAAGGGGAGGACAGGGATTGAGAGCAGAGGTCTTCTTATCAAAACTCAAAGTTTGCCAAATGCTCCATAACCAATTCATTCTTATAAAAAGCCCTGGAGGCTTCCTTTCAAAATAGATGCATAAAGACTTACGTGGAGAAATTGGACTCTGTTCCTTACTGCTTGGACCTGTTTCTGAAAAACAAAAAACAAAAAACAAAAATCAAAAAAAAAAAACCAAAAAAACCAAAAAAACTTTGATGCATTCCATAAAGAAACCAAGTTTTAAGCAAAAGTTCATCTCAGCAGCAATTGACACTTTCCTATTTGTTAATGCAATGTAAAAGCATTATCAGTTATCCTCTTTAGATATCCAAACTGTAACATGGGCTACTCAGAAATGTTAAGCATTGCACTTTGCTAACAATCAATTGCACAGCCTCTCCAATTTGAAGAAAATTTGAAGGCCAACTTAAGGAATTTGAGTCTGACAGCATGTGTGTTTGTGTGTGTGTATGTATACACCTTTATATTTATTTACAGGAGGATTCAATACCTTTAAATACCATATTTCTCCAATGTATTCATGATGTTTTTCCACTTTCAAAAAATTCTTTTAATGTACACAAGTTTTGTGGGGTGCCTGGGTGGCTCAGTGGGTTAAGCATCCCACTCTTGGTTCAGGCTCAGGTCATCTCAGAGTTGTGAAATCAAGCCCTACATCACGCTCC
Source organism: Ailurus styani (assembly GCA_002007465.1). Classification (NCBI taxonomy): domain Eukaryota; kingdom Metazoa; phylum Chordata; class Mammalia; order Carnivora; family Ailuridae; genus Ailurus; species Ailurus styani. The sequence goes on from LNAC01000486.1 coordinate 91,654, forward strand.
ACGCTCAGCTCAGCAGAGTCTGCTTGGATTCCCTCTCCCTCTGCCTCTTCTCTCTCTCTCTCTCTCAAATAAATAAAATCTTTGAAAAATGTACATAAGTTTTGTAAAAGCATCCTTATTCTTCTTTCCTTAATGCTATTATCCTACAGTTCAGCTCCTTTTTTAAAAAAGAAGAATTTATTTCTTTGAGCAAGAGAGAGCACATGCACACACCGGGGGAGGGGCAGAGGGGGATGACAGGGAGGAGGGACAAGCAGACTCTGTGCTGAATGGAGCTTGATGGGTGACCTTGGGATCATGACCTGAGCCGAAACCAAGAGCTGGATGCAACTAAGCCACCCAGGTGCCCCTCCGCATCTTTTCATCACACATCTGCATCATCACAGAGCTTTCCTAACTGGTCTCCTTGTTTCCATCCACTGCCGCTGCTCCTGCCCCAAATATTTCCTCCTCCATATTTCCCCCTGGAGTGAATTTTCCAGAGCCCAGAGCTGATTATGTTATTGTCCTGATTAAACTGCTCCATGACTTCCTGCATTCATAGGGAAAAAATCCAAACTCCAGCCTGGCACACAGAAGTTCTGCCTTCCTCCTCTACTGGCCTGCCACTAGCCTCCTTTCCTAAGGGCCCTTCACCCATGCTGGGCTCCTCATGCTTATTTAAGCTCCCCCAATTCTCCATGCTGCTCTAGGTCGTCACACTCTGCAAGCCATCCCCTGAAACACCCTCCACCCCCAGACCTGTTTTGTTGGTATTTTCACTGGGGGGCCTTCTCTGACTCTCCCAGTGCCCCAACCTCCACCCCAGCAGGGTCAGTCTCTACCCACCTGGCTTATTCCACTCCTTGGTCATCCTACATAAACTCTATCACATCGTAATTCTCTAGATTCTTTTCTGCCCTGAGGACAGGGTCTAGTTCTTACTCATCTGGACATTCCAGGGCTCAGTCTAGCAAGGAACAGGCCTGCCAGAAGTGTTCGCTGAAGGATGACTAGAATGTTGATGTACTTCTTGACAATGGAGACAACAGTGGGAGCTGGGAATAAGGCTATACAACAGTACTTGTACACTTTGACATTTCTATAATGCTTTCGTGTTCAAATCTCATTTGAGGTTCACACTAGCCTGTGAGAGAGGCAGAAAAAGAATTCTTATCACTATTTTACAAATGGGCATCCTGAGACTCCGCAATCATGTGACTTGCCCAAGGTCACAGCTGGAAAGCATCAGGGCAGGGGCTGAGCCCAAATTCCAGATTCTGCTTCGTAGGCTACAGGATTGGGGAGTGTGGCTCTGTCCTTAGCAGGGGAACACTGATTTAAAAGCTACTTGTGGGGCGCCTGAGTGGCTCAGTGGGTTAAAAGCTACTTGTGAGAACAGCACAGACCAGGGGGCAGCATATCATGGCCCAACATTTATTTTTGCATGGCCTGTGAATTAAGAGTACATTCTGTATTTCTAAGTGACTGAAAAAAAAACCCCAAAGAATAATATTTTATGACATATGCAAAGTATGTGAAAGTCAGACCTGTTCCATAAATAAAGTTTTCTTTGAACATAACCATGTGCATTATTTGCATATCATCCACGCCCACAATGCTGTAGGAGCAGCACGGGGTCGATAGGGCAGGGCCCGTGTGAGGGACAGACACGAAACACTCCCCAGCTGGCCCTTCCCAGAAAAAGGGTACTGCGTCCTGGGACTGACTCCGCCCCTGCCTTTAGAGCGGCAAGTGGTGAGTGTTCCACATGTCCCTTTCCACCTCCATTTTCATTCAGTGAAGAAGAAACACATACCTTGTGCTGGAATCCACAGTGGAGCAAAAGACATTGTGAAAAATTGACCAAACCAGCCGAGTTTGAGATCATGTTTATAAAAATAAAGAAGCTGTAGGATTGTAAATTCTCAGGATTAACCACCTCAGCTGGGCTGCCTACATTCCTGCAAGGTCCAGCTCTAGGCAAAGGAAAGCCACAGGATGAAGCAAAGCCACCACAATGGAATGGTGCCCCGCCCAGAGTTGTGCAACGCGGTGGCGGCGGGATAAGGTTATGTTCAGGTTTTACTTAAAGATTACTAAAATTAAAATAACTGAAAGCTTTTAAGAAAATCTTTTTTTTTTTCTTAAAGAAAATATATTTCAGTATGCAGAACACTCACCAACTACAAAATAACACAAGATTCCTAGGAGTTTGGTCCCATCAGCCAATTGGCAGAGATAAAATAATGATGACGATGCCTTCCATGTACATGTGTGTAGTGTTTTACAAATGACAAAGAGCCTTCGCTTAGATTTTCTCATTTTAAACTCCAAAGAATCCTATGAAGTAGGGGTATCTCACCACAAAACTCTACTTCCAAGAAGCAGTGGTTGGATTCACTGAACTAAGTCCAAAGGCATTTAAAGGTCTCTATAGTGTTCATCATGTGAGAAATATACACACTTCTGGGAAGAGTTCCATCCAATCAACCACTCATGGCTGAACTCTGTCACTCAGAATCCCTAAGTGGTTTTAAATAATGACTCTCCCCTAAGGAGACCTCACATGTGAGAATGTGGGTTTTAGAGCAAGGCCTATGTGATGGATGGCATTGTTTTAAAATTCTTAATGGACTTATGCTATGATCTAATCCCTCTCCCCCATCCCAAATAGGGGCCTTCTCTCAGAGCTAAATAGAAACAGTTGTTGCTTATTTCCCCCGGGTGAAGTTTCTCCATAAACAATAACAAGTACAAGCTGCAGCACTGAGGTTATAGGATTTTATCCTCTTTTTCGTTCCAAAAACCCCCAATAACCCCTGTGTATGACTAGAGGAGCCTGATCTCCACCGGAACCCTATAATAGAGTTGGTGCACTGAAAAGAAAACAGGGGAACACAACAATATTTACTTTTGGTTTAAGGGTACAATTTTAAGAAAGGAACTCCTGCGATTGCTGCAAAGAGAATGTTAACAATAGAGATTTATTTGCAGAAAGAACAAACTATAATCAACATTCTGAATTAAATCTCTTCATAATCTCTTGACCAAATTTCGGTCTGCCTCTAGAACCAAATTTCCCTCATCAGATGGTTGGGCATGGTTTTCATAAACGGGATATTTCTGGGGTTATGCATGAGTAACGGACCACAGCTTTTAGCCTCCAGCTTTCAATTCAGTTCTCCTAAACATGGTAGGACTGTGCAGGCCCGTAGGGAAACAAGGTGTCTACTCGGTACCCACATCTATTGGTGTTTGGCAAAGATGGAGAGAGAGGGACATGAAGAGGCTAGAGACTCAGGAGGCCTCTATGCAGATCTCTTTTAACATACAGTTTTTACTAACTTCACTGTAAACAAACCTCTTCTCTGGATTCTTTCAGTATTTATGGCATTCACTCCAATTGCCTGGTCACTTATCTACATCCTTTCACTTGATTGGTGGTTCTTACCTAGGGTGATTTCTGCCCCCTAGCACCCCACCAAGACATTTGGAAATGTCTGGAGACATTCTGGGTTATCACAATGCGTAGTGGAGGGGTTTGCTATGGGCACCTAGTAGGTAGAGGCCAAGGATGCTACTCAAGATCCTACAATGCACAGGACGGCCCTGTACAATAGTTAACCAGCTCAAGAGCATCAAGAGTCAAAGTTGTGAACCTCTGCATGAAACTGTGAAGGCCTTACAGACACGGTAATATGTTTACTATGCCTAGCATACGGTAGGTACCAATAAACATTTTTTGGAATAACCATAATTGTCACGTGTATCCTAATACTGTGTATATCTCCCCAAAACCAACCTTCATGCTGCTTTCAGGGTAGTCTTCCTAAATGATCTGATCACTGGTTCCTTACCCAAGAGCTTTTTTTTTTTTTTAAAGATTTTATTTTTTCTAAGTAATCTCCGTACCCAACATGGGACTTGAACCCACAACCCTGAGATTAAGAGTTGCATGCTCCCCCACTGAGCCAGCCAGGTGCCCCAATCTTTCAGTATTTCTTAACTTTCAGAGGTGCCATCCTGGAATATTTATGGATGAGATGAAGTGTCTGGATTTCCTTCAAAACAATCCAGGGACTGAAAGTGATAAAACAAGTTTGGGCATAAATGGGTAGTTGTTGAAACCAGAAGGAGGATTCATGGGAGTTCATCTCACTATTCTATTTTTGTATATATTTGATACACACACACACACACACACACACTCCAAAGTAAAAAGTCATTATGATACCCCTCTCTCTTGGGTAAAGACTGAATGACTTAGTCTGTCCATTAAGCATTTCTACCACCTTTTACTCGGCTTCTCCTCGTCTCTACCTCAGCCTGAGGACAAAACCTGGCTGGGTGCATTAGAGTATTTTTGTTCTGGAAAAATCAAATGTGTTCCAAAAAGTAACGCCTCTCTTGGATTAACTTCCAGTTGACGTTCATAACTTTCCCTTTCATTCCCCTTCCACCCTCACGCCCCCCAAAACCCTAGTTTGGCTGAGAGGCTAAGAGGAAGGAAAGGAAATTAATATTTACTGAGTGCCCATGATATGCCAGGTGCTGTCCTGAGCATACTTATTTTTAAAAAGTTATGTAGTGGAAATTCAGTATTTTGAACATTTAACTTGCTAAGAATTACATATTGTACATAAATCATGGCATATTTGGAGATGATATTTATTGTTCTTCCTCACTCATTTTTTTAATGTGTGCCCTGAATTTCAGAAAAATGATCACTCTTCCCTTTCACCGTTCTCAAAAAATTATCACTGACGTGGTATAGCCATTTTTATTGTGTAAGCCCTAGTGTTCTCAAATGCCACAAAACTGGTCACAGCATCCAAAGCAAATAGCACTAACATGCCTATACTTCAAACCATTTCAGAAAATATGGTAGGATGGCACTACCTCAACTATTTTAATTGTTTTGCCATAAACCGTAATATGCATAAAGTATGCATGTTTTCTGGGCTTTTTTGTGAGTTACAATTCAAAGTCACAGAACTTTAAATTTTAATACTCTCTTAAACAGCTTACATTTTCCTCAACATCTTACCCTTTGGAGAACAAACCTCTTTCCTAAAAGTCTTCATCTTCTTTTCAGTTCACAATCAATTACAGTATTTGGGTGTGAACTTAAATGCCAATGTGATATGTATGGCATGAACAGGAAGAGGTGGTAGAAAAGAGGGTGTGAAGAAAGAGATGCCTATGTTGCTTGTAGTTTATTAAAAACTAGAATCAACCTCCACCTAGCATAAGGCAAAGGGTTTAGATAGGCACAAACTGGAATCAAAGTGCCTGGATTTGAAGCCCAGACAGATCCACCATTTATTTATATGTGGTGTGATCTTGGTCAAGTTACTTAATCTTGCTCTATACTTGGCTCACAGGAGGGCTATGAGGATTAAATACGAGTATCCACACAAAGAGTTTAGCACAGAGCTTGTACTAAGTAAATGCTCAATAAATGTCAGATAATCATTGTTGTCATCTCTGTGACTATCATCACCACCAGCACCATCATCTACTGTTGGAAGCTTTAGCAGCAAAAGACTGTTAACCCAATGTTGGTTCCCAAAGGACTGAGATGACAGATATGTGCTGCAGAAGCACAGGCAAGTTCCATTAAAAATGGTGGCCCAGAGGAGGAACCCGTAATTATTTAGTCTTGACGGCCTATTCTCTCTGTCCACAGAAGGAAGAAACACCATCTGAAATGCGTCCACGCCATTGGCTCTGGGAGCTACAGAGCAGCTCTCTGCTTGGCTGTGAGGCTGATACCCAGATACTTCATCTGCTGTTGCCCCAGAAAACCCAAGTGTTAAAAAATAAGCTGGACTAAATGACCATGGAGACCTGGAACTTTGGCACAGCCTTCAAAGAATACCAGTGTGGTTAAAAGGGCAGTGAAACATTCCACTGCTTGGGCAATTCTTACCCCCAAAATTCATTCGGTAAGAGATACTTCTGGACATGCTCTGGTACCTGTGGCTTACAAAAGTAACACATAAAGCTGGCAGAAAGAATGTCCATGAACCTGTTACTAGTCAAATGAACTAATGCTATTAGGCAAATGGTCACATTCCCATTTCTTTTCTTTTTTTTTAAAAAGATTTTATTTATTTATTTGACAGAGAGAGAGAGATCACAAGTAGGCAGAGAGGCAGGCAGAGGGAGAGGGGGAAGCAGGCTCCCCACTGAGCAGGGAACTCGAAGCGGGGCTCGATCCCAGGACCCTGAGACCATGACCTGAGTCGAAGGCAGAGGCTTAACCCACTGAGCCACCCAGGCACCCCCACATTCCCATTTCAACTGACTATTGCAATTCACTGAGAGGCAGAGGGAAAGCACAGACTCCAGTGGCCTGCATCCTGGAGAAATGATTTCAGAGTCAAAAGAAAATAAACACAGAAGGTGGGAGGCGTCATTCACAGAGCTGAATACTGCCAGAAAACTGACCCCACTCAGTGCACTTAGAAAGCACATTTGCACATAGCCCCTGGGAAGCTGGCCTATCCTCTAACCTTCGTTTGTTTAACAAACCTAAGCAATGAACTTTCTTCACTACGCGCTTCTCCACTAAAATCTACTCTCCATTAGCAAATCTCATGAAACTGCTTTCATACTTGGTAAAACTTTCCTCTTGAACTTTAATGTAAAAAAACCACTGAACTTTCAGGATAATTACACTAAGCTTAAATAAAAGTAATTGCCTAACTTACAAGAGGAATTACTTAGAAAAATACCACCAAACTTAAAAGAAGCATGAATGAATTACTAGAAGTTATACTGCTGCAATATTAATGCCCAATTATTGTCGGGCATAGAAAAAAAGCAAGCTGCTGCCATCAATTACCCACAGCACTACATCTCTGGAAATAGGTAAGAGTAACAGATGGGAGTACAAGGTAGTGGTTGTTATTGTTAAACCACTTTCACAGTACAAAATGCAGCCAGCTGTTGCCCAATTGTGATATACTTTGCAACCCAATTAATTTACTTATTTCCTTCCCCTGGACCCAATAAACAGGGAACTCTTTGGGCAATAAATTTAAAAAACAATTTCTTTCTTTCTTTTTTTAAAGGAGGTTCCATGGAACCCAATGCAGGGCTTGAACTCATTCATGACCCTGAGATCAAGACCAGAGCTGAGACCAAGAGTCGGAAGTTGAACCAACTGAGCCACCCAGGTGCCCCTGGGCAACCCCTTTAAAGAAAGACTGTGGCTGGTACACTGTTTCAAATGGCTGAAAACCAACTAATCAAAGCAAAACAAACAGCAACATCAAAAAGTGTTGCTGAGGAACTAATGAACATCTAATATGTACATTTCACACCACCTTCAGGATGGCTGGGAAATGAATGAAAAATTATTTTGCTTCTTTAAACAGTATAGCTGAAAGGGTTTCGAGAAGCCATCTAGTCTAAATCCTTCCTTTTCCAGATAAAGAAAATGAAAGTCAAGGACATAAGAAGAGATCTCCAAAGTCCCACAGGCAGTTAGCAGGGAAAGTCGAGTTGTGCCCCAGGCTCTTGACTCTAAGCCACACCCTCCCCCACGATCCTCTCTTGCTTTCGAAGTGAGCATACATGCCCCTAGGAAGAGGGCAAATGCCACCACCCGATGTGTCAGGAAAAATGGCTCTGCTACTTCCACAAAGATCACTCCACCAAAGAACAAAGTAGACAGCATCCACATGCTTCTATTCTATTAGGTACTGTGTCCCTCTTCTGTTAGCCCCTGCAGCCTTGCCTTGCCAAATCCAACAGTGCTTAGATCAGAAAGGCCATCTCAGGGCTGCCCCCAAGCCCAGACCTGGTATCAGCTCCACCCAGCAGGTCTTCCAGCCAATACTCACCACCAGAGACAGGATGCTGGCTGGCTTTTATCAAGGCTCCAGTGCCATGCCCCTCCTCTGCCCCTCAGGGCAGTGGAAGGAGGCCTGGAGACCTAGCCCTGAAATATCTAACCCCAGAAGCTAGGAACCCACTTCTACTCTCCCAGACTTCTGTTCGTTTGGCACCCTCAGACAATGTTTCTAGACAGTCAGGTTGTTTTTAGACAGTGACGACTGTAGCCGCCCTGAGAGCCCAAATGTGCATTTGGCCCCACCCCCCTCAGATGTTCCCAGTTGCCCTATGTGTTCTTGCTGGCCCGTGCCCTTCGGCCGGGATGCCCGTCCCCATCAGATGCTCTCCACGGTCCACAGTGCCTCAGGTCCATTCCTAACACCTTCACGGAGCCCAGCTCTGCTTCTCTACTGGTTTGGCTGACATGGCCTACACCAGGTCTGGCTTTGCCTGGCCTGGCCACAAGAGGCCACATCTCTGAGGACACATCCTTCCTTTCCTCCTACAAGAAAGTGCAGACTGCTGAATGCTCCCATGTGTGTGTGTAGGAAGGGGAACCCTTGGCTTCAAGCCACAAATATGACTGTGTACAATTCGGAAACCTGAACTCTAAAAATGCATTTGGACAGTGGCTCTCAACCTTCCTTCTGCTCTGACCTAAGATGGATGGTATTCACATACACAACACCCTCCCCTGCCAAAGGCCTCTGCGATTGGGACACAGCCGTGGAGTGCTTGTACTCAGCACGAACACTGCTAGGAGATCATGAAAGATGGGCTGTGGGCTGTTCAATCCTGGCATTCGAGGAGGAACTCACAGCCTTTCTTGCATACTTGAGGAATGTACCTGAATGGCAAGAGAGGGTGACATTGGGATAGGGACAACTTGGACTCTTATCTAATATTTAAATAGGAAATCACTGGCAAACCTACCACTAATAACTCAGCCATATCGCAGAGCAGACCCAACTAAATAAAAGGCTCCTCTGGCAAAAATCCTTTTCTGGGCGCCTGGGTGGCTCAGTGGGTTAAAGCCTCTGCTTTCAGCTCAGGTCATGATCTCAGCGTCCTGGGATTGAGGCCCACATCGGGCTCTCTGCTCAGCGGGGAGCCTGCTTCCTCCTCTCCCTGTCTCTCTGCCTGCCTCTCTGCCTACTTGTAATCTCTCTCTCTCTCTGTGTCAAATAAATAAATAAAATCTTTAAAAAAAAAAAATCCTTTTCTGAAGTTATTAATTGGCCCTTAAGGTTTTTTTCATATTCCATTTATTTATTTGCGAGAGAGAGCATGAGCAGGGCAAGGGGCAGAGGGAGAGGGAGAGGGAGAAGCAGACCCCCCGCTGAGCAGGGAGCCCAACTCGACTTGATCCCACAACCCTGAGATCATGACCTGAGCTGAAGTCAGATGCTTAACCGACTGAGCTACCCAGGCACCCGGCCCTTAATGTATCTTTTGAATACAACTGTACTTTGATTTATAGTATTGGAGCTGCTTCTTTTTTATTGTTTTAATACTGGAGCATCTTAAAATGAGCAGCCCTCAGGCCCCTATTCTCTGACTGAGACTCCCAAAACGTACCTTTATCCTCTACTTGCTGGTGGATCACAGCCAGGGGCTTGGTAAATGTCTTCTTATTCTGCATCATGGCCCAGATCATTGAGGCATCCAGTGAAGTGCAGGCTTCGTCCGGGGGCACACACTGCAGAGAAGCAGAGCAAAGCAGGGTCAGGGGTCACTCTGAGGAGCCCTGCACCAGCCTGGCCCGCACAGTTGTCCCGCGCCCCTTATCAGACAGCTCCCAGCTGTTTACCACAGAAAAACAGGAGGTCTGGGTGTTTTCCAAGGAACCATAAATAATCTGGGAGATAGAGTGGCAGACCCAGCAGATACAGTCTCAGCTGCCCTTGGAAGATTCAAATATCACTGGATGGCTTATAAACACTGCCTTTCTTCCCCATCTTCCCACAAAACAACTAGAGGTTTTAGCGTTATTTAGTCTGAAAAGTAAAGAAACTATATGATGAGTGTTGGCCCTTCACCAAGCTGGCTTCACATAAATGGTTCCTGTTTGTGATTTGTGATTGTGGGAAACTTCATGCACTGCACTGTGAAAGTGACAGATTTTACATGTGTTGTCCAAAAAGATAATCGTGGTGTCCAGTTTGTTTGATTTTGTAAATCCTGGTATCGGCTCATTCAGAATGACGCTTTCCAGGGTAGTCAGCTGCAGTGTTCCAAACAGGAGCCCTGGGGAGCAGTATCCAGGTGCGAGGAGCACAAGATCAGCTGCTTCCAGGTATTTTTAGGCCCCGGACTTAGAATTAGCATGCCCAAGCCTGGTCTGCCTGTTTATCACACTCCAGTACCTTTCTCTTTCAAATAACTTTAGTTCTTTGTCTATGCTCATCAACAGGTGAAACTCTAATGTAAATGACATCTACCTGCTTTTGTTGTTAAGAAATAGATCCATCCTTTAAAAAAGCCTATAGCAAGCCATCCCCCAAAGCTAATAAATTTCCAGTCACAAAAGAGCAAAGTCTTTTGACTTTATTGTCATTGCTGCTCTGAGCTACATATTGTAAGGAGACAACTCCTCCCTCTCCCTCAAAACCCAGAGAAAGGCCTTTATAACAGCCTCTTGCACAGAGAAACAACAGATTGTCTGTGGAAAGGCCTCATTACTGAAAAGATTTGCATTTTAGGACAAGACTTCTTACCGTGCTCTTAGTTCTTCAGTTAAGTAAGGGTTAATGGTTTTAAGTCCAACTCACAGCTCAACCCTGGACAACATACTCAACTCTGGCCTTAGTTTCCTCAGCTAAGGGCGGGGCGGGGCTCAAGGATCCTTGAGAACTCCTTCTAGAAAGATTCTCTGGCTCTGTTTATTCTCTGAGAAGTCATTAGAACTGTGGAAATGTTAACTACGAGCGGTAAACACGAAGACAGTGGTAACAGCTCATCAGAAGCTGTGGACTGTTGTCAAATCTGCTCCTGCGGGAAGTCAGGTACTCTTATTTCACTCTCACAGATGAGGTTGTGTGGATTCCGAGAGGTCAGGAGACTTGCTTCAAGGCTCATTAGTAAGCAGCAGGCCTTCCTTCTCAGTCCCCACGCTCTTTCTAGTTTCTCGTGCCCTGGGTGTAAGCAGGGACTTCATGGGTCCATCCCATGTCATCTGCCAAGACTTAGAGCTCTCCGCAGAATGTTATGGAAGGAAACATTAGGATTAATTTTCACATGCTAACATGCTATGGATGGTGCCAGGCCAGGTTCAGAGAGAGGTAAAAACCAAGCCGTCCGTGAAGACCTCTAGAAACCGCCAGGCCTCCCCTTCTAGATCCCTCACTCCTAAAAGTCATCCTCTGGCTTTGGGGAGCAGCTGTGTCTCACGGCCAAGCATTCAGCTTCCCCATGACTCTCTACCACGGTCCACTGATGGCCCCTGGAAGGCGAAGGCTACGGCATCCATGTTTCCAAAAGCAACCTAAAGAACATAGTCTGAATCGTCTTATACATTCATGCTCCCAAATGACTCTGATCAGATTTTCAACATTTTCATATGCAGTATAAATTTTTCTTTGGTGTTGTCAGAGAAATGGATGCCCAGAGGAACACAACAGTGTAAAGCATTCAGATTAGCGGTAGTCATCCAGGAATGTATTTTTTCCTCTTCCCTCTGTCCCTCTATCTTACAACATATGTATTAAGAGACCATTCCATACATACATTTATTGATACTGCTCAATCGTCAGTTTTAGACACTGATGGATATGTAACTACAAAAATTTTGTAAGTCAGCAGACACTGTGTGAGATAATTACAAAGAAGTGCACGAATGGAATTCCAAATAATCACGGCAGATCACAGACACAAAACTATGGCAGAAGGCACCTTTCTTGTACCAGGCCAAACCAATGTGGTTATCATCATTAACCTTGCAGACTCCCCCCTACACAGCCATTCTAACGAGGTCAAAGTGTTCTGACTTCTGTTGTGGCAACAGAATGTACCAGGTTCAATATGGGGAGGGATATGAGGCAAACACAATGAACCAAAACGAAGCTGAGAAAAATTAAAATATTTGTTAGTTTCCCTTAGAAGTCCTCCTGAGACAAGTCAACCTTATAATTCACACAGAGAAGGTCAAAAAACAATTGCAATACAAGTCTCAGCGGGACCTGGAAAAATTAATCCTCACACTGAACTTGTCCTTTCGTCTCTCTGTACTTTTGGCACCACATGCTATCTGAATTGCAGAGATAAAGCCAGACCTCTCCCTCAATGGAAAACAATCTTGATTTATCATTTGTAAGATACTACTAAGTAGCAAGCATGGAAAAAAAAAGTCATACTGTCAGGATTTATTCTCTAAGACTCCATAAAACTCATGGTTCCCTGCTAACACAGATTTTATTACTTCAGTTGGGCAGTTCCCAAACCAAAAACCTCAACCTGCAATAACTCGTGATTAAACTTCTCCAGCAGGTCATTGCCTCACCTAAAAATGTCGAAATAACATAGAGATGGATGAAGGCCCACTAACCTTAGGTAACTTCTGGGGGTCTTTTTCCTTCTTGGTGCACAACGTGAGCTCACATTGTAGAAAGAGCAGTGAGGTGTTGAAAATGGACTTAAACACAAAGCTGAATCGCTTCTTGTCCATCTCGGCTTGTGGGACAGGAAAGTGCACCCTCTTGGGATTGTAAAATTTCACAGATTCGTCTTTAGGGCAAATGTTTTCAATGATGGTGTAATCGGACATCCTATCAGGGTTTGAATATGGAGAGATAAAGCACGTCTGGATGGCAAATCCCAATTCTTGGTCAGCCTTAGTGACAGACACCTACAAAAGAACAGAAAGGCCAATCAGAACCAAGTCGGCATGCTACTTCCACCTTCAGCACCAGGGTAACACATCCACACGGTGCTTCTGATGAGAGACACTGCTTTATCTTCATAATATACTTATCTAGTCTCCTTTCTAATTACAAAAGTAACATACTCATTGGAAAAAGATGTCTCCCATCTAGAGTTGGTACGGACGACGACTGAATTATTTAGTTCAAATGCCAGTCTGGAAGATTCTAATACAAGAAGAATTAAGTCTCTTCAACCTCCCATAAGTCCTTTGGGAGATAAAAATAAAAGCATGGCATGCGCCTAAAGTGGATTCTCCAAAATAAACAAAACACCAACAGGTGAAGCCCCTAATGTCATAATATTGTGTCACGTCTCAATGGGGCACCACCTGTAAAGCAAGCTATTTTTCAAAACTGCTCACAAAATAAAGTACAGAGGCAGGATCTATTTAACCCAGGCAGAGAGGACAAAACTTCCAAACTGCTACAAGGCAGAATGAGCCTATGACACTGCAGGAAAGCTACAGATTCCTCTCAAGTCCTGCTTTGTAGCGAGCAGGCAGAGCGGGCCTCTGGGGCTTGGTGTCAGGGACCGTGCAATCTGGTGGCGAACACAAGCCTGGCAGAGTGTCCTAGCTGCTCACAGGTCCAAACCAGGCCTTGCCAAGTACTCTCCCTTTGCTCTTTCAGCCCAGGGGTATTTTAAGGGAAATCTAATCTGGAAATGTTTCCAACTCATTATACTTCCCTCTTACAAAACATTTGTATGGGCTATGTCCAAACCTTGTTAAGGTTCTTTTCTTTAGAAACAGGAAGTGGTGTTTGGCCAAGTATAAACAGTATTCAAACCTCAACTATCCTGAACTCAGCTAAAATCCCCAGGCCAGAGTGGATTCTCCATTTGGTGACACACGGATCGCTGTGTGAACTGCCTTTCCCCTCATGCCTCATTCCTTGACTAAACTTAGGATCAAAATAAACTTAAACACTTTAGAAATAAAGTTAGTCTTTAACCATAAGCCAATAGCCCCAGAATCCTTTCAAAAGGCGTGGAGATATAAACACACTTTCCATTCTGAGAACCCAGGGGAAACCCCTGACATCGCATGGGGCTCTGAGGACACAGCACTATTTTGCAAGATCCCTCCGTGGTTAGCTACAAGACACTCAGCAACGAAGATGATTGTTATCATGTCACTTTGTGGTGCCCTAAAGCTCAATCCATCTGAACAATCTTGTTTTCATCTCCATTTTATAAACGGAGGAAAAACAAACATACAGGATAGGTGACATGTTCAAAATCCTCCCTTGGAAGCACTGGATAAAGCCAAGCCTTAAACCCAGGTCTTCCGACCTCTAGACCATTTTCTCATTACTATTTCACTGTAGCCACAGGGTTGAGTCAACCAAACCCATGACGTGGCCTTGGGAGAACACCTGGTGAGAAATCTTTCTAGGAAGTAGTGTTTGGGAGTTTGTAAATATTCACACATCATTATTTTGCCAATATTTCTGAAAAATAAGATATTTTATCTGGGAATGATGGCAAATTACATATCCTTTTACTAAAAAGTGCCCTTTAACATGAACTCAGAACCCACAAAGCAAACATGTGGACAGAAAAAGATATATCTTTTCTCAAATTTCAAAGGAAGTATGTAATGGTAGAAACTCTAAGGTATCCCAAAATGTTGTTTAGAGGAAAAAATATTATCAGCAAGTCTTTTACTCTAAAGTGGCCTGGAGGGAGGTGTGCGGGGGAAGGAGTGGGTGCAGTCGGTTAAGAGGCTACCTCTTGGTTTCAGCTCAGGTCGTGATCTCAGGGTCGTGAGATCAAATCCTGCATCGGACTCTGCACAGAGCGTGGATCCTGCTTGGATTATCTTCCCTCTTCCTCTTCCCCCCCCCCAGATAAATAGATAAATCTTGTAAAAAATAAAATTGCCTGAAAATAGGTACCAGAAGGACTACAGGTCTCAGAGGGAGACAAGCTCCAGGAAATTGTGTGGCTCATGCCCTGTGAACTCTGAGCCTCAGTTTCCTCCCACACAGAAGAAGGGCACCAACCCCATACTAGAAAGTAGATCTAGATCACTTGTTGTGAGGATCTGTAAAGTCACAATTACACACAAACAACACAGTTCCCAGACAGTCACTACATGACAGCTCTAATTAGCAGTACTATTCTAGATTTGAATTTAGGGGGTTACAAACAGTTCTTTTTAATGCCCTAAGACAAATGAACTAACAGAAAAGCTGCCATTATGTGACCAACCATCACCAGGAGATGACCAAAGACCAGGTGGCAAAATCGATGATGTCTCGGATTAAAGGAAAGGATATAGTCTGGAAGGAACAAGATTCTGGGAGTGTGGTAAGGATGGCTAAGAGAAGAAACTTGGAAATAGTTCTTTAGACCAAGCCAATGATTCAGTGAGTTTTACTTATCTTAAATTAAAAAAATGTTCTTACCAGCATTGGACTCCAAACAGAAACAAAGATTAGGTGTGGCTGCTACCTTATTTTGCAAAATATTTACAGATTGTCTCTTTTAGGTGGTTTTAAACAACTTTAAAATAAAGCTGTTTAAAACATATACAGCCCCCCTCAAATTCTCAATACACTTGATATTTAAAATGGTAGCAAAAAGATTAAGTCCATTTCTTTTTCGTCATTTGACAATGTCTTTGACTAAATTTAACTATGAAAAATATAGATGATCTATGAAAAGATATAAATGTGAAAGTAAGTGAAAAAAAGAATTTCAAGTAAGCAGCACTGGGGAGAAAAAAACAAAACACCCATCAGGGTAGGATACAAGAGGAAGACTGGTCAGTGATTAGCATAAAGCAGTAAAGCCATAAATTAGCAGAGCCAGGTACACATTTGGAAAAGAACGAATTGCACTTACGCAGGGCCCCTAAAATCCAGGGCACAACAGAGAGTCAGTTACTGCCCAAATACACACATGTGAATCGTGCAGCCAGAAATGCAAGAAGAAAATAATGATCTTGGATAAGAAGAGATCTATAATTAGGAACAGCATGTAGAAAGCAGTATATTTTCCCCAGTGGAAAAAGAAGGTATACCCAAAGAAAGAGAAGACCTCTCAAAACAGGGAATCAAAAAAGAGATCCAGGAAAATGTCTAGAGCCAGTGGGCTCTATCCCAGAATCTGAACAAACGTGAGAGTTATTTATCTTTCTGAAATAGAAATATGTGCTCTGAAGTCACTTTCAACATATGGAAGTATCCCATTTCGACCCTGTAAGCTCCTCACTCCTCCTACAGTGAAGTAGAACACCAGCTTGCAGTTTAACCCCAAAACTAGACAACCAACTGATGTCCTGGGGCCATAAAGATATTTATGTTTTTCTAGAATCTAATCTGAACCTGGATATTTGCACTGCTAAGAAGTCACACTTTCTCCTCTTTAAATGGCACTCGGAGGTTAAATGATGGCAGCATCTAGTGGGTTACACCGTGGACTCTTGAGCCAGACCACCTGAGTACGGACCCTACTCTGAACTCCACCAGTTACTAACTGTGTGATCTTAGACAAGTCTGCACCTCAGTTTCCTCACCCCTAAAATGGGGATATCAATAGTTTTGTCTCAGGGCACCTGGCTCAGTCAGTTGAGCGTGTGCCTTTGGCTTGGGTCATGATCCCAGGGTCCTGGGATGGGAGTCCTGTATCAGGCCCCTTGCTCAGCGGGGAGCCCGTTTCTCCTCCTCCCTGCTGCTCCCCCTGCTTGCGTTTTCTCTCTCTGTCAAGTAAATAAATAAAATATTTAAAAATAAATAAATTAATTAAATAGTCCTGTCTCGCTGGACAGCTTTGAAGAGTAAATTACTACAATAATTATAACCAAGTTTGGCACAAAATAAATCTGCAACAAACGTTGGCTGTTATTATTTCAGTATTACTACCACTATCTAATATTTTTAGTTATTCCACAGACTTATGATATGCATAATCATTACCATTATGTATATGAAACAGTTTAATACATTTATAGATACATTTTAGATAGTAATCTAAAAAAACCTCAATTTTCATGAGATAGGGTAGCACACAGCATTTCACTCAAGTGTGTTCAATTTAAAAGCTACCTTGGGAGGTGGTGTGAAATATTCCTGGTTAGCTCTGACACTGCAATTATTGAGCCCCTGTTCCAAAAATGCTAAGGACAAGCAAGAACAGGGCTTTATTAGTAGAATTTACACCACCGATTTTTTAAAAAGCATTCATCGGTAGAACACTCTCCCCGTGTAGCAAATCCTACAATGTCTCACTTTGGTCAGAAATCAACCTGGATGTTTTCTGAGCCCAGCCCTCACCCAGAGCTGGTTAAGGGCCACGGGGAAGAACATGGTGAGGGCTTCTTCCACAGGCCCTTGGCTCCACCCCGGGAGCTCCGACAATACTGACCTAACTTAAAAGCCCAAGGCTAATGTCCAGGTCTCATACCTCAACATAAATGTGTCCGTTCTCTGCCACAGAGAAGACCCCCTGAGAGGGCACGAGGAAGAGGTCAGTGTTGTACAGCTCCATGTTGAACGTGATGTTTCTGTTGGATGGGTCCTGGAAGCTATTGGGATTCCCCACCTGCCGCAGGCTGCAATTAAACTGGGGAAAACAAACAAACAAAACAGAGGTAAGTCACAGTCAAATGAAGGGTGAAAACCTCGGAACTTTGTAAGCTTTGGTCTTTAACATTCATTTCCCTCTCCTCCCACCCAACAGTCCTAACTAAAGCCAACCAAAAAGACAACAATGTCACAAGCCACCTACTGCAAACCAACACATACCACCACAACTTCAGGTCGGCTGAAGAAGGAGGTATCTCCTTCATCCATATCTCCCGGAAATCCGTTATCGCCTGACTCCAAATCTTCATAACCATCTGGCCAGCCACTGCTATCTCCAGGCACCGGAACCTGTATCACAATCTAAAAGGCAAAGAAAGCACAGACAACGTCATCAAAACACCAAATCACATGATTTGGTTCTACCTCACACAAATACCCATGTAATAATAATTTAGATGCCAACTGAAAATGTGAACTTAAAAAAAAAAAAAAACCTCCAAGTTTTCTGAGGATTTTACCTTCAAAGAGATTAAAAAGAAAACCAACATATGTTCAAATTAACACTTGAACTAAAATACGCATTTTTCCTCGTGAAAAAATAAGACTTGTTTCAAACAGTGGGAAAATGCTAGTTACCGAAATAGATCTGAATGGGGTTGTCAGGAGGCCAGTCTATGCTGGAGGGAAGGGGGGCTTCTTCTTAGAGGGCTTCTCTTTACATCAAAAATACTAAGAAATACTATACTAATACCAATTTAAGGAGCTTTTCTTATTTGTATCCATCAAGATTTGTATAAAGTTTGAGTTGGAAACAAAGTACATAATGTTTACTATTGAGCCAGTCTCCTCAACTTTTCTCTGTATTCCTCGATCTTTTCCTCATTTCCTCCCCCATATCTTTGTATGTGGTGTACAGATGCAGGAAAGAATCATGTTTTTATCTATGACAATCTATCTTAATGTTAGCTGAAATGACTATTCCTAGGTCAGTTCTAGGTAACATGAAAAATTCACCTGAGGACCATGACTCCACAAATAAAATCCTAATTTCTTTGCATTTATAGAACAGTCACATTTTTTGTTTGGTTTTGTTTCATGGGCTTAGACTTTTGAATATGGTGCAAAACAAAAATATATAGTAAAGTCAGAAAATTGCTACAGTTATAACTGGAACAGCTACAATAGTCACTGAAGGGAACAGAATTGGAAGAGAATGTAGGAAAACCACCTCTCCATTCTTTACCAGTTCCGCAGAAGGATGTATTGATGGAATTGAAGCCAAGTACCTAGGAAAATGCTTACCCTAGGTATCATCATCATAACACACACACACACGAAAGGGATTTTTCTCTTCTGAGGCAAATGGTATTTTTTTTAAATTTAACAGATTACCATAGCCTCTTATTGTTGTTAATGTAGTCATAAATTTAAAATTCCAAAATCAAGTGTATCTATCAGTAATATATGCCATTCATTATATCTGGAAAAATTGGATAATGTAAGAAAATTAGTATTGGAACTAGCAGGAGGGTGTTCATCATAGAGGGCAAAGGTTCAGAAATTATTCCAGTGACAAAGGGAGATTAGCTGGGCCAGCCAGCCTGGTGTGGGGGAAAGATTAGTGGAGGAGAGGTCAGGAAGCTGGATTCAGTCCTGGCTCTCCCGCTAACTAGTTCCTCAAATCTAAGCAAGTCTCTTAACTCCCGGGAGTTCAATTTCCTCACCTGTGAAATGAGGAAGTTGAATGAGATCATCTGAAGGTTCTTTCCAGCTCAAACACTCTAAGTCTGAAGAATAATAAACTTGGGTCCATAGGAGAGTCAGTGCCCACGTGAGCCACACTGACAAAGCACCTGGTCGCCAGTCCTTCCTCTGGATGGGTCAAGTGTATATACCCAAGGGCAGTGGGACGGACATGAATGACAGTCACACCCTCTCTGTCCTGTGCCAAAGCTGAACTCGGGGATTTATGAGCCCTTATTTTTATCATCAAAAGTATAACCTGAACAGCAAAATTAACATTATAAAGTGGTTTTCAAATTTCACGTTTCAAATTCTTTTAACATTCACTGCCTAGTGTGTATTTCTCCAAGAACAGGCTTAATTGAAGAAAAAAGGTTTAGATGAATGAGCTGATGAGAAAGATTTCTGAAAAGTGTAGGTTAGCTACTGCAGTGCATTATCATTGGGGGACTCTGTCATCTCCCTCTGGGTAACATCAAAAGTAGGAGATTTGCTTCAATTTAGGATCTTTCTCAGAGGTGGACAGAGACTTAATAATCATTTCTTGAGGAGCCTTTTCAGATTTCTCTTGGTTCTTTTGTTCACGAGGAAGAGAGAAGTCCTACCTCTGGACAAGACTCAAATGAGGTCACAGGGACCATGGAGCTGGTCAGCACAGTTGTGTAGACTGAGGCACAAAGTACATCCCATTTTGTTGAGGACTGGCACTTGGCTTTGTTTATTTAGGCCTGGGGTATATGCCCCTGCTCATGGTCATAGAAACTGGAAGGCTATTTTTAAGGTAACACGCAGCAAGGCTCTGGCAAAGGGCCAAGCTTTGTTTCGGAGAACACTCACGGAGTTATAGTAAACCACACCATCCGGGGCTGATCGCCGGTGCCGAGTACCGCAGCCGTTCAGGGGAGACTCCAGAATGAAGTGGGTGCCATTCATCTTGGCCTTGCAGGTAGGATCCAACAGGGTGAGCTCCATCCCTGAGTAGCTGTTGGCCTGAAACCACCACCACCAAAGACGTAAAGGGGGGGCCCAAAGCAGATCTGTCGCACACAGGGAGCACGTTCTGCCCGGTCTTCCCACAAAGTACTGGTTGCTGGAGGCCTGCACTTCCCCTCCCCGCTCGCCTCCTCCCCACCTACCAAGGATTGTATTTGTTGGCCTTGGAAATTCAATACCAAAATATTGACACATAAGGATCTGGAACCCCCCCTCAACTGAGAACAACAGGACCCGAGTGAGAATCACAGCCAAGGGGAAGTGAGTCCATCCAACTGAGAAAACAGTATCAAGTCCCCAGAGTTCAAAAGTGAAAGAGCGAAAAGGAAATAACTAACACACACTGGGGCAAGATGGGATAGGAGGTGGCTTTCTCTTCTCTAAGAAATTGCACTGACCTGAAAAGAATCTTTTTCTACAGCTACAATCATCTTCTCTTTGTCGCATTTGACTGACAGGGCAACCTCCACATTCCCTTGCACCTCCTCGGGCTCTGTGGGATCAGGAAACAGTCGTATGCTGGGGAGGACAGGGTCCTTTGGCCGGGGGATCCCGTCTTCTTCCCCTTCCCTCTGGCCTCTCCTGGAGAGATCGGGGAAAGGAAAGGGGAAACCTCCGCTGCGGCCTCCCCCTCCTCGGGTGGGTGGGTTCTCCAGGGCAGGCAGGGCGCCGGGGTCCAGCAGGATCCGTAGCTCAGGAGGGATGGTGTGTACCTCCTCATCTCTCATTTCCTCTGGGGGTGACAGAAGAAGGCAAAACATCACTCTTTGATGCCAGTTCCCAACCATCATCATTAGAAGGAAGAACAAGAGGAACCAGCACAGAATTGGCATGTGTAAAATTATTCTTAACCAGCAGTCCGTAAAGGAGATGGGGATCTGGAAGCCCGAATTCTGGTTCTAGTGCTTTCTAACTGACGGAGTGGCTTTGGGCCAATGGCTTATTTCTCTGTGTTTCGGTTTTCTAATTTTTAAAACGGAGGCTGTATTAGACCAAGAGTTCTCTACTTTGGCTGCATATTAAAATTATTTGGGAACTGAAAAAAATTCCCTATACCCAGGCTATACCCCAGGTCAAATAAAAATCAGACTCTCTGGAGTGGTACCTAATCATGAACATGTTTAAAGCTCTCTGTATGGTTCCAATGTACATGCAAGACTGAGAACCATGGGACTAGAAAACTAAGGCTCTACAAGCTATAAAAATCTATGATTTGAGTAAGTTATTGGGAGAATAATATTCTTCAAATGTCACTGAAATACCTCCCCTGAATCTAGAGATTCTTTAGAATAGTTTCTCTAAGGATTTCTTCAAACAATATTGGCTTTTTAAAATTATTTACTACCTCTGCCTACTAAATTCTAACAGATATCTGGGCACCCTGGCCTTTTAAAACCAAGTCCTGGTGGGCGCCTGGGTGGCTCAGTGGGTTAAAGCCTCTGCCTTCGGCTCAGGTCATGATCTCAGGGTCCTGGGATCGAGGCCCGCATCGGGCTCTCTGCTCAGCAGGGAGCCTGATTCCTCCTCTCTCTCTGCCTACTTGAAATCTCTGTCAAGTAAANAAGAAAAAAAAAAAAACTTTAAAAAAAAAAAAAAAAAAAAAAAAAGAAACAAGTCCTGGAAAGAAAAGGCTGCTCAGGCACACATTCCTTCAAAGGGAGAGACGTATTTCCATATGTGATTGCTCAGTATTTGTTCCTAATTTCAACAATTTAGGGAAGAAAATTTTTCCCAGTATTGTCTATATCTAGTCTCAAAGCCAGTGCCTGAGGTCAGTCCACTTCAGTGGGAGCAGGAAGTGAAGATAACAAGAGGACATTAACTCTCCTTCAATACTATCTTTTGGAAAAAGATGGTTGTGCCCAAAAGAAACCAGAGTTTTGGAGGCTTTTTAATTTGTACATTGACAGAAACCTTCACAACAATTCTTTGAGGTAGGGCCTATTTTTTCTTCTATATTACTGAGGAGGATCCTGAGGCTCCAATGTTAAGCAATGTCCCTCTAAAGCAGTGAATAAATGGCCCAATACTCACGCTTGCTTGGTAGTGGTACCACTGGGTAAGGAACAGGTCTGGGGATCAGAAAACTTGGGATTTGAATCTCACTTGCCATAAGGCTCTGGAAAAACCTCAAGAACCTATTCATATTCTACTTTCTGCTCCATCCAACAGGGGCAAGAACTTCTGTGTGCCCGCTGGGTGAGAGCAAGAAAGTGCCTGGTGACTACTGCCCTTCAAGATACAGCCTGACCTAGGACTTCGCCCCTGTAGTAGGAGCAGTTGTACGTCAGCTGTAAGTGATTAGCAGGCACTTCTGAGAGAAGAAGCCAGGCTAATTTGTTCTTAATGTAATCACAGTGAATTATGTGATCTACAACGAAGTTCTCCAACTTGCAATCAACTCTGTTACCGAAAAATCCGTACCAAAGATCATTTCCTCAAAATAATCTATCACAATTCTAGGTAACCTTAAGCTTTACAGTAAAATGTAGTCAAATGAATCATCAAAATTTACAACAGAACAACAGCACCATATAAGCTGAAATGAGAGTTTCTCATTGGAAAGCCTCATTTGGTGAATATTTTTACTTCAGGAAAAAAAAAATCACACTTACCATTGTTTTCAAGCCAAAGATGGAATCTATTAGCCACAGGAGCGACTGTATATGATGTTACTGGACTATAGCCGTTGTCCAAAGCCCATTTGACCAGATTCTCTTGGGTTGAAGGAATGTCATCTCTTATTGATTTGGTCATTATCATGGATCTTTCACTCTCTTTCCCAAAGCCAATACTGTTAGGAGCCTGAAGACAACAGCAAAATTCCACTCATGAGTCTAAAACTAAACAGTGCTTTAAACAAGAATTAAATATCTGAAACACAGAGGTTCTACATTGTAGATGAAGAAACTATTTACTCTTTTGATCCCTATTTTCCTTGGGCTAAGAACACTGATGGGAAAATCTTTAATAGCAGACTAAGGGAAATCTATTCATGCTGTTTGATCAAACCATTTGGGTTGCTTATATTGATAAAAATAACCCAGTGATCACTAAGTAGCTACATACGAAGTACACCTAATATGTTACTAGAGTTAGTTTAATGTCTAAATTATATGCGGATACATACCAAACTCTCCCTTCTTATTTTTACTTAATATGATGAATAAAGTTCACACATGCTTCTATCTCCTGTACCCTAGATTTAAATGAAAGAAGGCACAAGCTAGTTACTTCACTGTGGAGACCATCTCACCTTTGTGGATGATTAAATTCCTTTTGGTGAAACAATCAGTGTTGATATTTCAGTTATAATTTATGCTCAATTTAGTGATCCTATCATTGTATTCATTTGTCAGTTTTATTAAGAGACTATGCTTATATTTTATATTTTAAATATTAATTACTTAATTTGGGTTACTGTCCTTCTAAGAACCAATATTTCACCCAGCCATACAAGTTACTTTCACTTGGTAATCAGTTACAAAATGAAAAGTGAATGACAGAAATCCTTTCAAGAAAGGACTGAGTAACTCAGACATGGATGGTAAATTTCCACATGACCTGGTTCCTAGGGCAGTGATCTTGTCAGACAGTGAGGGAGCTGAATGCTGCAGGAGAGATGCCAAAGGGAAGGCACCACATTTTCAACAACTGCTCCAACAAGGCTGGAAAGCCCTTCCAGCCTACAGATTAGACCACTTTCATGCCATATAAAGATCACTTTAATTTCCATGCCCAATTATTTTCTCCTGCATACACGCAGCATTTTTCCCTAAATTCCCCATTTGTTTCCCATTCTGTTTGCCTCTAACATGACTAAATATTAATCCTTTCCCACTGTAAAACCATAGAAGACTTAGGCTTTAAGTTCTCTTGGCCTCTTTGGTTGTGGGATATTGGTTGAGGACACATATTTTCAATTCAAAGCTCAGAGGATCTCCTCTGGTGTATTTTCCTGTTACCCAAAGTGCTTATCCAAAACTGCCAGACTGGCCAGTCACATCATGCAGGCAAAGGAACCAGACAGAGCTTTAATCACGCTTTGCAGCCATTTGTGAAAAACCCAGTTTCTCAGGTTTGGAATATTCTAGGTCTTACTGTGATCCAGAGAAAATGCCTTAGGGGAAGGTTTAAAAAAAAAAACCTAAACTAAAATGAGGTAAAGAAGGATCCAATTAGTTCTTAAAACTTAGTTTCTTAGGCGCAGTTTCTAGCCTTTCAAAGCAGCATGTCGTTTTGATTGGCTGGAGTTGCAACACTGGCCTCAATAGTACCGCTTGGCCTCATCTGCCCTAGTCTCTCCTGTTGTTGGACAGCTGAGAAAATACTGTATTTCCAGAATACTATCATCACAACTGCCACCTGTCTTTTTTGTACCCATATGGAACGATTTGTTTACACCTTTCCACATTAAATCTAGGAGCTGTCAGTACAACTCATATTGATTATGCCTCGGGACTTACAAGGCTGGAAATCTATCTACACACTTGTAAAACAGCAAGGCTTGGCAAGCTGGTTCCTTCCCGGCAATAAGCGAAATCCTCACCCTCTATTTCTGGGAGTCCCCAGGCTTTTCCAAGGCTTCAGTGTAGCTACTCCAAATGGGAGTGCTCGGGGCAGGGGGTGGGGGTGGGGGTGGTCTCCAAATCCCACCACCATATTTCAGCCACATCTTTGTGAAGGAAGATGAGATAGGTAGAGTCCAAGCACTTCCCTCACTCCTTCCCCTCCACTGCCAAATACACACTTGCATCAGAACTGATGGAGGGGGAGAGGTTGGTCAGAGATGTAATGCATATTCCCACTGGGATTAAAACGTGTCTTTTCTAAGAACAAGCTGGCTATCGTCAACCTTGAAGTGCTAAGGCCATTTGAAATAGTATAACAAAAAACTTCTAGTAAGTTTCCTCCATCTATTCTTTTATGTTTTGGAGGTTCTTCCAAAATGTGATTATGCACAGACCATGAAGGACCTGAGGAAAGCCAGAGCTGGGCATGGTAATGTGGATAATTCTAGTATTCCCGTTCTTGTCCACGGTCCTGCCCTTTGCATCTCTGGACAGTTCTGTCATTTGGAGGATGCATTCTGCTGCACGCCCCACCCCCTACAAGCACACACATGCCATTCAAGTTTAAGGGGGCTCTTCTCCACATTTACTCTATCAAGTTCCTTACAACTCGTTTTGTTTTTTAGTTTGTTTAAAAGAAGTTAATTGCTCCTCTAGACAAACTTTTGAAAAGCTGCTTGTGGAAGGAAGATGAGCTCCCTTTCTGTGGCAGGCACTGTGCTAGAAGCTTTACATACGTTATTTAATTCTCCTCTAAAATATTAAGAGACAGGCATTACTATTCCCTGACTAGAGAAGGGGAACCTGAGATGCACAGCAGCAGCATGTGTGGCTGAGAACCTACCACGCACACAGAGTGTAGCAAGTGCTTTAGATTAAATACCCAGGAGGCACCTGACAAATGTCTGTTGACTGACTGACTGACTGAATGAATGGACGAACAAACTCTGCCATATCTCACAAGAACTCTCAAAGTGAGTACGATCATCATACCCATTTCACAGGTGAGACTACAGACTCTGAATTTAGTTGGGTTCCCCAATATTAACTAAGAGGAGTGACAATCAGAAATGGGATTGGATTCCAGCCCTGTCAGGCACCACAGCCACGGTTCTTTCCACTCTGCCAGGTTGTTACTGAAGAAAATACTACGAACAAGGCCACTATAAACATTTTCCCCCCTTCTAAGCATGAATGTATACTTCTTTAGTAAGCAGGTACCTTCTCCTAACAGCACAGGCAGAAGTCACATCTGAGACTGGGAGTTAGGAAATCACAAAGCATGAAACTGACTAGGAGAATAAAAAAGAACATCATGCAACATTACCTAATTGTTTAGTAATGTTGTCATGCATTGTCCAAAATTGGCCTGGAACAGGAGTACAGCCAAAGAGGGGAATATAAACAGATCTTGCACTGGGATGAGCAATCTCTAGGCTTTCTTATTCATATGAAAAGTGAAGACATTCACAGTGAACTCCAGGAACACATGCTCAGGTACAGAAAGAGCCACTGAAGGGTCAGGGCTGAAAGAACATTTACACAACTCCAGGAGGGAATTAAAATGTACCGTATGTTTTCGCCTTTCAAAGCATGATTCCCTTTCCTGTTTTTGTTATTCTGAAAATTAAAAACATTTGGTTGGTGTGCCAGGCAGTAAATGCTGTAGACACCCCAGGTCACCAACACCCCTCATGCCACGCCAGGGAAAGCAATCACAACAGCTCTGACTTCAGAAAATCACGGCTGGGCTTTGTTCTCGACACCAAATTAATGGATCACCCTTACACACGATGGTTTATTTGGATCCTCTCAAAGTTAAAAAAAAAAACAAAACCCCACAGGAACCAGAAACGATTACTTTAAAATTAAGATTGGATGCTAGTGGCTTTGCCTGCTGCCTCTGGTGAGTGCTCATGCATGATGGTACCTAGGGGAGCACTGGCTTTGCTCACTGCTGGATCACACTAAAGGTGCCACAAATAAATAACATCAAGACCAAAGGCATCCCTCCCCCGCAAATACCAAAAACATAAAATCCTCTCCAATTGATACAATGTAGGTAGTGGGGAAGGAATCAGACACAATTTTTTAAAAAGACAATGCACAAAAATTGAAATCTACAAGAGATGCTAAGGTAATTATGGTCTTAAAAATGAGGAGGCGGAAGTTTTTAACTTTCAACGTGATTTCTGCAGTATTCTGTCAAACAGTTATCTCCTTAAACATATTTGAAAAAGATCTATTTTGGGGCGCCTGGGTGGTATAGTCGGTTAAGTGTCCAACTCCTGGTTTTAGCTCAGGTCATGATTTTGGGGTCAAGGGATCAGGCCCCACCTAAGGCTCCATACTCAACTCAGAGTCTGCTTGAGATTCTCTGTCCTTTTCCTTCTGACTGCCCCCCACCCCTTGCCCTCTCTCTCACTCTCAAATAAATAAATCTTTAAAAAATTTTTATTTTACTAAATTTCAACATTCTAACTTTTCAGGAAACTAGTTGGTATTTGCCTATCATGCCAACCAAATAAACTTCTTAAGTGTATTTCCTTCATGAAAATAATGCTTAGGGAATAGGCTGGGGTTACTTCTCCTGTGTCATTTCACTGACCTCTCCGTTATCGTGATTCTTTTATCAGTGTTCCTCTCTCAGAAGTCAGACGCAAGCAAAAAGACATGCCAATAGCATGTATTTATCTCAAAAAGAAAAGTCAACAGTATGAGCTGGGGTCAGCCCAATTTTCCACACCTTCCCTAAATACCTAACCCCAAAGTAAGAGCTGATATTCAGTACCATGACACTGAGGCCCTCACAGGACGACTGTCAACCATGAAAGGCCCCATTGTGCTCATTATTTTACACTTACTCTGACTGGAAACTATACTCATACACTTCAGGAATTTCACAAATGAGGCAACAGGGTCCAGAGAGGTTAAGGGACTTGCCCAAGGTCATAGTTTGTAAATGGCAGAGTCTCGACTCAAATCTCGATCTTGACCCCTGAGGCCACGCTTTTAATCCCCACACTGTCTGCCCTTGTCAGGAGAAACCAAGGAGCAGCCTATTTTACAAGGTGAAAAATAACAGAGAGAGCTCAGAGAAGCAGAAACTTCACAAAAATAATACACATAAGCACATCTTAAATCGCTGCCATGCATCAAAACAAAGAAATGCTCGACCAACTTACAACAACTTTCAGGTTTCCCTTAACATCGAAAGACTTGATCACCCAGTTGACAGACTTTTTGCACTTCAAGATCAGGATGAGATTTTTGACCACCTCCAGGTCCTTTCGAGAGGGTCTTATGTCAATTATTATATCCACCTGGAAAGCACTGTGAATGGAAAACAAAGGCAAAGTTAGGACCCAAATGCCAGAAAGTTGCAACTATCTCCTCTCTTCCAAGTCTTCATGTTTCCAGTGTCTGGCCAGTTGATTAAAAAGCTGGAGTTGATCCCAGGCAAATGACATGTGCAAAACAGATTGTTAGTGCACACAAAACAAAATGGTTTTACATAACAATAGACAAATATGCCTGCTGATAATTAGACACTAAAATTCTTCTCCTTCTTGAGGGGGGGAAAAAAAAGATAGTTACTTAATGTATCCAAGGTTTGAAACGGACTTGGGCAAGCGGAAGAGTTTACTTTTAAAGCAAATTGTTGCTTTTCAACCTTCAACACCTTCAATGTGTAACTTTTCCAATTTCCTACGTGCTCAAAATCCTTCAAAACCGGAAATTTAAGTGCCGGTTTGGTAAGGAAGGTGTCAGGGAGGAGGGAGGCCTGGTAGTAAAACACAAACAAACAAACAAACAAACAAACAAACTAGGACACTTAAGATAAAATAAGCAAAAGGCTAGAGAATCTGACTTATATAAGGTTTGCTTAAGCCATTAACATTTGCTACAGAATCATATCTGCATTTACTTTCCCAAACTTCTGGATATACAGTTATTAAAATAAAGAAAACAGATGGTGAACCAAGTGATTACTGGAAAATTGATGAACACAACCCAAACTTCTAAGAATTCAGTATGAAAAAGAATTTTTTTAACCAAACAATAGCATTTCTGTCATTCTGAATTTAAAGGAAAGTCCTTCTTTCCATTTGGTTTTACACACTTGTAAAGCATATGATGAATGATATACTCAAATGAAGCCTAGGCTTAATATTTAAGCACATTTGCCAGATTGCTTCTATTCCCGTTCTCTTTGAAATTTTCCACAAAACTCTTCATGTGGGACAGAATGGAATCTTCCCCAAACTGATGCTTATTCACTTTGGAAGCAAAATTTGATTAGAATTTTAACTTTGAAATCCCTCTACAATATAAATTTACATTTTATGTCACTAGTCCACAGGAATGCGAGGTAAAGTGGGAGAAAGAGCCACTTTTCCTCTTTTATTCTCTTTTTAATTCCCTAATCATTGTTGACGGGGAGAGTTAAATTTTTAGTCCTGGGGCAGGAAGCTGAGGGTGGAAGAAAGAGAAGAAGAACACAAGCGAGAGGCAGGTCGTATCTAATGGCTCTGTGGTGTGTCACCATGAAGGGCCACACCTACGCACACACACACACACACCCCTTCAGAGTATGAGTGCAAAAGTGCTGCTAGGATGCTAGAAGCATGATTTTTATTAAAAACAGAATGTTATTAAAATTATAATTATATTAATAAGGCATATTTTCTCATTTTTCTTATCAGGAATAACCTCTGTCAAAGGAGATAATGATGGAGCAAGAGTGACTTTGTCCTATAATTAGTGTCCGGAGGTTCAAAAGAGGCCTCAGAAACTCATCTAGAATATAGGGGATCTAGAGACAGATGCAGAAAATAACATATACCATTGGCGTCTTCACTCCCTTTTTCAAAACTTCTGTTAATTCATCCAAAGCATCAAACCTCCTACACAGGTAGGGCTGTATGTCTCTCTACCTCAAGTCAGCAAAAATATTTTCATCTCTCTCTTTTTTAAGATTTTATTTATTTATTTGAGAGAGAGGAGGGGGGAAGGGCAAAGGGGGAGGGAGAGAATCTCAAGCACACTCTGGGCTGAGCATGGAATCCTACACGGGGCTCAATTTCATGACCAGGAGACCATGACCTGAGCCGAAACCAAGAGTTGGACGCTTAACTGGCGGAGCCATCCAGGCGCCCATTTCATCTTTTCTCAGTTCAAAACACGCACACACACACACACACACACACTTACCTGTAGGGGTTAGAGTTGGGGGTAATTAACTCAATGATGTGCACTTCCTTATCCTGGGGCTGGCTGGATACCACACAACCCTCGGCTGCTTTGGGCTGAAGGTACTCAGCAAGGTAATTGAGTGAGAGAAAGTTCTTCCCTATGTTGCACGTGGGAGGGAACACTTGATCTGAAAGTAAAGCAGCACAGGACAATCCGTCAAACCACGGAGCTATGTGGTTACCAGAATCGAAGGGAAGATGACAGTGACACTGAGCAGGTGCAGGACACAGGGAACCAGAAGCCCTAGGAAGTGCCTTAGAACTCCTCAGCCACCACCCTGAAATGCTCTCCCTACTGTCACCAGTAACCTCCTACCGACCAACTCTAGTGGTCTCTTTGGGTCCAAATCTTCTCCTTTCCCGTTCTCTGTGAGACTGCTTTGTCTTCATCCACTTCCTCTGACCTATCTCTTGTCCCTTTCCCTGTCTCCTCCTCTTCTGCCCATTCTTTAAATACCAGCAATCCTCAATCTTTGGTGTACACCAGAATCCACCTATTTGGGATCCCATCCCAGAGATTCTGATTCAGAAGATCTGGGGTGGGGATGGGGGTCGCCTAGGAAGCTTTCTTTCTGAAAAGCTCCATAGTTGATTCTGATATGAAACCAAGGCTGAGAACTCCATTCCTTCCTCAATCCCTGTTTCATCTCCTATTTTTCCCAGATGATCTCCCCACTCCCAGGCTTCAGCCTGCACCTAGACCATGACTCCTTTACTGAGCTGCAGACCTGTGTTGTCTTCTGTCTACCAAGTACCTAAAAATCCAATAGATATTTCATAGCCCACATACTCACGATGGAAATCAATGATCTATCCTATTCCCCAGATAGGCTCCCCCTTGGATATTCAGTTTATAGGAGAACCAACCACCTAATTAATTCTCTGGCCTGCTATGGAGAATTAGTCATTCCCTCATATTTATTCATCAAACACCAGAGACTGAAGGAAGGAGTTTGGGGGAAACGGTAAGGGCAGACTTTCACTCTTTCTCACAATCTTAACACAGATGACTAATGCTTCGATAACACTTTACAGTTTACAAGGTGCTTTCACAAACATCATCTCATTGTGCTGAGGGCTGCTCATCCTCCACCAGGGAAAGCGATACAAGGACCGAGAGTCTGAAGATACTCCCACAACGGCACATGCCCTTCACACAGCACTGCGCTTGATGGGATTTCCAGCCAGCAGTTTAAATGTTTAAACAGAACTTGAAACTGCTGGCAGAGCGACAGCTGGGACCAATGTCAAGGAAGTTCTAGGTGTAGCAAACTTTTTTTCAGAAGGGGTAATTAATCAGAGCCCTGGCACTTTAATGAAACAAACTTCTGCCTCTTTCATTTAACCTATGGGATGCTGGAGTTCAAATTCACGTGCAAGTTTCACTCTGGAGAAAAGGGATCAGCCCAGAAGGTCCGCAGATTGGGTTGATGCTGCCTTGCTCCCAACCCCCACCAAGCCTGCATCACCTCCCTCGGGCCCAAGTCCACAGCACACATGGTGGCATCCTGACTCCAGGTACCCTCAGCACCAGACCTAGACCAGAGGGCACCAGAGGAGCTCACGAGGCCCCAGCAGGCAGGCTCTTCACCCTGCATTCTTCCCTACAGACCCCCTCAGAGAGAAGAGGCCAGGGCTCCACTGACTCCAGTGGCTGGAGCAGCCTCCCCACCCCCCATCTACTGAGGGTTTTGCCAGATGAACAGATGAGGAACGCACACCGTGCAGCTGCAGGCATGCGGAAGCCTCCCCCAGATCACAGGATGGAAATTGATACCGGGGTGGCAAGACTGAAATGGAATCAAGACTCAGAGGGGGTGTGTATGGGTCAGGGACAAGCTGGTCTGGAACTCAAGAGACTAGGACCCTCTTGAGACTCTGGCCTGTCGATCCATCCAGTTCACAGGTGTGCCTGGTCTGCACCTGGCGTACAATGGGCACACGGGAGAGGTTTCCCAAATTGACAATGATGTGAGATTTGAGACAAATGACACTAAACTCACCCACGTTGTGACCCTCTGAAGCCACTACGAAGGGTTTGTTTAAAAATTGCTGTTTTAAGGGCTCAAGTCCCAGATGCCATTGTCACTGAGTTAAATAAGCTGATCACTTTCTGTTGTGTACATGAGCTCTTTTTCCCCCCAAATGACCTTCTGCACGTCTGGCATCAAAACTTAGACCAACTGCCAAATAGAAAGGAAACCACAAAGGGGAATCCCCGGGTAGAAACCTGGCAAGTTTTGGGGGGGAAAAGTCACATGCTTATTTGTATTTTAGGAAAGGATTGACAAATGACTTTGCAACCTAGAATGATATACTCTGAGAACACGGGGTGGGGGTAATGCAAATTCCTCATTTTCATGCTGTGGTAAGTGAGGCTTAAGTGGCAAATCAGAGGGTTGCTTGAAGTCTCACAGTTAATGAGATCGGTTGGGATAAGAACCAAAATTCCTCAATTCTTCTACTCTAGGGATCCAGGTTACAGTCGTAGTTCTTAAATGTTAGCATGTATCCAAATCACCAGGAATGCTTGTTAAAACACAGATGGCTAGACCCCACCCCCAGAGTTTTCAATTCGGTTGGTCTTGGGCGGGCCCAAGAATTGCCATTTCTAACAAGTTTCCAGGTGGTGAGGATGCTGCTGGGTTGGGAACCCTATTTGAGAGCCACTGGGGATACAGCAAGAGGAGGCTCATGGTCTGGGATGCCTAGATTCAAGCTAGGTAGAGACAAGTCAGGTTCTGGGAAGCTGGCTGATAAGTCCCGCTAAGTGGAGCCTGATCCATGGTGATAGGTGACATCACCTTGTGGTCCACCAACCCAAGCAAGGATCCTCATCTCCCCCAACTGCTCTTCTCCATGCTGTCTACCAGGGACTCATATCCAACTGGTGGCAGGAATCAAGATTCAGGGGCTCCAAAGGTGTCACCAAGGAGTCACCAGTTTTTATGGACTGGACACCAGGTTCTTTAAGTTCTTTCCTGACTCAGCGTGTGGCCCTGGGGACATCACTTAACCCCTCACTCTCAAGGGAGGCAACGGCTGCGCCTAAGTTCATGCACTGTCAAGAAAACAGGTCAACATTCTAAATGTTACTGTAATACATGTTCTTATTCTAACAAATTCTGGGTAATCAGCATTCTTTTATGCTACTAGAGTTCTGTTTCAGAAATGCAGACCACTGGCAGGGCTTAGAACCTTTGTTAAAACAGGTTCCTCATTTTGTTCCAATGGGATTTGACTTCTATTATAAACTACCTGACCACCCTCAGAGTCCAGTAACAAACTTCAACTCTTTGAACCTAACACTCATCTAAAACTCTTCTCTCTACTCCGTAAAACAAGTCTTCCCATCTGGGTGCTTACTTGAATTTTTAAGTTGCACTTACTTGGCTTAATATATGGCATCAGGAAATAAGTATTAGACTCAAGAGTCAGGAAAACTGGGTTTGAATTCTGGCTTCACTGCTGGCTAATAATGTGGATTTGAGCAAGCTAGCTTGACCCACCACTAACCCCTCTGTAAAACAGTAGAAATAATGGTTTCATTCTAGGATTACTGGTGAGGTTAAGTGGGATCCATGGGAAAAGCGCCTGTTGTGGCCTCTGCACAGAGCACACACTCCAACATCAGTGTCCTTCTTTCCTGCACCTGTCACACAGCCCAGGTATAGGAACGGGCCGGGAACAAACCTTCAAGAACCCGTGCTGTGCTGTCATGCGGCCTGTGAAAGGGGTGACAAGTGTTGTAGAGGTCAACAGAAAGCCGATGGACGCTGAAGACGAGACGTGCAGTTTTCCCATCATCACCTGACTACAAGAAGAACTCATTCACAAGAGTTGTTATTTCTAGTAACTTAGGGGGGCTCCAAATATATTCAACTAAAAATAATGATGAAAGAAGTTATTTTTAAAAACGGGCCTTCAAGCTGACTGACCAGATATTTATATCCCTCTGCAAGGCAAGGAAATTAAAATGGGCCATCTCTTATCAAAGCCACACAGTTCCTTTCTCCAATAATTTTGTCCTTGTAACTGGCATTAGTATTACAAGTCTATTCAAACACTTTTCCTCTGCTACTATCCAAAATCTAACTGATGTTTCAAGACCATAAACTAACACTGGCTTCCAACGTTTGCAGGTTAATAGGTAAGGGGAAGCCCTGTTGACTCCTTCTGGCAACTCCTCCTTCTTTCCGTTGGCGATCACCCCCTTTCCCTCACCTCAGATTCTCACCCTTCACTTACTCTGACTTCTGTGCATGGATGTCTTCTAAACCCTACACCACAACCTCCTCCTCTCTCAACCATGTTACTCCCCATTTCCTACTTGGCTGTTACCAAGCCTGTTTCTTCAGAAGAAAAAAAAGAGGAGGAGGGAGCATGAGGGGAGCAGGCTCAGTGATCTCCCAGGTCCCTGCCAGCTCCAACATTCTGTAATTCTAGGATTCCTTGTCCGAACCACCTGGTCTCTGAAAAGAAAACAACTGACTGTCATAAATCAGTCATTAATTGAAACCACATAAAATTTACCTTCTCCCACTTTAATATAAATGTTTCTTGCTATCTTGAGTTCAGTGAATGAAGTGACTGCTCCGTACTCCTTTCGAGCCCAATTTAACAGATGTTCATTTCCATGGGGGAAGTTCCTTTCTTCTGTTTCTGCTGACAAGGAGAAGTTTCCTGATGAAAACTGGACCGTGGAACCCTGAGACACCTAGAGGAAATAGAATAGAATAGAGGAACATACATACTTAATGTGGTGCAGTCACCAGGAGCTGAATCATAATTAGAGCACTTCCACCGAGAGCTGAATCACAATTAGAGAGACAAATACCAATAGGTATTTGTCAATCCATCTTCTTCTCTTTGTTATACAGGCCGATCATCTTTTTTCAGGAGCTGATTCAAGAAACAGTCCCAAGGCCACTTCTCCCAGAAAACAACAAAGCTACCAATGACGCAGGATGGCCCTAAGAATTTTCAAAGAACTCTGTGATGAGAGACCGCAGAGAGCATTGTGAATTATCATTGCTGTTTTTTTTCTGATATCTAAATTGAAATAATTTCAAGAAATGGGTTTCAAGTCAAGCAGAAAGTCTTGGTGAGTGTTGTCATGGGCTTGTAGTGGGCTCAAGATCAGGACAAGCAATCCAAAGTCCGGTTAGCAAGTGAACTTGACTTTCAGGTCTTCCACGACCACAGCATCTACCGACAGTCAACTACCACGGAGACAGAGCAAGAATCCCCCTTTGGTTTGTGTTCTCCTGAACACGGAGATAAAAAGAATGACTGGAGACTACTAGTCTTCTCCCACATCACACTGTTTCCTAGAAGTGAGATGCATGTATGCTACCGTTTATTTTTGGTAAGACCCCCAAATACCCACAGATAATGAAGTCAAGAGGCTGCTGGACTGATCCCAGGAAAACTTTCAGGATGATTTATGCAAGTACCACATTCTTGCTCGATGTATTTAGATAATCGCTGACCTAGCACATCATGGTATATATAATTAACACATACAAAGGAGGGAAATTATCATCTTGTTGCTGCACTGTAATCAAATTTAGTTGGCGAAAATATGCATGTCATCTTTACTGGTTAGCATTTGCAAAAAGAACTGATTTTATGAATGTCAGGGTGAAACCTCAAATTGTCAGCAAAAAGGTTCATAAATTCCCAAGTCACACAACTATAAATGTGTTAAATTTCACATTAATGATTTACCACTAACAAAAAGCACAATAGTTTCTGAAGGGATTATAAATAACCAGAGCAAAAGCAGGGTGAGAGCAGGGATTTTGCTTATGGTTCTATCACTTACAGCAGTGTTTTCAAGCTTAACGTACATACAAAATAGTACTTATCTTAACTACTGTGCTGGCCTTAATAGTTTCTATTCAATTATATACATGTACAGCATTCTCCCCTTATCTGTGGGGCATACCTTCCAAGACCCCCAGTGGATTCCTGAAACCACAGATAGTACTGAACCCTATGTACATCATGTTTTTTCCTACACATACTTACCTATAACAACGTTTAATTTATAAATGATGCACAGTAAGAGATGAATAATAATCAGTAACAAAACAGAGGAATCAAAACAATATGTTGTAAATAAAAATTATGTGAATGTGAATGTGGTCTTCTTCAAAATATCTTATTGTACTATATTCACCCTTCTTCTTGTAATGATGTCAGATGATAAAATGCTTAGGTGAGGAGGGACCTCTGGGTGGCTCTTGACTCTTGATTTCAGCTCAGGTCATAATCTCAGGGTCATGAGATCGAGCCCCTTGCTGGGCTCCCCGCTCATCGGGAGGTTGCTTGAGATTCTCTCTCTCCCTCTGTGCCTCCCCACCGCTTGTGCGTGCTTCTCGCTCTCTCTCTCTCTCTCAAATAAATAAATAAATCTTTCCTTAAAAATGCCTACATGAGAAACTGAAGGGAGGTTCATGACACAGGCATCGTGATGCAGTGTTAGGCTGCCACTGAAGTGTCCTTCTGACAATTTGTCAGAAGGAGGACCATCTGCTTCTAGACTGCA
This sequence comes from Ailurus styani, assembly GCA_002007465.1. Taxonomy (NCBI): domain Eukaryota; kingdom Metazoa; phylum Chordata; class Mammalia; order Carnivora; family Ailuridae; genus Ailurus; species Ailurus styani. Next base: position 128,048 of record LNAC01000486.1, read on the forward strand.
ACTGACCACCAATCAAAGAAACCATGGAAAGCAAAACTGCAGATAAGGGGGCACTAGTGTATTTTTTTAAATGCTAGCAAAGAAGTTCTTCACCAGATTGATTCCATGACCTACTAATGCTGTGGTCTCACTCCTGGCTGAAAAGTAGAAGCATTTAAGAGCTACTAAACATCCTGAGGTCCAGGCCACACCCCAGACCAATTAGAATCTTTGGGATGGGACTCAGACATTGGAATATTTTAAGGGTCCCTGAGGGATTCCCAAGGTCAGCCATCATCGAGAAACCCTGCCTTAACTAGTACTGAGTGATCATAGTTTGAAAAGCGTTAGTACAGGTCAGGGGCAGTGTGGCTACCTTGCAGCTTCCTCTCTACCAGTGGTTCTTAACTGGGGTGATTTCTGTCCCCTTGAGGACTTTTGGCAATGTCTGGAAACATTTTTTTATTGTCACAACTGGGAGGAGGGGCTATCTAGTGAATAGAGGTCAGGGATGCTGCTCGACATTCTACAATGAACAGAGCAGCCCCACAATCAAGAATTAGCCAAAATGGGGGTGCCGGGGTGGCTCAGATGGTTAAGAGTCTGCCTTCGGCTCAGGTCATGATCCCCAGGTCCTGGGATCTGAGCCCTGCATTGGGCTCCCTGCTCAGCGGGGAGCCTGCTTCTCCCTCTGCCTGCCTCTCCCCGTGCTTGTGTGTGCTCTCTCTCTCTAATGAATAAGTAAAATCTTAAAAAAAAAAAAAAAAAAAAAAAGAATTAGCCAAAATGTCAATAGTACTGTGACTGAGAAATCCTGGTGTACACTTTGAAATGACCACACATGAGTAACACTCAAACATCTACTGGATAACCAGACTGGATCCCTAAATCTACAGCCTTTTCTATGCTAGAAGTTGGGCTGTCTAGTACTTAATAAAGAATAAGAGAAGCTTCCTGGTTTGTACTGGCCCGGGAAGCCGAGAACTAATCATTATTTAGCTGGACATAAATCATGACCTCTAACAATCATTACCCCCTCCCGCACACCTATCAGGCACCACAAAGTGCTACAAGGTGTGGTAATGACATTTGCTAAATGTCCTGATGCCAGTTATATATATGCAAAACCAGTGGGGATGGTTTAGCTTTGACCTTGTTTTGACAATGACTAAGAAAAAAAGTTCCTGAACCATTTACCCTGCCAAATAATAACCATGCCAACCTACATCTAAATCTTCCAAGGCTTAGCTACTCACCAACACTGCACTCCAGAATTTATCTGGTTTTTATGACTTAAGCACTGTAGTAAAATCTTCTTTTCACCGAAAAGCACTTGTGCTAAAGGAGGCTAAAGCACTTGTGCTAAAAAGTCGTTTTTATCAAGGTTGTCACCGAAAAAAACCCACAACAGTGCAAAGGCCTTTGACCTTCTGCCAGCACAGCTCTGAATGTTCAGGCAAACATCCCTGGATGCTCCACTCCTTTGTCCTCATTCATGGGACAGCTATAAAATAAAGCACTTGAGTTTTAAGCATTTTACAGAGAATGCATTCCTTCAGAGTGGAAGGCGAGCTCCACGGTGTAAATAAGAGAAGAAACAGGGAGCATCTTCGAAATGTATCCTCAAGTCACAGAAGAGCAATCTGATGGCATGGCCAATTCTTCGGGAAGGGGCAACTCCTGGCTGATCCCTCCAAGAACCGCCAACCCCGCTCAAGTCTGTTTCCCCGGGCCAGCAGCAACTTGGCTCATACACTCACGGCTGAGGAATTTGGAGAAAGAGTGAACTGCCACTCCTCAGGCACATTCCAAGGAGAAGAAAGCAAAGCTGCCAGAGGCAGTGAAGTGTCCCTGACTGCAGGTCAGTGGAAATTTTCTGCTGTGGCAAGGGGTTAGTCAGCACTCTCCTGACCACCCGCTCTCCTGGCTCAGACAAAGCTGGACGCCGACAAAGGCCTCCCCCAACCCCCACCGAGTTTTAGAAGGTAATGTTATTTCCATCTGATCCTTGGGATGACCTGTGAACGAGGCCACTATGATTTCCACAGCAGAGAGGAAGAAACCTCTGAGAACCTGCTGGCCTACCCAAGGTCAGAGAGTCAGCACTGGAGCAAGACCAGAACAGGAGACTTCTGACTCCTGGTCACAGCTGGCCTCTGCACCAATCCTGCCAGAAAGGAGACCTCACCAGCTCCCAGGCAGATTTCTGTTCTATCTGCAAGCTTCGCCTTCCATCCACGTGCCTGAGCTCTGCCTTCCAGACCAAGAACTCCTTCCTCTTCTCTCCCTGAGACAAGCCTTTAAATGTTGGAAGATGTCACTTGACCCCAATCATGACTTTGGTTCTTCAGGGCACTATTTCCAGCCCCCTCGAAGACTCCCCAGATACTGTGGCTCTCAGATCTTCACCAGCATAGTCTCGGAAACGCAGTTCCCCGGGACAAGCCTTGGGGTTTGGGGTGTGGTCTGACAAAGGCACTGTGATGGTTAATTTTGTGTCAACCTGACTGGGCTACAGGGTGCCCAGCGTGGGCCAAACATTATTCTGAGTATTTCCATGAGGGTGTCTGTGCATGAGATTAACATTTAAATCAGTAGACTGAGTAAAACAGACTGCCCCTCCTACCACGTGTGGAACTGCAATCAGTTGAAGGCCTGACCCCTCCCTCTGAATAAGAGAAAATTCTCCTGCCTGACAAGCTCTCATCTTCTTCAGTCAGGGACATCAGCTCTTCCTGGTTCTACAGCAGCCTGCTGGCCTTCGGAGTCAACCTGGGGCAGACTCTGAGGATTTGGGGACTTGCTAGCCTCCATAATCACTCGAGCTAACTCCTCACCATACATCTCTTTCTACAGATATGTGGACCCTGAATGAGGCCCAAAATCACATTACCTTTTGTATCAGCTGAAACCTGCTGGTATCTCATATTCGTTAATTTATACTTTAAACATACTTGTGACAAATATTCATTGAGAACCTGCCTCCCCTATGCCAAGCACAGAAGGTGACAGACAAAACTCGCCAACCTTGTGGAGCTTACAGTCTAGTAAGGAAGTCAGAGGAGCACAGTAAGTCAGTCAAATGTGCAATATCCTAAGAAGTGCTATGCAGAGAGGAGAGGAGAAGGTTTAAATGTTGTCACAGGAAAAGTCCAACTGAGAAAGTCATTGAGCAGTTAAATACCTGAAAGAGAGAGACAGCAAGCCCTGCGGAAGGATGTCAAAAGGAAAATGTGTGGCTGGGACATCAGCGAGCATAAAGGTCGGGCGAGGGGGAGTGGGGAGGCCAGTGTGGCTGGAGCACTGGGATGGGCATTGGGGGAGGGTACAGATAGGTGAAAAGGTCAGAGAGGTCAGAGAGACCAGGAGGTCCCATGTGACGTCACCCTTACCCAACCTTACCCTGCTGGTAAGGACTTGTGGTGCTTAGTCTGGGTGAGGTGGAGATGGGCCACCCCTGAAAGCTCATGAAAACAGCTAACAAATGTTTTAACAGAGTTACTCTGGCTGCTATGGCCAGTCTAGACTGAGGGGAGACAAGAGCAGGAGACCAGGAGTAGACTTCTGCAATAGCCCCGGGGAGAAGGGGTAGCAGCTCACACCAGGGAGGTGATGGAGGAGAGTGGGACCTAAATCCCCAGGTCTTTATTGGGTCGAGGCTTTTTGCATCCCTCCCTTACACCAGTAACTCTTTCATACAAATACAAAGTCTTCTATTTCTATTTATTCCTTAGACCCATATCTGAAGTCTGTGGAGAACACATAAAAGTCCTCATTCTGTTGGCTGTCACCATCACTGTATTTGGTATGAGTACCTTCTACACATTCGTCTGAATCCCTGAGCAGGAGTAAGACCAGGCTAAGGTTTGTGGCCTTTCAGGTACACCCCCGTGCTGACCCCAGCATGCTGAACAGCACCTGCTGGGGTGGCAGGTTGTCCAGCAACCACAAAGGAACCCCACAGAACTGTTCGCATCTCATCTCTAAGGGCGTCATGCTAGAACTGCCCGGAGACATGGTCTATCACTGTCATCCCTCCAACGGTCAGTGCCCTCACCCCTGCCTCATCTTCATGGCATGGTATCCTCATTAGAGTCTGGGTTAAAGTCTATGGAAGGACATAGATGTAAAAAGAGTAACAACCAAAAAATACTTTTTCTAAGACAAAGAGGGGTTACAATCACAATTGCAAAGAAAATAACTAATGAGTGAATGTGGAATTTTTAAAAAAATGTTAACAGCAAGGATCTTATATTTGGATAAAATAGCAGAAACTTTCCAACACTATTTATTCCATCCCCCGTTCTTCACCTTATTTGTAGGTTCTTGCCATGCTAGCAGCCCACTTTTGGCTCCAATATCTCAAGCAACCTGTATATCGAGGACTGTTATCCCTATCTTCCCTATCTTGTGAACCTCCTATCTTCCAAGCTGCCAATCCTATCCGCTTTTTCCACTCTGGCACCTGAGAGAGCCTTCTAAAGAGTCAACATATGATGATGCAGGATAGTGTCTAAGCATCTTAGCTGGCATGTGACCAGAGAGGGTCTCTGCCTGCCCCACTCCCCACTGCTCCCCCATCTACTACCATGTGGGATCATTCAGTGGCAGACACACCCTGCTGCTTCAGGCTCCTGAGTCTTTCTGCACCCTGTTCCCCACCTGGACCGCTTCTCCCAAGCCTCCCAGACTCCCCTCCTTTCCTCAGGGTGGAGGGCCTGGGGCGCAGGTGCCTGGTCATGTCTCTCATCTAGCCCCTCTCCCACACAAACCGTGACTATTTACCAGCAAAACTGACAAAAGCACAAAATCTGGAGGGCCAAGAGAATGACCTGTTCATTCTAAATCTCCCGGGCCTGGCACTGAGCTTGGCACAAAGCAGGGACTCAGTAACTGCTTGCTGAATGGAACTCAGTTCTGTTACTTACAGGAAAGGATATGCCTTAATTTCTTCATTCCTGTAACCTGAACTCCTTACTTCCTTCACTGCCCAGGAAATGATCTTTTAGCCAACCTCTAAACCCCATGACTTGCTTTTTCACCCAATAACTCCAACTAAAAACCAATTATTAAATCATTCAGTAGTTCCATGTCTCCCCCTCCCCACCCCCCAATTCAGTGAACTTTCCTCCTGCTTGCTAATTAAAACCCAATCCTCTGACATTCCCTGACATGACAAACATCTTCCTGTGGGAATGAACAGAGTGCTAAGCTACAAGAATCCTGCTCCTTAGCAAGTAAGTGTCCATTGAAGGGGCAAACAGGAGGCACCTTACGGCCCAACAACCCCTGGGCTGCCGAGAGGCACTCGGAGCCACCTCCCCTCCTGAATGCTCGTCCCTACTTAAACCACACACGGCATTTGTATTTTCGATTCTGGTTATGCTACCAGATTTTTTTTTAAAGAGCAGAACATTACTCTATCTGCCAGTGCTGGGAGTTTTATGACAAGAACTTACAGCTAGGGAATGAGAGCCAAGTTTATTATTTTTTCTGGATCAGATTCAACAACCTTGTCCAAAAAGAGCAAGAAAAAAGCAAAAGAGGCAACCAGCCCTTTTGTTTCCACACCTGCTTTTAAGCTTTAACTCTTAAAGTCCTAGGCAGATCCACGGAAGCCTCAAGATTTATCTCCCAAGCCCAAGCGAAGTGAACAAATCCTGGCCGATGGGTGCAGTCACCATTTTCCTGGAACAGGGATTTTCTGTTTTAGCACTTAACTCAGCACAGCGGCTGACTCAGAGGCCTGGTGGTTGCCTCACAGTACCCCTCCGGGCTTCCCCCAAGTTGGTCTGGTCTTCAGTGAGAGGGGAGACAGAAACTTTGCTGAGGATGGTGCCATCCCATAAGGACTCACCCCGTCCTGTCCCCTTCTTCCCGCCTCCCTGCCCTCACCTCACAAAGAATGCTCCCAGACCAAGGATCCTGATAAAGAAGTCTCACCTGAAGTTCCACCTCACCCTCTTCAAGGCCACTCCATGTTACCTTCTCAGGGGGCCTATTTAAAATTACAATCCAACCCGCCAGCAGCCTCACTCTAGCAATCCAGATGCCCCCCGCCCAAACCTGCTTTCCATCTTCTTATTGCTATTAGATTGAACAGTCACCTTCCAAGCTATCATATAATTTACTTATTTATTATGCTTATTGGCCATCTCCTCTTACCAGCACGTAAGCTCCTTCAGAGGCTGGGATCTTTGTCTGCTTTGTTCGTGGGGCTATCTCAAGCACCTACAACACTGTTGTGCATAGAAAAGATACTCAAGAAGTACTTGTTTAAGGAATCAATGAATCTCGAGGTCTGATCAACTGGAAGTACTTGCCTAAAGTTCTGTCACTGAGAAGGATTCAGAGATCATTCATACAAAGAAGTGGTGAAGAAACGAGGAGTACCATGACCGATCACATGTCTGACAGTGGCTCGGGGCAGGCTGTGCTTGCTCCACAGCTGCCCCGGACAGTAGCCACTAGCCACGTGTCACCACTGCACACCTGAAATGTGGCTAGGGAAACTGACCTGCTGTAAACGTAAACTACATACCAGCCCCGTACTGCGTCGTATAGCACAAGAAAAAAGTAAAGAAATCTCAACTTTTTTTTTATTGATTACATGTTAAATGATATTATTTAATTATGCTGGGTTAAACTACATATGCCATTACAATTAACTTCCCTTACTTCTTTTACCTTTTTAAAAGATTTTATTTCTTTACTTGAGAGAGAGCAAAAGAGAGAGCGAGCACGCAAGCACCAGATGGGGGAGAGGCAGAGGGAGAAGCAGACTCCCCAGTGAGCAGGGAGCCTGAAGAGGAACTCAAACCCAGGACCGTGGAATCATGATCTGAACCAAAGGCAGATGCATAACTGACTGAGTCACGCATTTGTTTTACTTTTTTAAATGCACTAACAGCAGATTTTAAATTGCCTCTGTGGTTCACATTTTATTTCTATTGGGCAGCACTGCTCTAGAACTTCCTCCACTATGATGATAAGGAAGCACTGATAATACCCATCTATCCATCTGCTTCTTGATCTGGTCTCAGAATGTAAACTAATGTGAAGAAGCCACCTCAAGCCCAATACTTCACAAAGTGTGCTCCTTAGGTCAGTTTCACCATCCTGCAGTTTCCGGGAGGAAGAGCAATGTAGGGTCCAGGAAACTGCATTATAACCTTCCTCCCGCCACCCCACGATTCCAAAGCATACTCGGGGAGCATTGCTCTAGGCTGTATATACACATATTATTTAAATTCCAAATAATCTTTGTCAAGCGTGAAGATTATTATCTGTATGCCAGACTGCAAGAATCCTCTCTTCTACGCTGGTAGAAAAAAGAAAGGGGAAAAAAAAAAAGCTAAGAGGGAGAGAGTTAGTAAGCCAAGTCATGGATGGAGTCATCTTCCTGCACATCTAAAAAGAAAGAAATGGGCCTTGTGAAATCAGAGGAGCCAAAGCTCCCCAAAGATAAAGAAAAGCCTGCTGACATCTTGGAGGAAAATCTGTTCCAGGAATCACACACGCACACCCTATATCGCTCAGCTGTGGTCCATTTGGAGCTTGAGTTATCAGTTGGGTGAATGCCTGCTATTCAAATTGTCTAGCTAGCTCCTCCGGGCTGCTCTGCTCTGCTGCACACCAGCTTCACATACTCACACGACTTTGGCGCTGGTCAAAGGGCAGCATGTAGACAATGGGGACCATCTCCTCCCCCACTTCTGTCTGGCCCTACCCCCCACTTTTACTATTCCTAGTCCTTCCCCCTTACTCCTGTGCAGACAAATCTCTTTTTGGAGGTGTCTGCTTGGGAAAATAGAGCAAAACAAGAAAAACAAATAAAGCAAAGAAAAACACATCCGTATTTCCAAAACACCTGCTGTGTCAAGAATTTACAAGTTCCGTTCTAGAGGGAAGGAAGACATAAAGTAGAACACGAATTTCTCTAGGATTTAGGTTTATATGTAAATAGGATCTCTGCAGATGGGTCCTAGGACCGGTAACAGTGCCCACACAGAAGGGCACTGAGATTATGCTTTGGTGTATTTTGTGCACAAATTCCAGTAAAAACAAACTCACATCAAGTACTGGAACAGTACTGAAATATTTACCTCCCAACTGAGGACTAAACCCTACATTCTGAAAGAGGAAAATCACACGCTCTCCCTACCCAATTCCTGGGAGGGCTGTGCTTGCCTATTTCCTCCAAAACCACGTGATGTGAAATATGATCTGAAACATGTTTTCTATTAACTATATATCATGACTCAATGTTTTTTTTTTTAAGTTTGTTTTAAAGAAATAATAACTTCCATGCCCAGGAACCTACAGTCATAATTTGTAATGCTACATATTCATGAGCCATGTAATTATGGTATCTGCCAATCGTGCACTCAAGAAACACAAGTCCATGCAACCATTTAAAAATTCTTGGGTGTTTTTTATTTTGTATCTACAACCAGATTACTTTCTTCCACTAAAACGACGTAAAATATATTCAACACTTTTTCTCAAAACACTCATGACAGTCACCCTCTGCTTTTAATTTTTACTTTTGCTGAACTATAAAGAACTAAAGGACTGGAACTGCCCTCTGTTCTTAACACCCAACATGTCTACACATGTCCAGAGGAAAGCTCTGAGATACTTCCCTATGAATATAAACGTACACAAACTTGAATGTGGGCCACTACAAAAGCAATACTCTAATTTCCCATGGAGATGTTACAGAAATGATAGTATATGTGAATACACAAAGAGAAGCAAGATTTGTCACTCCACCTGAAAGACAGACTCAGTCTACACAGGTTACCAAATTAATGAACCATGAGCTGCTTTATAATGTACAGTTTTTCAAAGCAGAGTCCCGGGCCACACAGGGACCCTTGATGGTCTTAGAAAATGAGCTCTCCGGACTCCTAAAATTACTCTTTCTCATCTGCCAACGTTAGCAGGATTTTAGGATGAGCATGACCCAAAATTTAAAGTGCACGTGCCATCCAAAGGGCACTTTTCAGGGGAGCCTGGGTGGCTTAGTTGAGTGTCTAAATCTTGATTTCAGCTCAGGTCATGATCTCAGGGTCATGAGATCATGACCCGCATTGGGCTCAATGCTGACCCTGCTTAAGATTCTCCCTCTCCCTCTGCAGCCCCAGCCTGGCACTCACGCATGCATGCATGCTCTCACCCTTAAAGAAAGAAAAGTAAAGGAGAGAGAGAGAGAGAGAGAGAGAGAGAGGGAGAGAGAGAGGGGAAGGAAGGAAGGAAGGAAGAAAAGGGAGGGAGGGATGGAAGGAAGGAAAAGAAAAAGGGGTATTTTTCAGGGAAAAATAAAACATCGGCATCATTACTATTACTTGCCATGATCCTCAATCTGTTTTTGTCCTCCAAATGTACTTCTGGGAAATCCCTCACCAGGAAAGATTCTTTTATTTTTTTTTTTTAAGTTACATCCAACCTGTCAACCCAGGTTCCAGGGCACAAATGGAAATTTACAAGTGCTTGGCTCCAAATAGGTTCTTAGAATTCCCTTTACAGAATTCCTCTTTATCAAGATAATCTAAGTTCCATTTTACAGACAAGGAAATTAACACTCAGAGAAGCTACAGGATCTGCCTGAGCCACACAGCTGGCAGAAAACAGAGCTGACAACAGATCAGACTCTCCTTTCCACCAAAGAGCTGTTTTACCCCACTACCATGGTGCAGTCAGCTACTGAACTCAACAACTCGGTAGAGCTGGGTAGACAGAGCCCCACCTTAGCCTCTTAGCAATAGGACACAGGGAGATAATAACCATGAAGGTTCTTACTGATCGATCACTTACTAAGTAAACGAACCCGTTTGTGGAAATGGATTCCCTCATGTTAAAATGAGGAAAATAACAGGACCTACTTCACAGGCTTGTTATGAAGGTTAAATAAGGTAACATACGTGAAGTGCTTGGAAGAGGGCCTAGCACACGGCTCTCGGTCTAAGTGTTTGTCAAATGTACACACGCATGTATACACAGCCTCACGCCAGGCCACAAGGGTTGTCTGACAGACTAAGGTTGACAGGCCACAATTCATTCCTCACTGTGACTGGACCATTGCCTTCTTGTCCAAACTGCCAGAAGCGGATATATGAACCCTGTTTTCAAGGGTTGGAGCAGTACTGGCTCCAAACAGTAGCTCTGAACATCACCCAGCAGCCTGTATCAGCCAGAAACTATAGAATCTCCAGAACAGACTCTCTGTGAAAAACACGGAAGGGCTAGAGATCAAATGGGCTTTGGAGTTTGTGGGCTTTCGGTCGAGGTGGCAGATGGATAAGCCCCTGACTTCTAGGTACACTCTAGGTCCCAGGTGACAGCTGTGTCACTCACCACCCAAACGGGACAAGGCAGGGGCAGAGTGAAGAGGACTCCCTGGCCCTAGGGCATTCAGAGGCCATCTGAGGACCGGCGGCAAAAATTGAGAGCAAAAACTGTTCATGGGGGCGCCTGGGTGGCTCAGTGGGTTAAAGCCTCTGCTTTTGGCTCAGGTCATGATCTCAGCGTCCTGGGATCGAGGCCCGCATCGGGCTCTCTGCTCAGCAGGGAGCCTGCTTCCCCCTCTCTCTCTGCCTGCCTCTCTGCCTCCTTGTGATCTCTCTCCCACTGTGAAATAAATAAATAAAATCTTTAAAAAAAAAAACCAAAAACTGTTCATGGGATACACATTCTACCTCGGACAAAGAAACAAGAAAGGCCAAAGGGGCCCTTTCTTCCCCTGACGAAATCAGCTTCCAAGCCAGGGGTTGGACGATGGAGGTCTGGAGGGCCAGAACTGGGCTGCCTCAAATAAACCCAATGATTCTGTGCCCAGGAGGGAGTCGGGCCGTCACGAAGTCCCCGCCAGAGATGGGGAATGCAGGCCACCTGTGGGGAACGCTTACTAAGGGCTTCACTGTCTCGACTTATGAGAAGACCAAGGCACAGCCACGAGCTTTCAGTCCAGCCTCACCACAATCTCCCAGGAGACAGGTTTCTCCCCATCCTATGACATGAAAATATATTCTGCAACCTCCCTTAACAAAACACTTGCTTTTTCTACCGAACAGTCCCTTGGAGGCTGCCTACGACATTAACCAAGGGCACCAGCGATGTCACGTTTGATACAAGCACCCAGAGTTCGGGAGGGGCAGCCCCATCAGACTGCCAGATTAGCCTTGGACAGTAAAGCCTTAAAGCGAGGACCGGAACTCTGCGCGAAGAAACCAGCCTTCCCCCCTCGGTGAAAACGAGTTTATTTAACCTCAATTTGTTGAATGAAAGCAACGCCTTCACAGAGATGTGGCCCAGGACTGCACACAGACATGACACGGCAAGTCCGGCCGAGCCAGGAAAAGTCGACGCTTGCGTGAACCCTCCAGGACAGGATGTCTTGATCAGGAAGAATACACCCAGGCGAACCTCGTAAGGCCAAGGGGCCACTCACTGGCAGCATTCACAAGCCTCAACCCGGCAAGTGAAGATAAGTCCCAGGAAGTCTTCCAAGAAACTCTTTCTGGACCAGGATTACCAGCTGAAACTGGACTCTTTCCAACACTCTAATTGCCACAGTGACATTTAGGAAGAGCTCTCTTACCACAAATGGGCCAGAAACTCGTTCCTAGGAAATATGGTAGTTGACTGACCCCAGTTCCTGAGAGGATCAAGCCCCGTACAATTAGGGCTCTTAGGGACAAGCCACAAAACCAACAGATAAGCAGCCTTTGGAACAAAAATGTATGGTACACAACCACTTGGAATATCCCACAGGGCACAGTGAGTCATTCCACAAGAGACATTTTTTAAAAAGAAGAACCACCAATCTTGAACTGTTTAGTTATTTAATCTGCCTCTGAGAGAGAATTTATCTGGGGAAAGCCTCACTGGAGAATCCAAAAGGGTATACGTAGACCCCTGGTCTGTACACTCCGAGTATCCTGGAGGGACACCTGCTGTGGAGCAGTGTGTGCTCGTGTCCGCAACCCCAGCCCACGCTGCTCCTCGGCCCGCCTCACAGAGGGGAGTCTCAGCTCCTCCCACCTTCAGGATCCAGCAACGGGACTTCCTGCACTGAACTGCAATTCCCGATCTTCTCACCATCTCTAGCGGGCAGCTCCTCGAGGGCAGGCGGCCCACTCCACTTCTCTCTGGAACCCTCCGTACCTAGGCTGGCTTCCCAACAGCCTACAGGCACTAAAAACCGGGGGTGGGATGAATGAACAAGTAGATGCATAAACCGTCATCCCAGGTATGTTAATCTCATGTTTTCCTAAATGTGGGGAGAGCTACCCAACAAGGGAAAGGAGGAATTTTGAAAAGGAAAAAAAAAAAAATCATTTCCAGATTTTTAAATGCAACGTAGTGGAGGATATGCGAATTTTTTTGTTTTTTAAAGTTCCCTCCTCCACAACCAAACGTGAATGCCTGAGTTATGCAAAGGGCATTTTTGGATACTACAGCTCCCCATTACACATCACTTGGAGTCATGAAAAGGAACGCGTGGACATGTGCCGTGGCATAGGCTGTGCGTGTCCCTTCCTCGAGCAGAGCTGAGCACACATCTGGGGCTATTTAACAGCTGATTGGAAATTTTGCCTTCTGATTTCCAGTTAAATACTGGGCACAGGAAAACAAATAGCACTTGTTTTTCACTGAGCCTTGACAGTCATCCAAACTGCAGTGCAGACCGAGAACTGCCTGTGGTTTGGTGGCAGAGACCCAAAATAGTTAGACCTTTTTCCCCCAAGTTAAAGTAAAAGGAATAAACCAGAGTTTGGCAACCTCAGGCTCTTCACCCACCCCTCCCCCACCCATCTCCGGAACAAAAAACTAGGTTTTAAATATTAAGCGTGTTCCTGGTATTCATTTACATTTTTCATTAGGATTAAATCTTGATTTATTTTTATTCCAAAGCCAACAGCAAAGCATTTGGTTTCTTTCATTTTTTTTTTCCTCAACTGCCCTGCCCTGATATTTACTTGGATTTGCTGAAGAGGCAATGTTCAGATTACCATCTTCTGTTTCCAATTAAACTGGGATATAATATCTAGCAGCCGTATTATCAAAGAATCAGAGACTCCCTTTAGAGACTGGCTAGTAATGCCTCCTCACTTTAGGGATGAGGAAACTGAGGCCCAAGGACTGAAGTGATTTTGTCCAATGATACATAACTAGTTAGCGGCACAGCCCCCTAGTACTCAGGCCTCCTGGTACCCAAGCCAGGGTGTTCAGCAGTCATATCTGAGTCGAGTTGCCTGATAAAATACAGAAGAGCTAGTTAAATTTGAGTTTCAGATAAACAGCGAATAACTTTCTAGTATAAGTATGCCCCATATATTATATGGGCATATGAAAAAGAAGTAACTATCATTTATTTGAATTTCAAATTTGATGGGCATCCTGTAAATCTGTCAACTTGGAAACCTTATCTCAGAAACAATATCCTCTCTCGCCCCATTCCTCCACTCAAACATACATATACATGTATACATACATTTCTTTCTTTTTAATGTAAATGGATGGAAAATAGAAGTCGCAACACAGTAACCTGAAGGACTAGTGAGACTGGAAGAAGTTGCTGCATATTTTTTGACATTCCTCCCCTTAGATGCCTTTCTTCCTTAGAAGCATATAAAACAGCTAAGCCTGACATTAAAAGGCGGCCTGAGGCCCCTGGATTAGACACTCTAGGTCTCATCTTGAGCGTTTCTGCTTGTCCTAGGGCTCTGAGTCTGTGGACCCTGCAGGAGAGAGCACTCAGGTTCCGGATACAATAAAACAAGATTAAAACAAAATGAAACAAAAATCAGGTACACAGAATCAAGTAAAAAGATACGTTTTTAAATCTAGTTCATTGGTTTTACACCTTAGTTTTTTTTTTTTTTTAAAGATTTTCTTTATTTATTAGACACAGAGAGAGAGAGTGAGCACAAGCAGGGGGAGAGTGGCAGAGGGAGAGGGAGAAGCAGGCTCCCCACAGAGCAGGGAACCTGACTCGAGGCTTGATCCCAGGACCCTGAGATCATGACCTGAGCTGAAGGCAGACCCTTAACCAACTGAGCCACCCGGGCACCCCTACACCTTAATTTTTAAAGAGTGCTGGACAGAGTTTTTTTCTAACAACTTAATTGAGATATAATTCACATGTTATAATATCCATCCTTTTAATCTCTACAATTAAGGGTTTTTAGTATATTCACAGTTGTAGTCTAGTCATCACTATATAATTCCAAAATATTTTTATCATTCCCCAAAGAAACTCCATACCATTAGTAGTCATTCCTCATTCTCCCATCCCACCAGCCTTGGTAATCACTGATGTTCTTCCTGTGTCTATGGATTTGCCCATTCTGGATACAAATGGAATCACACAACATGTAGCCTTTTGTGTCTGGCTTCTTTCACTTATAATGTTTTTAAGGTTTATCCACACTGTGGTTATGTATCAAGACATCACTCCTTTTAATGGCCATATAGTATTTCATTGCATGGATATACATTTTTTTTAACCCATCCATCAGTTGATGGACATTTGGGATGTTTCCACTTTTGGGTTGTTAAGAATAATGTTGCTATGAACATTGGTGGGCAAGTTTTCCTATAGACATGTGTTTTACCCAGCTGTCTTCTAAGGCGAGCCATTTATGATGGTTCCAATTTCCCTACATCCTCAACGACACTTGTTATTATCCGCTTTTCTTATTAGAGCCATCCTAGTAGGTGTGAAGTGGCATCTCGTTGTGGTTTTAAGTCTGCATTTTCCTAATGACTAATGATATTGAACATCTTTTCATGTGCTTATTGGCCATTTGTGTTTTTCCTTTGGTGAAATGTCTATTCAAATTGAAGCATATTTCTTTTTTTTTTAAATATTTTTATTTATTTATTTGACAGAAAGAGAGAGATTACAAGTAGGCAGAGAGCCAGACAGAGGGAGGAGGAAGCAGGTTCCCTGCTGAGCAGAGAGCCCAATGAGGGACTCAATCCCAGGACCCTGAGATCATGACCTGAGCCGAAGGCAGAGGCTTTAACCCACTGAGCCACCCAGGCGCCTGAAGCATATTTCTAAAGACAATCTAGTATTGTCCCAGTCTTTTTTTTTTTAAAAAACAAACTCAGGTTGACAGTTCCGACATTTATTGCCCAGGTGGCTATGCTTTGTCTTCGGTGTGGAAATAACTACATAAATAAAGTTTCTGCAGACCGAGAGAGTAGGGTAATTCTTACTTCTAACTGCATTGAGGGACAACTCGAACCAATTCAGTATTCTCTGGGCCATCCATACAACCCACAAAAGAAAATCTACGCAGCTATGACAACTCCATCATGCACATACATATGTGTGTGCACGCGCATGTGTGTGAGAGAGAGACTCATACTCAAAGACTCATTACTTGACAATGAAACAATCACTCTTGATCCCACTCCCGTTTCCTACGTAACAAGGACAACCAGATAAAGGAACTGCACTCTCAGAGGAAACTCAACCCCAGTCTCTCCCTGCCTGACACGCTCCTTCTTGCCCACACTGTGAAATCATAAGAAGGCCTAGAATGATTTGACAGAAAAAGCCAGATACCTTTATTAGACACTATTAAAGTATAATGTTTTCAGTCACTCTCACAGGTGGCTGAGACATGAGAGCAGCACAAGTCCCTGCTAACTATGAAAGGTTCCCTTTCTAAGTCGGGGCAGCTATAATGCAGATGTGTCAAGTTAAATTAGACCATCCTGAACAGAGGAGTAGATACCATTGCTTCAATTTTTCTCACCACCCTACTTAAAAGAAAAAAACAAAACTGTTTGGCATTGTAACTCTACCTGCAAAGTAAAGACAGCTTTAAGACAGTAATGCAGACATACACATTTTAGACTAAGAATCAAGAGACTGACCATGTCTTAGGATGCCTGGGCAGCTCAGCAGCCAACTCTTGATTTTGGCTCAGGTTGTGATCTCAGGGTTGTGAGACTGAGCCCTGCCCTGGGCTGTGTGCTCAGCCGGAATTCTGCTGCAGAGTCTCTCTCCCTCCCTCCTTCTCTGCCCCGCACCCCCTAAAAAGACTGCCTCTCTCCTCTGCAACTCTGAGCTCATTGGGTAAATTCAGAGAAGACACTGATGGAAACGGCTAAGCCCCAGTTTCTGAAAAGTCCGTAGGCCTTCTGAAGTGTTTGGAAAATAATGTGATTATCTTATCTCCAAACTTTAACTCTTAACTACTGTGTAAGCAGATAAACAGAATTCACCACTGGTTTTCTGTCCAGCAGCAGATCCCTCTGCTGCAACAGCTGTCCAGTGGAGGAGCAGACCCTGAAACTCCTTTCCAGCTACACAGAGCAAGGGAAGAGCCTGCCTTCCCTTCTTCACTTCACATACTCTCTCTTAGGGAGAGCTACCCAGCTTGCAAGAGAGCTTGCCTCACTCATCCACTGATCTGAGAACCTGAAGGAACAAAAGATGTTCTACCTTGAAGGAATGTACAGATGGCAGGAAACCATTCTCCCTAAAGAAAGCCTGCTAGACAACAAAGCAGAGCTCTAGTGTCCCTGAATCTAAATCCCTGCCTTCTCCCAATGCTGCCTCCCCTTTATTGGTAATTTTAGGCTCATCACTTCATCTGCAATGTCCTTCCGTGGGATTAACTCCAAGTAGGAATGATGTTAAATGGTTCATTAAAGCTGTCTCCTGTTTTCATTGTTAGTGCATTTCAAAGTGATGGCCCAGAAACAGTTCTTATAGATCTCCAACAAAACTAAAGCAAATAAATAATAATGAGGACTAAGATACTTTCCATTAAAACCCATGGAGTGGTAGGTTCATGAAGAATCCGAAAAGGGACCAGGTCAACTATGATCCATGTGGCCCCCACTTTACATCTGGACCTGTAGCCCAGGGAGATAGGAACTCCTTTCAATCTTGGACAGGACAAGCCAGACATTTCTAATTAGAAATATACATTCGACATCCTTCCCAAGTGTTCTTTACTATGATTAATAATAAATAGTCACAACAGCAGCAGGTAATGGGGTCAGGCACTGTACTAAACATGTTGCATGTAATCTCATCGAATCAAGATAACAACCCCATGATGCAGGGACTGTTGATTTTCCCATATTACAAGTGAGGGAAATCAGGCTCGTAGAAAAAAATAATTTGCCTCGAGTTACCATTTGCATTCAAAGGAGAACAGGCAAAGCCTTTGCTCATAACCTCTCCCATAAACTGCCCAGTGTGGTAGCCTCATAGAGTTGTTGAGTACCTGCAATGGGGCTGGTATGCCTGAGGAACTATATTTGTAATTTTACTTTATTTTACTTTTTTAAAGATTTTATTTATTTATTTGAGACACAGAGAGCAAGCATGGGGGCAGAGAGGCAAAGGGAGAGAAGAATCTTAAGCAGACCCCATGTTGAGTGCAGAACCAGATGCAGGGCTTGATCCCAGGACCCTCAGATCATGGAGCTGAAACTAAGAGTTGGATGCTTAACTGATTGAGCCACCCAGATGCCCTAATATATTTGTAATTTTAGTTAATTTAAATTTAAACAGCCACCCATAGCTAGTGCCTACAGTATTGGACAATACAGCTCAGCACTCTTAAGGGTTAAATGTTCGTAGGACTTCATGATCATACCCATTACACTTACTATCACAAATGCCTTTACCTACAGGAGATTGACAATGACTATGTGTATGAAAGAGGCAGTCTGGGGTAAGAGCTTACAGAGGAAGTCCTGTCTGGGTTTGAAAGAATGTCACTTCGTTTGGTTTTGTCCAATGCCTCATGACTAGATTCAGATTATGTGCATGTTTGGCTAGAATCCAACATAAATGATGCTGCATTCCTCCTCAGGTTATCATATTTAAAGGCACACAACGTCCGCTTGCACCATACTGGTAATGTTAACTTTGACCACTTGGCTGAGGTATTGTCAGGTATATAGTCACTGTGTTTTCTTTTGTTATTAATAAGTAATTTGAGGCTATGTAAATATACTATTCCTCAAACTCCTTCTACCTTTGCTATATTAAGCTTCCCCCCCTTTTTAAAAAAAGATTTACTTACTTATTTTAGAGCGAGAGAAAGAGAGCGCATGAGCAGGGGGGAGGGAGAGAGTGAATCCCAAGCAGATTCCCTTTTGAGCAGAGAGGCTGGTGTGGGCCTTGATCTCATGACCCTGAGATCATGATGTGATCCAAAATCAAGAGTTGCTTAACCAACTGAGCCACCCAGGCACCCCTACATTTAGCTTCTACTGATGATTCCTGCCCAATAAACTTTTACTATAATGATTACAAAATCAGGAATTTCTAACTCTACCATTCCTTCTGTATTATTGATTGGCATTTGACTGTAAAGAAGAGCCGTCCCTTATCCCTTTTTACTAATTTATTTATCTCCTTATTAGCTGTATTGATTACAGACTCCTACTTTATTCAGTAGGCACCTTTGAGTTTTTAAAAGTGTTCTTCAAATACAAGTGACAAGAAAATATAGATCCGGATGAAGAGTCATTACTTCGGCCACGTCTGCTCACTCTGCAAGACAAAGACTATTAACTGAGGCCTCTTGTTGTTCTGGATGCTTTGGGGCAAAGAGGTTTCAAAGCCTAAGGCTCTGCAGTTAAGGACATTAGCATGGAGCTCCAGCAACAGACAACATGAGTTATCACTGCGAAGGGCAGTGTTGCTCATCATCAGACATGATATCATACCCCAAAAATTCCATCCAAACAACCCATCAATTTCTCCACAACTAGCAAACTTGAATGTTCTGGCAAACTCAAAAGGATATGATTTACAAATAGTAGGTAATATTTGGATCTTTCCGCAAGAGCTGGGTTCCAGCTTTTTTATAAAATACAAATGTTTTCATTTTGGAACTCGCTGTGTCATTTTCTCAACAAACAGATCCGCGTATCAGAAAAGTGGGCCTGTGTTATATACAAATAGAATGGGCTTGTGTGTATTTATTTCGTGGTCAGAGACCACACACCTAGTGGCTACTTACAATGTTTACATTGCTCTTGATGCCACCAGAGGAGTCTCAGAGCTGAGACCAAAGTCCAGGCCACACAGAGTATGACTGCAGGTCCTGCTCTAACGTGCAGACTAGATGGGACCCTCCATCCCCAGTTGGACACACGCGTGCAGTGTTTGTTGCTGTGACCGCTTCTCTCCACCATCCAAACCCCACTAGGAGCATCCTTCGGATTTAACACACTGTGGTCTCAGGTATTATTTCAATGAAGTAAGCCTTAATTTTATTTTATTTTTTTTTTTTTTAAAGATTTTATTTATTTATTTCACAGAGGGAGAGAGATCACAAGGAGGCAGAGAGGCAGGCAGAGAGAGAGGGGGAAGCAGGCTCCCCGCTGAGCAGGGAGCCCGATGCGGGCCTCGATCCCAGGACCCTGAGATCATGACCTGAGCCGAAAGCAGAGGCATTAACCCACTGAGCCACCCAGGCGCCCGTAAGCCTTAATTTTAAAAAGACCTGCCATGTTTTAGGATCATTATATCCTTGTGCTAAGGACACTTTGGGAGGGTTTCGAACACTTACCAAGAAAAGTCTGGAGACCCCAACTGCAAGCCTCTCTGTCTTCAGATGCCAGACAAGAGGTTGTGGTGAGTTGAGCAGGAACACGACAGGCTTGTGGTGAATGTGGACTGAGGAGATGGGATTTAGGTGCAGAGTGACCTAGGAAGCAACAGAAAGACGAATCTTAACATTGGCTTTCCCTTAAATCACTCAGCGTGGCATCTGCAATCCCTTTTCACAGCTCACTGTCAAGAGAAGCTATAAGTTAGTTCAGAGTCCAGGATAGGTTCAACTAGATGACACTGCCAATATTAGGCGTTTTTTTTTTTTTTTTTAACTACACAAATGGCTACCTCGTGTAATTCAACCCACACTAATCTCAACCAAAACATGATTCAGCTCCCAATAATAGCGGAACACAAATAAGCAGAACGCCTTCCCTCCCCACCAAAGTCAGCAGACGCAGAACAAAAGTGACCTTCCCTCAGAACTGTCTTCTCCTTCAAGGCAAATGATGAAGCAGAAAAATAAAAGTACAGAATCCCCTGGGGGCGGGCCATCCCTCTGGATCGCCAGAGAAAGGACCTTCTTCTCTTTCAGGTGAGCTCGAACCTCTAAAAAGTTAAGTGAGTTCTGCCAAAGAAAAGTGCCGAAAGCTAAGGGAGAGGGGCTGCCAAGGGAGCTGCCAGTGCTTTCATCATCCCAGCTATTAGCTTGAAGGGGTTTTCCAAAAAATGAAGCACAGAGAACACACAGAATAAAAACTGATTGTATATAGACCCGGTCCAAAAAAAAAAAAAAAAACAGGGAAGAAAACCATGAGCCTGGATAAGAAAACTTGACCAGTTTTGTTGTTGTTGTTGTTGTTTTTTAGATTTTATTTATTTATTTGACAGAGAGAGACACAGCGAGAGGGAATGCAAGCAGGGGGAGTGGGAGAGGGAGAAGCAGGCTCCCTGCTGGCTCGATCCCAGGACACTGGGAACATGTCCTGAGCTGAAGGCAGACGCCCAACGACTGAGCTACCCAGGTGCCCCCTGTGACCAGTTTTGATAGCGGATCAAGGACTATTGTAAGTTACCACTGTCGTCATTAACATCATCAGAAAGCACCTATAAGGACGGCTACAAACAGTGGGTCCAACAACATCTTCTTGGAGCGCACCAGCCAAGGTAGGTCAACGTGAACATAGAAAAGCAAAAGGGTGCATAAAGAAACACTGAACAGATGCTTTCATAGAAGCATGTCTCATACTGGCCTTCTGGAGAGAGGGGTGAGGCAAGACCCAAGAAGCACATATTTTAAAAAGTTGAACTCACCCAAGAGCACCAGAAAGTGATGAGAGGGAAAGCGTAAAAAATGACTTTAGTTGGCAAGACAGAGACTGAGGAATACACTGGGAATAACAGAACATCTCAGGCCTAATCCTTATGAGGATTAAATGGCCTAGATCTATGATCTGAGTCTATACAGTCATTGGGATTGAGTACTCAAAGCTGGACTATTTTAACATCTTCCAGTGGCTTCTGGTCCACTTTGATCTCAATGTATCTCTGCCTTTTATTGTAGGGACTGCCTAGAACACTGATGCTACCTATCCGGTAGCTTCTCAGGTCATGGGTGATAAGGTAACAAACTTTACTTTCAATACCCTTTGCCTCAGCACATGGTAGCCACTCGGTGAGTGCTAATTAGATATTTTTCTAACTTCCAATGCCACAAAAGTACTTTATTCTATTAATAATTTGCAGTATGCTATGTAATGCCAAGACTATCCATTAAGTGTTGAGTGTGCATAGCTTAACTTCTGAAACAGACTGCAAACATTCAGTAGGCAAAGATATGTCTTACTTTAATACCGTGCTCAAACAGAGTAGTAGAAGTAGACAGTTGATTAAAGGACTGATATATCACAGCAGATTCATAAATTTCTGTTATCTAAAGGGCTAAAATGGCTGAATATATTAATAGATTCAAAGGGACTTAGCTAGCTAATTTACAGAAAAATTTTAAAACACGAGCAATACCATCATGAGCCATTTCTGCAACACAGCTAGGATCATTTTTACCATTTGGCACATGCAGAGTACTAAAAGTAGAGTACTAATGAACAGTGATGTCAAGTATGACTATGGCACAATAACACATTTCTTGGTTGTACAAACTCTACCTCACAGCATTCTGCACAGCTGTCTGCATCTAGAAATAAACAGACTGATGGCCACTGTAAACAAGAGAGGCTGCAGAACCAGAGCAGGGGCAAAGAGTCAAAGTGAATGTGGCACTAACAGAGAGACGCACACTATAGAAAGCACACCCTATGGAGAGTGAAGAAAGGAGAGATGAAGTCATTACTTGTTCAAGAGTACCTGAAAATTGCTAAGAAACACTCTGTCACGAACAGCATGTGTCAGTAAAAAGTTTCCAGAGTTATTCATCCTAAAACTGTTTATCGAGCACCATCATGGCACAGAGAATAGCTGTGCATATCCACCAAGGGTACGTCAACTCTTTTTCCGATGATTTTCTTTGCAGCCCTCAGGCATACCACTCTTGAAGTGTGTAGATAAAATAGCAATAAATATATATCTCAAATGGACAAGTATTTTCAAAAAAAAAAAAAACTTAGGAAACGAAAAGAAAAATGTGTATGAGACAGATATTGGTGCTGGGATCCAAAATTTTCCAGATGGTCAAAAGTGTCAAGGCCTGGCTCACACAATCAAGGAAAGATTTCTAGGAGCCACGGCTCTGAGCTTTCCTGGAAACGGCTCCCTCTTCAATATGTGGCAGCGTCTGGCCAAGATGAATCCCCGACTCTGGCACACAGGGCCCAGGCAAAGCCCCAAAAGCCATCTGGCAAAGAAGAATTCACACTATGATTGGGAAATTAAAAGAAAAATACTCAATACTTCTTTTAAAAGATCATCTGGCAGGAACAGAGAGTCCCCCAAGCATCCAGTCACTCAATCCCTTCAGCAACCTTCCTCTACTGGAAGGGAAATCTTGCTGAAGGGAAGACAAAGGATAACCAAAAACAACTATCAAAAGAATGAAGGTATAAAAAGCTTCCCCAGTGATGGGGAGAACATACCCGGAATATCTCTGCCAGAATTCCTGGCTAAGGTGCCTACTTTCTCCCAGGCTGAAAGAAAAGGAAAGTAAAGAAAAAGAAAAAACTCTTTAGAAACAACAGTAGCTCAGGATAGACTTATAGTTACAAAGATAAGAACATACTGCTGAAGGTGTTCATGGGTCTATTACTGTCCCATGATCATGGTCTGAAGACCAGAGCTGAGGTGGGCTGCAGAAAAGAAACAGCCCATGGAGAAATGATACATGTGGTAACCAATGACTTCCAGTTCGGCAATCGAGACAGCTCAAGCCTGTACTAAATTCACGTAAAAGTTAAGAGTCACTACTTAGTTCATAACCAATAACAAACTAAACTAGGGGCCATGTGCTTGGGAAGGCTGATGAAACTAAAGAGACTGTATCCCACATGAGGAAACGATGACTGGTCTCTAAATTAGCAGAGTTCATCTTTGGCAGTAACACAGCATTTGAGGATGGAATACAACAGATGAACCTTCTCACCACACACACACAATCCCATATGCACACTATATTTTGCAGGCAATGTCAGAAAAAATACATTCACTGCAGGACCCATGAATTTTAGGTTAAGGACCCATTAACCCAGGTTAAGGAGTCCACCGTAGAGGAGCAAGAACATTCTAATGGCAGAAACAGAAACAAAATGACTCTGTGCAATTAAACTAGAGATCATACCTCTGGTTTTAACAGGTCATCCTCTCAGAGAAAGAACTTAGTAGATGGCAACTCAGAAATAAAACACTTGTCCATGCAGTTTCTGAGGTTTCAGTGACCTCTTAAAACCATATTTTGACTACAAAGTGGTCCATAAAGCCCAGTGCAAGAGTTCTGCTCTAATCTTGTTTGTCTCAAACAGTGCTGCCTTTCAATCTTCTTAATGGAGTGAGAAAAGGCAAGTAAATCTAATCTGTTGCATCCCCTATGTAGAAACTGTCCCTCATACACTGCTGACCCTTCCCCTAAATGAGGAAAAGCTCAATGGTTCTGAGCTCATGGAAAGCTCATCTGTTCTATGACATCTATTTATACCAAGTCTTCTGAGATTATCTGTGTGCTTCAACAAACTACCAGATGTAATTAATGTATTTCTTCTATTTGATAAAGAAATTCAAAGTAAATCTTTCCTGAGTATGTTCCTGAGGAATCTGAATACAATTCTGACCAAAGTCAAGGCCACTCCAAGGAGCATAAAGCCTCAGAGCAGCTCCCAATTAGGAAGCATGTCCTTGCCCATGCTATCACCAGAAAACAACAAGGACAATTGTCTCTGGACCTTGTTAGGGTGAAGACCTCTCAGTTTTCCAAAAATTATCTTTGATAAGCAAATACCACATATTGTCTCAAACTCTGTAAATTACTTTATGAAAATGAATTATGTACTCACAAGAAAGAAAAAAACCTCTCTTTATGGAAAGATGCCATTTGAAAATTGTTTTGAATTTCTAAGGGTTCATAGCAGAGATGCAAGATATTTCTACCAGACTGATTTCCAAAATCTTCTCTTAGTTAGACCCCCCTACTCCTGGGGTTTGTTAAGACAAACATGAGCAGAGAGAGCAAAACAACTGATATAAGAGTCAAACAGCTGTCTGATTTTGCTAACGTGTCAGTGAGGTTCCATTTCAACATTTCTGATTCTCATAACAGTCCCTATGGACCCATGAAACAATGAAGTCATCCAAAACACTACCAGAGAAACTCCTGTTCTCTAAACCCAGACCAAATGCTCTGAAATGGATGATCCAATAATCAGTTTACAAGATGATAGATAAGAAAAGAACTCTAGCAGTGTGTCTATTACCAGGACCCATAAAATCAAACCCTGGCCTGGAGATAGCCATCATCTATCCCCTATTCAGAGGTAAGGGGACATCCAGTTAGCAACAGTGTTGGTAGTAACTGAAAACATCCTGAATCTGGGTCTCATAACACCCATAATTGACACAGAAGGACAACGAGACATGCATCTATTTCAGGATGCTGGGGAACCCCAGCAGAACTCAAATTTCACCTCTCTTCGGGCAATATGACTTTCAGGAGCTCAAATCTGACCCCAGATGCGTCTGAAACGGGCAACCAATTGCTGTGAGTGGGAAACAGTAGCTAGTTGCTGCCATGGCATTTGAAAGTGTATCCAGTCTAAGGAACCCCTACAGCTGACATTTTATTTGCCATTGCTTGCCTTTTGCCATTTGGGAATTGGTATAAAAAGACTCTCTTGAAATATTCTTAGAGGAGTGGATTTGGAGTTTTTAAAATTTTTCCTTATTATTTTTATATTTCTCTGAAGTTCTAGAAAAACATCAATCAGTTGGTACTGAATTCAAGGAATCTCCACCCCCTAAATGACTCTACCCTTGCCGAGGGAGTCAACGGACCATCGTCTGTGGTCTCAGCAGCACCGGAGTCAGAGATTTCACACTCTGCTACGGCAAGTGATAGCGAGCTCTTTTCCCCAGTGGTTGTGTCTTGAAACCATTTAACATGATGAGAGGGATACAGCCACCATTCTTCCTCCCCCCAAACAAGGACAAGATTCAAGATTCAGGATTCCCTGGGAGCTTCTGAAAATAATCTTATTATGACCACAAAACGGGGGGGGAGGGGGGGAGGACCCAAAACGAAAGTCTGAAATTTGATGCAGAAATAAGCCTGCCCTCTCTGCTCTATATTTTGAATGTCCTGGAAAAATACTCGGAACTAAATTTGGGTTGGGGGTTGAGGGGCAAGAGCTCATATAAACAGAAGAATATTTCTGAAACTTCAGGTCATGGCCCTCTAAAGGGGTCCTGGGAGAGTTGCAAGGGGATTCCAGAGACCCTGGCCCTTCCTTCCCAGAGTAGCCCACAGCTCAGTCTCTACGGGGAAGAGAGGCAGGGAAAGGGGAGACCCTGGATGTGGGCATGTTCTGGGGTAGATGCACTCGGGGAGCCCTCAGCAGACCATTGGTGATGGCAAGACTAACACCGAGAGCCACTGTTCCATCACCCATTAGTATTAAGGAACTGCCATCTGAATATCATACTGGCGGTCGCCAACACACCAGGGCCTTTCAGGATTCTGGCCTGCAGCACCCTCCTGCCAGGCCCTGGACAGACACGTATGCCCAGCTCAAAATCAGTGAAATCTTTCCAAATCCGCAGGCTGGGCTGCATAGAGTTCAACAGTGCTCCCACAGACCATGCTCATGTTTCTACCTTTGCATCGCACTGCAATATTCTGCTTAGATGTTTGTCATTTACACACACACACACACATACCCCACCCCTTACACTGTGAAATTCTCAAGGCATTCTTCAAGGGCAGAAACCGAGTCACGGTCATTTCGGCATCCTTGAGCCTAGTGCAGAGCCGAACAATTAGCAAGTAGTCAATAACTTTTCTGAAAGAATAAATAAAAGGAAGAATCAATAAAAGTTATTCATGAAATATGATTCAAATAATGGTTACAGAGTTGTAGTGTCATGTTATTCTAGCCAAACGGGGGTGGGGATTCATCTAGTAAAGAGAACATTAACTTTCACTGTGAAGTTTCACTTGAACTTTAAAACACAGTTAAAAAAAAAGCAAATTTCAACTCATGCTACCAAAATGACTGGTAATGTATGAGGGAGAGGACTCCCATGCCACGCCCAGGCTTTGGGGCCCTGATCATCATCTGCATGTTTGGGGACCACACTAGGCAAATACACACCCGCGCACACACACACACACACACAAATTGTTATCTTTTAACAGTTATGAATATACAAACAGATAAAATGTGAAAAAGCTTTTGGAGCAGGTTTTCCTTCTCAGGGAAAAATAACAAAGGTAAAAAATGTTGACTGAACATTCTACTGTATCTTAGAGCACAGAATTTTAAACACTTCTCAGTGGGGTGCCTGGGTGTCCCAGATGGTTAAGCGTCTGCCTTCGACTCAGGTCATGATCTCCAGGTCCTGGGATCGAGCCCCGTGTTGGGCTCCCAGCTCAGCAGGGAATCTGCTTCTCCCTCTCCCTCTGCCTCTCCCCCTGCTTGTACTCTCTCTGTCTCTCTCAAATGAATAAATAAAATCTTTAAAAAATTGTTTTTAAATTAAAAAAATAAATACTTTTCATTTAGGCAACAAAGCATGCTAGAACAGTTAGAAATTAAAATCCTAAACAGACTGAAGGAATTCAACAGGTGCATAATGATTAATGTGAAAAAGTTTGCTTTTATTTTTTTACATTCCATCACATTTAATAACCAGACCCACTCCAATTGCTTTATTGTTTTTAACACTACTATCTAACTAAAGTGCCATCTAACTAAGGACAATGTAAAAAAGTTTTTTTTTTTTAATGGAGACAGGGGATTTTATTTATATATTTGAGAGAGAGAGCACGCATGCACGTGGGTGGGGACAGAGGGAGAGAATCTTATGCAGGTTCCATACCCAGCACAGAGCCTGACACGGGGCTCCATCTCACTACCCAGTGATCATGACCTGAGCAGAATTCAAGAGTTGGACACTTAACCGACTGAGCCACCCAGGTGCCTCTGGACTATGTAAATTTGTTTCCTCTCAACTTCTACTTTTTATAATGGGCTTCAAACTGGTTTTGCTACTTACCTGTTTAATAAACCTGTATTTTGGCATATATGGCTATAATAATAGGATGTCAGAATGGCTGGCCTGTCAATACTTTGGTGAACAGAACTGTATAATAAGGAGAATCATTGAGGTAACCAATGGAAGCTGATTTAAAAAATAGGCAGAGCAAGAACCCAATTCTCACATGATCTGAGTACTGAATTAATCATTTCCACTAGCCAACTGTAGCCACAGATCTCAATAAAGATTGCTGCTTAAGTGCCATCTTAAAGTTAGCAAATTTGTAATAGCAAAAAAACAAAAAACAAAAATAACCAAAACAGCCCTCCCCCCCAAACAAAACAAAACAAAACAAAACAACCCATAAAATGCACTGCTGTTCAGGTAGTAATTTAAGACGCTTTAAGCTTTACAAAAGGATGGCACCTGCATTCCCCTGGCCCAGTATATTAAGCCAAAGCTGGGGAGGAATTGTGAATGGACATACAGTGTCACCTTTCTAGCACGAAAAGAGAAATCTGAGGAAGAGTAACTATTAAGGCATGGACTTCACAAACACTCCATTTGTGTTTCTTTTGTTAACAGGAATAGTAGTGGGACTAGTAGTGACAGCCATCACTGCTGTATTTCAGGGGAAGACAATAGGCAGGTCCATGGGTCCTTCCACTGGGTTAAGATTTGCTGCTCTCATCAGAAGTTGTTTTGGGGCGCCTGGGTGGCTCAGTAGGTTAAAGCCTCTGCCTTCAGCTCAGATCATGATCTCAGGGTCCTGGGATGGAGCCCCGCATCGGGCTCCCTGCTCAGCGGGGAGCCTGCCTCCTCCTCTCTCTCTGCCTGCCTCTCTGCCTACTTGTGATCTGATCTCTCTGTCTGTGTCAAATAAATAAATAAAATCTTAAAAAAAAAAAAAGAAATCTTAAAAAAGTTGTTCTGCCTAGTTATCTAATTATTCCCATTTTAAAGATGAAGATATTGATGCTTAGAAGTAATTTTTCCAGATCATTCGGCCAGAGAGTAACAATGCTGGGAGTAGAATCAAAGTCTCCCGGTTGATCTCTTCCCCCAGCCCGCCTTCCCACTCCACCTTAACCTTAGGTGTCGGCCTTGAGGCAAAGAAGAGGACTGCGACCCACTCTACAGGAGTAAGAGGCAGGAACTATTTTGCCTCTGGCAAAGAAAAGATCAGGAAGAATGGCAGGGGCCTGAGCTGTAAGCAAGATGATGGGAGGTTAGTCCAAGCTGGAAGTTAGGTAAAATCTCACAGGGATGGGCAACATGCATCCTTATGAACTATGCTGTCTACACTGCCAGCTAAAGTTGTCTGAGTTGCTTTGATGTAAATCCTCTATCTCCTCTATAAAAGCTTTGGTAAGGCTCACTGTTTTCGTGGACGAATGCACTGTAAAACTCAAAATGGCGTTGGTCGCATTTCACATCCAAGTGGATCAGCTGTATCTCAAACACAGCACATGTAGAATTACAAAACTGGGAGGTGGAGAGGGCCTGAGAACTTTACAGGTCTGGCAATCTGCAAAAATATACCCTCTGTATTTCTACAAGTCACTGAATTAGCAAAGGTACAACTCAATCATCCTTTGAACTCCAGGGCCTCCCAGCTGATATGTGGATTAGACCAAATGACTCTCTAAGGAAACTAAATTCTGGTCAGCTTAGAAAAACCTTGGGAATTCTGTGAAGTCTAGTTTCCTTTGAAAGCTCTAACAAAAACAACTCCTGAAGTTCACAGTGCTGGCCCCCTAAGGGTATTCTGGTCTCATCCAGCCAGGTTATGATTTTAAGTGGAAATGTTTTTAAAGGAACTTTAGTTTCAATGTTTTATGGCTTATCTTGAGAAAGGGAGAAATAGCCCAGAAGCCAAAGTGGTAGAACATGCTATCATTCTGTATTTTTGAAGTATTTTTCCTGAAAAAACATTATTTTCTTTGATTGAATGCTCCACTATCTTTCAGAGGCATGGAATTTTAAATGCTTTTAATTCAGGCAATGAACTGTGTCAGAACAGCCTGACAATAGAGCAAATGCAGTTTGCAATATTTACATAGAATCTAGTACTTTTGCCTATTTTCCTCCACAGAATCAATTTGCCTTGAGCCCTGCAATAAGTTTTCAGGGTAAGACCAGTGATCACAGAAAGTAAACAGGAAGTTGCCAAAATATGCACAGAGAATTTGGCACGTTGTAGTTTATAAGTATCTAAGACGGAATATCTTCCTAAAGCCAGTACTGAAGAAGGTTTGAATTTCCTATTTTCTTGAGACAGCATTAAAAAGTGATCAGTACATTTGTTCTAACTGGAAAGGGACTAACATAAAGAGCGGGATAGCTAGTAACAAATTTATGAAAGTCACTCCGTATCTTTAAAAGTGCTTTAAGCACTTACTAATAACCTAAAAGAAAAAGGAAAATGAAAACTAAAAGTGGGAAAGACCTAAGATATAGAAGTCTGAACAACATTCCTTACTTAGATCAAGAATGGTCCTGTTGACATTTACTTACAGGTAAATCAACACTCAGTGTCGCAGCAGAAACTAGGAAAGAGTTTTATCTTGGAGTGAAACAAGAGCAAATTCTAACACAAACCATTTGGTTTTCAAGTTATATAGTTAATACTACCCAGTCATTCACTGCCCAATAATGAAGATACTGTAATCCTGTCAAAACCGTATGTATAGTCGGCAAATCTAAGCCCCGATAAATCAGTTTATACTTGATCTTAGCCAAAAGGCCGAGAAGTGATGATAAATCAATTTATATTACTGGGAATTAGTGAATACATAAAGGAACAGAAAGAAAAAGGGATAACGTCATTTCCAAGTGAATAATTAAAATTGTTTCCTCTATTTGACACTGGGAAATACACGGTTCTGCCTTACCATCTGGAAATACTAATGGTGTCTTAACTTTTTATATATAACCTCATTTCTTTTACTTAAAATATAGGGAATAAAGGTTCTACTCTCTGAACTTTACTCAGGGTATTAAACACGTAAGACAGAGCTAGAGCACCTGTATTTAAAGAGCCTTTGAAAGTATTACAATGGCTTAGTTTCTCAAGTAAATGGAGAAGGTACAAGCTACTCTTCATAATACATCTCTAAAGAAATTTTCCAATTCTGACCAAAGTCTAGAAGATCCTAACAGATACCAAGATCAAACAGCTTAAGCTCTGTTTCATAATTCAGTCAAGTCCCAAACGCCTCTAGTCAACAGCTGCTAGTGTCCTCCTTCTCATTTGCAGCAAAACCATCAGTCTACCATTCGGTCTCTGACTCATCCTCTAATAAGCAGTAAGAAGAGCCAAAATGGGAAAAGTAGAAGTGTGTGGAGGGGGGGTGCATTACGAAACATTCAGGATTGGATTATAAATTTAAATGCTCCAAAATTACGAGGATCTTGTGGAAATAATTAGGATTCTTTGCCATTCGTGATGTTCAGGTAGAAACGAGAAATTTGACTCATCATAATGACAAATAACTCTAGGAAAATGTGATTTAAAAAAAATTTTTATTATACCTGGCACACAATGTTACATTAGGTTCAAGTGTACAACACAGTGATTTGACAACACTATAGTTACGCTGTGCTCACCACAAGTATAGTTCCCATCTGTCCCTCGTCAACGCTATTACAATACCACTGACTGTATTCCCTGTACTGTACCTTTCATCTCCATGATTTATTTATCCCATATATGGAAAAGTGTATCTCCCACTCCCCTTCACCCATTTTGCCTATCCTCCAACCCCCTCCCCTCCTGGCAACCACCAGTTTGTTCTCTGTATGCACGGGTCTGATTCTGCTTTTTGTTTGTTTATTCATTTGTTTTGCTTTTAGGTGTCACACATGAGTGAAATCCTATGGTGTTTGTCTTTCTCAATTTGACTTATTTCACTTAGCATAATACCCTCTAGATCCCTCCATGTTGTTGAAATGACAAAATTTCATCCTCTTTCATAGTTAAAGGAGATACACACACACACATACACAGATACCACACAGACACACACGATGGACTATTACACAGTCACGAAAATGTGATTTGAAATAAGCAAATGTGGCACAGCCATACAATGAAATATTATTTAGCATAAAAAGAATAAAGTAGGGGCGCCTGGGTGGCTCAATGGGTTAAAGCCTCTGCCTTCGGCTCAGGTCATGATCTCAGGGTCCTGGGATTGAGCCCTGCATCAGGCTCCCTGCTCAGCAGGGAGCCTGCTTCCTCCTCTCCCTCTGCCTGCCTCTCTGCCTACTTGTATCTCTCTCTCTTTCTCTCTCTCTCTCTCTGTCAAATAAATAAATAAAGTCTTTAAAAAAAAAAAAGAATAAAGTACGGGGGCACCTGCTCGGCTCAGTCGGTTAAGTGTCTGCCTTCCACTCAGGTCATGGTCCCAGGGTCCCAGGATCAAGCCCTGCGCAATGGAGAGTCTGCTTCTCCCTCTGCCCTTCACCCTGCTCATGCTCTCTCCACCCCCCAAAAATAAATTAAAAAAAAAAAAAAAAGACTAGAGTACTGATACATGCTATAACATGGATGAACCTTGAAAGCATAATGTGAAATGAAAAAGCCAGGCACAAAAGATCACGTTGTATGATTACATTTATGTTACATGACTGTACTCATGTTGTATGATTACATTTATAAGTGAGGCCCAGAGCAAGCAAATCCAGAGACAGAAAGCAGGTAAGTCATCGCCATGACTTAGGGGTAGAAGAGACTGAAAGTGACTGCTAATTGACAGGGCATTTTTTTGGGGGGGTGAAGAAAATGTTCTGGAATGAGATAGTGGTGATGCTTGCAGTACACTGTGAATATATAAATGCTACTGAACTGTATACTTTAAAATGGCTAAAATGGTAATTTTTATATGTTTTTGACCACACACCTAAAAAAGGTGGTGTGAACTTCCATGTGGATTGGACCAAACCAACTCTTTCGAGTTTCAAATCCCACCTGGAAAGACCTTCATGTGATAGAAAATACAAAGAACTTAGTTTATCTTAGAAGGGCTGAAAGGTCCCATCAGTCCTCAGGACTTCATTCATCTAAGACAGTCAAAGCTAAGCCACACACTAAGGTAGCTTCAGATGGTAATGTGATTTCTATACATTTTTTTCATTTAGTCAAACAGCATTAGTTAGGTACCCCTGATGTGCCAGGCACCGTGACAATTATTTCTATTAATATTGACAAAAGAAAGATGGGGAAGACACAACCTGTCTTTCACCAATTTGCTCACAGTCCAGAGGAAAGACAGACACATGAAGAGAGGATTGTAGACTCTAACACCAGGACTGAGATATGTCCAGGCCATGTGCAGGGAGAAGAGGATGTCAACGGTCAGGAGATGCAACAAGCAGGCAGGACAAATTGAACCCAATCCTCTGTGTAAGAAACAGGCAAAACCTGTCAACATGATAAATTTTCTGGCTTCTCCTACTCCTTTCCAATTCTCTGAACTATTTGGACTGGCTGCATGACCCCTTGTCAGAGATATTTTAGAAACAGAATCCACAAACCAAGTATAAGCCGGACTGGATAAGCACTAAGACCCCTTCTGACCCAAGGATCTAGGGATTCTGTGATTTCATTAGTGAATACTTTCCCTAAGACTTTTGGAATCACTTTATCCACATCCTATTTCACATCTTCTCTAAAGAAATTTGCTAAATTTGTTTTTAAAAATCCTTTTATTTAATAAACAATAAAGTCAAGTCCTTGAGAATGTTTCTTAACAGTAATTATGTCAAAAGAAAATGACAGGTAGGATAGAGCAAATCTGTCAGGAAAGTGAGGACAATTCTTCAGTATCTCATAAAGAGTTCAGAATACTACTGTGGGTAGGTTCGGGTCACATCTGTTTGTGTCTTGGTCTATGGAGTCTGTGGCAGCCTGTTGTCTCTTGCTTAAGAGCCCAGACTCTAAAATTAGACCCAGCTTTGAAAAAGCCATTAGTCTTCAAAAAATATTAAATTAAATCTCCCTTAACCTTCGAAGAGATCAGAGCAATCACAAAGAATTGTTGAAGTTAGGTAATTTGTATTTATTATAAATATAATTTATCGTTAACTCTGAATGTGAGGAAAATTTTATTGTTCTCTCAAAGAAATATGATGAAAACTCAAATTTTTCAGACCACGCCACATGGACGATATTCTAAAATATCCTTGGGCGCCTGGGTGGCTCAGTGGGTTAAAGCCTCTGCCTTCGGCTCAGGTCATGATCCCAGGGTCCTGGGATCGAGCCCTACATGGGGGCGGTCTCTGCTCAGCGGGGAGCCTGCTTCCTCCTATCTCTCTGCCTGCCTCTCAGCCTACTTGTGATCTCTCTCTCTCTCTGTGTCAAAAAAAAAAAAATCTTGTTTTTAGAATAGAGAAACCCAATAAAATCATCAACAGATACCATATCCTTTAGCAAACTTTTTTTTTTTAAGATTTTATTTATTTATTTCACAGAGGGAGAGAGATTACAAGGAGGCAGAGAGGCAGGCAGAGAGAGAGAGGGGGAAGCAGGCTCCCCGCCGAGCAGGGAGCCCGATGCGGGCCTTGATCCCAGGACCCCGAGATCATGACCTGAGCCGAAAGCAGAGGCTTTAACCCACTGAGCCACCCAGGCGCCCTAGCAAACTTTTAACCAGGGTTAATAAGCGGCAAAACTATATGTGTTTCTTCCTCTATTAATTTTCCACTCACCATGGAAGGTTCCCACTGAGAAATAAAATATGGATGATGTGTAAAATAGATATTGTCCCTTGAGGACAGTGAATGACCAAATATTTCATGGGGAGGGGGGAATCTTCTATCAGTCTCAAGCTATCTGAGAGTGTCACAGCATCTCAGAGACTGACTTTTGATTAATTACTTTATGGCTTAAAATGGGACCCATAAAATGAACTATGACTAAT
Organism: Ailurus styani; assembly: GCA_002007465.1. Taxonomy (NCBI): domain Eukaryota; kingdom Metazoa; phylum Chordata; class Mammalia; order Carnivora; family Ailuridae; genus Ailurus; species Ailurus styani. The sequence continues at coordinate 162,191 of LNAC01000486.1, forward strand.
CAGCAGAGCATCATAACTGAGAGCAGATACTTGCAGCCAATTCCCTGTGTTGAACCCCAGCTCCATTCCTTACCTGTGTGACTTGGTTTATCTTAAAAACCAGGATCATAGTACCTACCTTTTAGAACTATTATAAGAAAGAAATAAGTTGAAACATACAAAGCACTCCTAATATGCCTGCCCATATTAAAAATTTAGGCCCTCAACAGATTTCAGGAACTGCATGGGCAGCCATCACCTGAGGCATCACAGGAAGTTTCTCCAATAAAGACGGATTCCCTCAGTTTTCTCAAATCCTTTTCCTTCTTGTGAAGTGCTCTCCATTTGCTACTCTGGAAACTTCTCCCACCAGAGCTGTTTATAAAGTGGACATACTGCTGGACTGCGGTCTGGAAATTCTCAAGGACAAGCTACATGCAAACTCAGCAAATAAGACCTCTCAGTTCTGTTTAGAAAGATGCAGAGGTATGTAGTAACATACATAATTTCATTACGATTTCATATGTTCACACAGGATCAATTTTGTTCACCTCACAGAAAAACTATCTGGTCCTTTAAGAAGTCTTCTTGTCATCAGTGGAATGAAGAATGAAGAAGGAAGCTCTTCCCAGTGAATGCTTCTGACCTATGTCCAACTGACCTTTCTCTTACAGTACCTAGCACCTGCTGCCTTGGATTAAATCAACCTTGTACATAAAAACTATCTAAGAGGAGTGGCTAGGACTTGTCTTTTCATTACCTCAGAGTCCAGTCTAATCTCTTGGTCTAGTCTCTTAGTAGGTCCTACATAAGTATTTAATGATGAATAAATGAAGGAACAAATCAATAAACACGTTTTAAAGCATAACTTAATCACTTCCAAGTTTTCTTCTAAGTTGGCCAGCGTCCCCTGGAACCCAATCCTTTGGGTCACTGTGCTTTCCTTCCTAAATTACATGCAGTTTGACCTAGTGGTTAATAGCAGTGACTCAGAGGCATTTAGAATCTCAGTTCTCCACTTACTAGTCTTGGGGCCTTGAACATGTTAAGACTCCCTAGGCATCAGTTTCATTAACTGTAGCATGGGGGTAATACTTATGCCTATCCATCAGATGTCAAAGGATTAAACATGTCATATGTGGAGAGCACTTAAAACAGTGACTGGCACGCAGTGAGTGCTCTTTAAAATGTTAGCTATTGGGGTGCCTGGGTGGCTCAGATGGCTGAGCTCAGGTCATGATCTCAGGGTCCTAGGATCGAGGCCCATGTTGGGCTCCCAGCTCAGCGGGGTATCTGCTTCTGCCCCTCCCTCTGCCTCTTCCACTGCTTGTGCTCTCTCTCTCAAATAAATAAATAAAATATTTTTAAAAAATAAATAAATAATAGTAGCTATTATTACTTCTACTCTCTAAAACCATGGTTATTTTTTCCCATTCCCTTGGTTCCTATGGAAGAAAGGTCTTGTCTATATTGTCCTCCACGGAGACTTAAGATGAAAATAGCCTCCTCATGGTCCTGCAAACACCAAACTGCTGGCAGCCTTGGACTGAGCCCGAACGCTCTTCCTAAACCAACTTCTCCTTTCTGGGCACAAACACGTCCTATTAAGCTTCCTCTTCGCCACCACTCTTTTCTTCCCCACCTGGCAACTCTATAAATGTCATCATCAGCCATTCTCCCAAAGTTCTTACTCATATCATTATCATGACTAAACACATCTTCATGGCTCACTAAACTCTGGCTTCAGCCAGACTTGGAGATACTTCAAAGTCCCCTATGATTCTTGAGAAGGATAAGGGAGTTGTTTGTTTGGAAATAATACAACATGTCCTGAGTGAGATGCCCTGTTTCCATGTATCTGCTTATCGCCCACTCTCTGGCTTGCCACCAGCTCGGTGAAGACCTCTACCAGATACAATACCGAAAAGGTTGAGACAGCTGCAAAGGTTTCTGTTTCCCTGGAGATGGAGTTTCATGCAAGGCTAAGAATCACCACAGCAACCAGACTACAAAAACAGTCCGTGGGCTTCAGCCCCATAACTCTGGTAAAGCAATTTGTACTCTGTGAAAAGGCTGGGGCACAGAAGTTGAAAAATGATCAAAGTAAACACTGCTCCTCGCACACCATTTTGTTGTGCTGATTTCAAGGCATCAAGTCACAGCATTGAAGTTCTGTTATGAAAGATGCACATCGAGGGCCAGGGATTTGGGCTAAACTAACCGTTCTGGTGCGAAGGTCTAGAGATAAATTTGTAGCACATTTTCCAAAACAACCATTTCAAATTTGTTCTAAGAGCAGACCAGGGTAAAAATGTATACCATTATATCAAGTTACCCTGCCCATGTTCGAACAGCTGTGGATCCCAACCCTGGATTTAACAAGAGAGGAAGAGAGGTGATTTTTCTGATAAAAACCTTCAATAGAATTTATGCCATATTGACCTTACACAGACTAATTCTGATAAATTTAAGAAAAAAGTAATCTAAACCTCATTTAACACTAAATGAAAAAACAACCTGTTCTAGGGTCTCTAATCTACCTATGCCATAGTTTAAACAGCAAATAAGGAATTATAATATATTACTTCTATGCTATATAGAAGCACCAACTAAAGTACAGCAACCTAGAAACTAATTTCTTCACAGATCTGTTAACCAAGATGACCGTTAATTATTAACTAGGTTCATTATAACTTGAATACACAGAACATTTTTATTTTATTTAAAGGAGCTCCAAGTGATACATGTGAGTAGCCTTACAACATCCTCAAAAAGGTAAGAATAAAAATCTTCACAAGGCAAGAAAGATATACAATTCCCATGAGACAGAATTTATAGAAAAAAAAAATCCTCAGAACCTCAATTATATTGAGTACACAATGCATTAAAAACAAAAAATGGTAGGGAGAACTCTAACTCAAATTAACCCGAACAGAACATTTAGAAATTTGATTAGAACAGTGTGATGTGTACACACACTTCCCACATTCCTCTTCTCTAGAAGAACCCCATGTACAGTGCTACTTCCTGAACCTATTGTGGAGAGGGGGTCCACTTGTACAATTTCCAGGGTTTCAGCAAGATGCTCAGTCAGTAGGGAGTCAGCTATCCACAGAAATGATTGTTACACAGGCCCCAATGGCCCAGCAGTTTGCAGTACATGAGGAAGTAATTGGTATTATCTAACACAAATTGCTTCACAGACAGGAATGAACGGCTCCCATTAATATATTACTATTCAGTTAATATACTAATATAATATATTAATAATAATATATAACTGGATATATATATCCAGTTAATATATCAATATAAAACTATATATTATACTTATCAAGTTTTATATATATGGTGTTGTTACTGAATTACCAAGGAGTATCTCACAAGGTGAGGAAATTAAAATTATTCCTCAAACCAAGTCTCCCAGATCTAAGGAATTTGTTCCCTGGGTTTGTTCCCAGTTCACAGGCCCTCAGTAAACACTTGTTGAGTTTGGGGTCTATTTTAACCACGATCAATGAATCAGGAATCTACTGTGGGTTATTTGCGTTGAGCAATTTTACAAGACCACTCACTGGGCCTGGTAATTCTGGTTGTGGTTATATGCAAAAATCCTTATCTCCAACCCTTACTTCTCTACAGTACGTGAAATAAGTCTGACAGTCTTCTCTCTTTCTCTCCTTTACCATCCCTGAAGGAAAACAACTCCGACATTGTCCACCCTAGGAATGTCTTCTTGAGATGCCTACCTAAGTCTTGGCAAGAGCTAACACTAAGTTTCCAGTACACACCTGAAACGATTTGGGTCATGATCTCTACGATATTCTTGTTGAAAAAGCAAGCAAGTAAACTCTTGGTAAGTAGTTTTGGAATGAATATACGATTGTCTGATTTACCAAAAAAAAAAAAAAGATTTATTGTTCACCATCAGGGAGAAGTAATTAATTATCCTTGCCTGAGAAATGGAGAAAAGTAACTTTCACTATAAACTACAAACACCAATGCTTCCCAATCTTGTATTCCTTTCAGTGTGATACTCATTCATTTGCGAGGAAAAGAAAGTTCTGCTGAATTATCTTACTTTGGGATTCAGTGTCCCCATAAATGGAGAGGCTAGACCAAAGCCTACAGTTATTTGAGCAACAGTCAGTCAATAAAAGTCTTTAAGACAGATCCCTAGGAATGGATGTAGCTGACAAGAAAAAATGGCCCGATGTGACTGAATCATCCATTCAGAAATGCCAGGTCACACTAAATGATTTGCGTACTCAATTAAAAGACTGACAAAAGTTTAGTTTAATCTGACACAGTGAATACAAAAGAACAAAATAGAAGATTTTTCTTCTTTCAAGAACTGAAAATGTTCCAAAATGAATTTATTGAACTTTTCAGACCAGTATGAACATGCTTTAGAGAATTTCTTCCCTTCCTTCTTTTTTTCTTCTTTTTAAATTTTTACTTTAATTTTGGGTCTGTGTATGCCCTGCAGTCCTTTATGCTTGGCAGAAGCAAAACAAATAACAAAGTACTCAAAGCTAGTCCTACGGGCAAGTCAAGAGTTATACTGGTCTTCTAAAATAGGTAGTGTTGACAAGATAATAGTCATAAGACAAGTTAATTTATCTGGTTTTGTTAATTTCTTCTAGACATACTTTTCAATGAGAGAGCTTCATGATTTATACTGCATTTCAGAAAGACTGGCAGATTTTTCTATTTTCTATTGAAATACAGAACTTCCAATAAATAAAAATATGATTTTGAAACAAAAGAGTCAATGCAAACAACATTATTATACTGTCAAGTTCTACAAACACTATTTTGTTGGACTAATTCTCCTTAATAAAGACAATGGCTGCTCTTGGTTAAACCACAAATCACTAGGCTGAGAACAAGTCTCGGTCATTATAATCAACTCATGTGGTGACTGGGAATTCTTTCAGGCCAATGGGCAATGTGCTAAATGGTCACTATTAGGCACACTGGCCAGCTCTGATCCAAGGTGCAAAGTTATGAAGTTCTCTCATTTTTTTCTCCACTTTTTTTACTTCTTCCTGCCACTTTTTTCCTCAAATATTTTACTGGCTATTCCAGATGCAAAAGAAAAGGGAGAAGGGTGAAATTAGAATCAGTGGACTTGCTTACTACAAGTAGGGCTGATAAAATTCTTCAAGAAGCAAAAGGACAAGATACAAAACAAAATTTGTGATAAAAATCATCACTGATTTTTAGTGATTGAAGAGATTTCAGAGATCTTCTACTCCAAATACTTGCTGTAAATAAGGAAACTGAAGCCCAAAGAGAGAATGGCATGCCCAAGCTCCACAGCTGATTATGGCGTCACTGGGACTGGTACCCAAATAACCATTTCAGTCATCTAGCTTCTACTTACCCTGCTAATGGAACCGTATCTCTCCTATAGAACTGATTCTCTGCTATTGGGAATGAAGGGCTCCCCCAGTCTTCAGAACTCAGGGCCAGCATTTTTTACCAATGGATAAAAGAACACAGAAACATAAAAAACAACTTTGCCCTCTACAAAGCCTCACGTGATCTGCTCCTTAACTAACTAATGCCATCCCCTATTGCTTTCCTCCTTGCCCACTCTACTCCAGCTACCCCAGTCTTTTTACTTAACTCCAACAGGCTCCTTCCAAGCTTAGGGCCTTGACCTCAATAGGCCCTTTATCTGGCCCATTCTTCCCTTGGATCTGTGCATGACTTCCTTCTGCCATTAAAGTCTCTGTTCAAGTGCAGCTCCTCATAGAAGTCTTTCCTAACAACCCCTTCGTATCACTTGAATGAGTACTCTGTGTTCAAAACCACATCAGCACTGAGAAGGCTGAAACTCTGCCTTATTTACCACTGTATCTCTAGTCCTAGGACAATGCCTGCACATGGTAAACACTCATAGACATTTTTAAAATGAATCAATGGATTGATGTATGAAAGACAAAGGACAGATGAGCCAACATATGGGGTAGACTCCACAACTTGATGTCGAGAAATCCCTCTATTTATGTTTTTAAATAAAATTGAAGGGAAAAGAAGGCAGCTGTAGATACAGAAAGTTAAAGCCTGTTGGCTTCTACCTAAAGCGTAGCAGCAAGGTATTTCTGATAAAAGGTCATTGCCAATAAAACAAAAAACTCTCAGCCTCCTTGAAATATGCAAGAATTCAAGATCAAGTCATAATATATTTCAAAGTTCACCTGATTCTGCCAGCAGGGGCCCTGCAGTGCTAAATTTTGGGCATGTGAATGATATATTGTTTTATTGAAACATTTTCCAAGATTCCTTTCCAAATTCAATTCCATGGTCTTTTTATCCCTAAAGGGCAAAACACTAACCTGTTTCCAAGCTATTTGGTAATATTTTGGCAGAGATAATCCAGTAGAGAGAGTTGTTTGTATAGAAGAGAACTATCGTTAGTAACAGGACGCCCTAACCTGCCCTTCTCTCTAAGCTCTTAACCTATAGATGACAACCCAGCTCTTTATACGTAATATTCACCAGATGGCTATTTCACTGTATTTCACAGACTCACCTCCAGCAGGACTGAATCAACAAACAACACCAGGAGCATCTTTAAGTTCATGGTTAAAGAGAGCAAAGAGGCTGAGATCATCTAAGTGGGAGCAAGAGCAGGGGGAGAACTCACTATCCACTCTATCTTTGTTACCTTTGGCAAATTCTCAGGATTAGAGGTGTCAGGACTGCCGATGCCTGGCACTGTGCCTGACAGTAACAGGTGCTTAATAAATATTGATTTAGTGATTGAATAAATGTCTAAAGCTTGGGAAAACCCACCTTGCCCACAGCTACTCACTGCCCACTGACCCCATCTCCAGGAAGTATGTGATGCAAATTCAAGCTTGGGCTAGCCGATTACTTCCCAGCTCGCAGCCTCAATTTCTATGCCTGTAAACTAGAACTAACAAAAAGTTCCTTGCAGGGGTGTTGAGAAGGCTGAACAAAATGCCAGTTTTCATAATCCTCTAAGAAGCACCTTACCAGTGTTTGGCTTTGGCCCTGATTCAAGTGCTACCATTACCTCCTGCCTACAGGTCCTTGGACCGTGAAGCAGGACAAACTAAGGACACCTGCATACCTGATCCTTGGCCACCTGGCTTCCTGATGAAGAACTCAAAGTTCTTCTGCCATTTCCCAGCCTTCCCCTCAACCCTGGGGATTTGGGTCTCATTAAAGACCAGGCCCAAAAGACAGAACTCAGGCAGCACAAATTCAGCCATCATCACAGGTTTCTTTGCACAAGGCTAACCTGGGCAGGCCCAGCTCTTAACTCCCCAGATCTTACTGCAATTCTGGGGACTTCAGAATCCAACCAAGAATGGTCCTGAGAATACCACATTCATTCCACACCTAACCCCAACACCTTCTCTACTCGCAGGTGAGTCCCCAAATTGCGGAACAGAAACTCAGTCACCTGCCTTTCTATCCAGACGACACCCCAAGAGAAATAGGCACCCAGGAAATGCTAAAGCCATGAATTCCTCCCCGGGCAGCTAAAGCCACCAGATTATGAGGTAAAGCTAGAGGTTTTCCCCTACCTGTGGCTAGGAGGTTTGGGGACAAACATTTTATCTTTAGAGGTCAATCTAAACTGCCTCTTCCAGTGTTAAAGATTACACCAATCCATCTAGTTTTGAAGACCCAAGTACACGGTTGAACCCATTCTCCCACCATAAACACCAATAGGCAAGGCTATCAGGCACAAGCTTTCATAGCTGCCAAGGTACTTGCTGTCCTCAATGTATTTCAGACTCCTCAGCTTGGCTCTATTTTATTTACCAGCTTCCTCCCCTAGTCGTGGAAAATTCTCCCTCTAGACCTCAGCCAAACCACATCCCTATTTCAAACCTCTCCAAATTCTCACCTCCAAAAAGCGTTGCCAGGCTAACACACCTGGCTCCAATTACTCCAGCAACACGCCTCCCCCAGCCCCACATCCTTCCAACATGCCTGATTCGTTAGCACTTATGTGTTTATCTCGGCCCAGCTGTACTTGATTAAGTCTATTTGGTTATGTTTTTATATGTCTTTAGGGCAATAGTATGTTTCTGTGTCTCTGTCCTTTCTGTTTACAGGTGTTGTTCTATGCCCTGGGCTGCACATCCAAGCACAAGCCCCCATGAGCTCCTGCCTTCCTTGCTCCCACAATGCTTTGCATAGCGTCTATGAAGGCTGCTGCCGATGACCGTCCAGCTGCCTGCGTCTAATTACGTGAGGAGAGGCCTTTGCTCAGGCAAACTGAAATGATTAATTTCTCTAATCTTCAGTATTTCGTTAAGTAAAAGAGAGGGGAAGATTCTTTGTGTGCACTCTGTCCTGATAAAACAGTAGAACTGTTTAGAAAATCATGAAATTTCTATTATACGAGGCAATAAGATCTAAACAGTGAAACTCAAAGTGTCTTCCCAAGTATTTTGAAGCCAGATCTGTCCCAGATCTGTAAATCCTACTTAATCCAGGTTTTCTTTAAAAACAAACAAACAAACAAACAAAAACAAAGACAAAAAAACCCACACACATAAGAAGATATCAGATACCCTTAGTTTACATTTTAGTTATTAGGAGGTTCCCACTGGACGCTGAGGGTTTCTTTAAAGATATTTTCAAGTTTAACAATCCCAGAAACACATTTAATTCTACATTTCAATTGGCATTTTGTAATAAATGCAAGTAAGGCTGTTTTTCAGTCTGGAAGAGTGGACTAACTATATTTAAAAATGTAACCTTGGGCGCCTGGGTGGCTCAGTGGGTTAAAGCCTCTGCTTTCGGCTCAGGTCATGATCTCAGCGTCCTGGGATCGAGGCCCGCATCGGGCTCTCTGCTCAGCAGGGAGCCTGCTTCCTCCTCTCCCTGTCTCTCTGCCTGCCTCTCTGCCTACTTGTGATCTCTCTCTCTGTATCAAATAAATAAATAAAATCTTTAAAAAAAAAAAATGTAACCTTAACTCCCAATGTAGACTTAAAAAAAAAAAAAGAAAACGCAAAACACTGCAGTGAAAGAAATATTACCTCAATCTTTCCAAATGTAACCTTAACTCCCAATGTAGACTTAAAAAAAAAAAAAGAAAACGCAAAACACTGCAGTGAAAGAAATATTACCTCAATCTTTCCAACCTCTTTTTATTGATAAATGAAGAAACTGAGACTCCTATGGTTCTACAGATTTGCTCAAGTTTAAACAAAAAAGATCCTGCTCTACTACAATTCAGTATTCTGTTTCTACACCTTGAAACCCGAATTAGAAAACATTACTTTATGACCGAGCCAAATATACTAATATGAATAGCCAGATTTTCCAGAAAATATAACTATTTCCAAAATAAAATTTCCAAATAAAAAAATGGATAAGTCTACTGAATAAAACTAAACTGTTACAATCACCATATGCACTTGTTCATTCAAGCATTTATTTCACATTTATTTATTGAGTGCTTACTATATGATGGGTATGTTCTAATTCCTAGCGATCTCAGTGCACAAAATAAGACTTCTCATGGATATTCTAGTGGAAGGGACAGACAATAAACACGTCTAAATAGAAATACCAGGTGCTATTCTATCAGATGATAGGAGTTATTTTTTAAAAGTGAAACAGGATTTGGAGACAGCAGGGGTGAGAATGGCTATTTTAAATGGGGTGGTCAACGAAGCCTTTCTGCAGAGGTAATGGCTGGGCAGGGACTGGATGAAAGGAGGGAGAAGAGCTGCAAGCAGAGGACGGGAGGCAGGAGTGTGCTGTGTGCCTCTGGAAGACCTCAGGGCCAACAAGTGCAGCACAGTGAGATTAGTGTGAAGGTTGGGGGCGGGGGGAGTGACCACTGTGCTGGGGACTGTATTCTAAGTGTCAAGGGCAGCCACTGCAGGGAGCTCAGTTGGTGAGTTTTGCTACTAGACTTTAGTTTTAAAAGGCTGATTGAGGCTATGTGTGGAGAACAGATCTTACTAGTTAATAATGACAGCAGCTAACACTCACTGAGTGCTTCTTAAAGCCTGAGCACTATTCAAAGCACTTGTCACGTTTTAACTTTTATTGTCATGGCATCTATGAAGCAGATACTATTATTTAAAAACCTCCTCAGAGTCACACAGTTCATCCATAGTGCAGTCAAGCCTCCAATATAGGCACTCTAGCTCCCAGACCCTGCTCTCTGAAGGGATCTGGGCTAGGAGTCCACTGCGTCTCAAACAAAGATGTGATGGTGGTCCTACTGTCCTCTGAAGGTGGTGGTGGGGACTGGTGTTGGGGGGGGTGTCAAGAAGAGGCTGATTCAGAATCTGTTTTTATGGCAGAACAAACAAGATTGGATGTGACATCTGAGAAAACATAGGAGGTCATGGATAACACCAACGTTTTTTGGCCTTGGCGACTGAGTGACAGTGTCCTTTACAGAGAGGAAAAACACAAGCAGTGAACAACACAGGGGCAGGAGAACTATGTGGAACTCAAGATAATCTCCCAAGCTAATGAGACACAGGGAGTGTATCAACACTGTGGCTGCTGTAACAAACTACTAAAAGCTTGATGGCTTAAAACAACAGAAGTCCATTCATTCTCTCATAGTTCTGGAGGCCGGACATCCAAGACCAGTCTGAGCCGAATCAGATCTCTGAGCCAAAATCAAGGTGTCAGCAGAGCTGTGCTTCCTCCAGCGGCTCAAGGACAGGATTCCTTCCTGGCCTCTTCCAGCCTCTCACAGCTGTTGTTATTTCTTGGCTTGTGGTCCCATCGCTCCCACCTCTGCCTCCACAGTCATGTGGCCGTCTTCCCTTCTGCCTACGTCAAATCTCTGTCTTACAGGGACATATGTGATTGCAGTGAGAGGCCACCTGGATAATCCAGGATAATCTTCTCACCTCAAAATCCTTCAATCAGCCACATTTGCAAAGACGTGCTCTATAAACCATTCACAGAGGATCATCTTGGCGATCGAGATACGGACACATCTTTGGGAGCCATTATTTAGCCTATCACAGGTGCAGACAAAGAGTTATTAGAAAAATGTATCCCTCCTTTCCGTGAGAATTTGGTCTTCTGTTAACTCTCTTAACTCTGTAACTCTAACATCTAAAACAATATGTCAACTATAATAAAAGGCAAGTTCCTTATGGTGAAAAATTATCCTTAACTGGAAAATTGTACTAGGATTGGACAGATTAAGAATACCTGCTAGGAAGAGAGATCTGGGGGTTTCCCTGAGAGCAGTGACTCATAAATCGAGCATTTCCTTCATGGGCACCATGGAAATTATACCTATGAGCATAGCTGCCTCCTAGCTCCACGGAGGAATAAAGTTTCTAAACTAGGGCAAGACACACACACACACACACACAGCTCTCTTGGCATTTAAGCCATCGGCTGGAGAGCTCGGGGTGGCTACATGACCTGATGTGTAGACAGCCACAAGGCATCCAAAAGAAAGGAACAGCATGCTGCCTGCTATAAGCTATGGTCCCTATTCTGTATCCTTTAAGTAGGCTAAAGCCACCTGTGCCCCGTGATAGTCTCTTGGGTCTGAATGTTTATTTGAACCCAAGAAGACAGCCCCTGGGTGTCTGTTACCACATGTAATACAGATATCATTTCAGCTTCATTATTTCCATTTCTTCCTCCACCAAATCCTTTAACACAGTTACCAGGAATGAAAAGGAGCAGAGCCTTTGTTCATTAGTTGCCTTCTGGTGGTCTCACTGTAAGCAGCAGAATGGCTAAAAGGGGCACAGAGAAAGGCAAACTTGGAAAATACAAATTAATAAATCCACAAAAACGGAGCTGACTGCTCCCTCGAGGAGGAGAAGTGAGCAGTACCTTCAGATGAATAGGTCATGCTTCCTGCACCAGGCCTTCAAGAGGCCTCCCCTGCAAGATTAAATACAAAAGTCCCAACCCACATCTCTGCTGGAAATGTGCAAGTGGACTCATTACTCAGAGCCAAGATAAAGGATAAATCTTTATGAGTACCGTAAGTATGAGTCATAAAAAATAGGAAACACATGTAGGACATATACACAGTCATAGGACCGCGCCAGGGAAAGTGTTTAGGAAATGTATATAAAAACACACGGCGAAAACAGGACTAAATATTACCCTGTACAGAGCTCCAAAACACATTAAAAAAACTCACAACAAGTCAGGGGTCCATATCACTCTGGTCTCTAATAAACAGAGGTCATTTCCCTATTTGAAAATAGGCTGGGTTTTTTTTTTCTTTTTTTTTAATGAAAAAGGGAGGAGAATGGAATCAAGAAAAAGTAACTTGGAGTAGGCTTTGAAAGATTTTATGATTTGGGAAATTTGAACAGCTTCCAACTAAAACACTGGGAATTAGATATTTACAGCATTAAAAACGAACAAAAAATCTTTTCAGAGAAAAGACTTGTTCACAATGGCAGTATTACCATTTCATTTACATTCTCACTATCTTAACAACTAGCAATGATAAGGGGAGAAAGAGTGGAATCTTCCGCTGCTATGAAAGCAGGAAACAAAACAGCAACACATGCACTAACATACGAAAAGCAGTAAAGGCCCAGCATTAAAGTTTCCAAAGGGTACTGGGCTCCACAGAAAGAACTAATAGTGGGGAACAGGCAGAGCCCTCCCGCTAATGGCAAAAGATAAAAATCAGGGGCAGGAGGGGTGTTTCAGAATATAAGGGAGAGCAAATGGCCCCCGTAAGTCCTCTGGGGCCAGATGACAAAAGGCAAAGTGCCCAAGCATGACTAATCATTAGAAATTTGATTTTGAAAGGCCCTCCCTCAAATTTGAGATTCAAAGTGGCAAGCCAAGGAGACACCCTAAATGCCCGTAAATCTCACACCAAAGCAAGCATGTGCATGTCCAAATGGACCTTTCGCTCCCTTGGACTTGAGCTTTTTTCTGTATCTTCAGAAACTATTGATTCCCAAGGAAAGCACTACCTGCATGTCTTTCTACCTGAGGTTGAGAGGAATATGAGAGGAATGAATAAAGTATTGTTTTTAACTTCTTAAGTGTTAAATTTACCTATGACTTCAAGCAAGCTAATGCTCTTTAGCTACCTGGAGATAGAAATACAACGTCCACCTCACAGAAAGATCCAACTATAGAGCACTAAAAGATCACCCACCCAGCCCACAGCACAGCTACAGCTGAGAAATGTGATCTCCAGTTTTCTGTCCACCTTCCATTTCTCAGTCCTCTTGGCAGTGGCCATAGGTCTTTTCTCCTCTCTCCCAAGGCACCTGCACATGTGCTCACATCAGTAGGAGTGAGACCACACTTGCCAAGGGCTCACCTCTTAAGATAATGAATGCTGCTTCCACTTAAATCAATGCACAGGTGTTGAGTACCTACCCTGTGCCAAGCCCAGTGCTAGGCACATAAAACCTACAGCCACATCACCAACTTGCTGTAGCAGATTCAGAAAGAATCAGATGAGTGTACAGATGTATCAACAAAGAGAAATTAAACTTTCATGTGCACAATGTGGTATTTGGGCTCCAGGCAAGAATCAGGCTATTGCAATGATCCCAGATCCTATGGCTGACTCTCTTTGGCTCACAGTTAGACCCAGTAACATCTAATTTAGTCCTTCTATCTTCAGAAGAAGCCAAATCATACCTGCAATGTGCCTCTCTTCCCCCAAAGGATGTAAAAATTCTAGATTCAGCCAAAAGACTCTGTAGTTCAGGTGAAAAATGCCATTAATATAGAACAGTATTGCAGGATGTCTTGGACTAGAACCCAGACAATACCAGATGACTGTGGGCAAGGAACCATTCCCAGGACTCAAAAGCATTGCCATTTCAACTTAGTTTTAGCATTCTAAATCAGGAGGGCACTCAGAGCAAAAGCCTATCAGAATATTTAAGAATGGTGATCAATAAACTTAAAAAAAGCCAATTCATTAAAAAAAATCTTTTCAATCCCATTCTTAAGAGGTTAAAAGAGCTATCTAGTTTCTGGGCATTGATACTTTAGCCTTTCAGACAAGACCAAACTGCTCAGAGAAAGGACTATTTCAATTAACTACCAGTCTAGCTGAGGTGCCCTGGCAGTCGGGAAAGGAAAGGACAGAGCACACACACATCTGCAGTAGAAGTCAAACCAGCAGGTCTTCCAAACACAGATTTGGATTCCTGCGTCTTTAAGAACAGACCCTCATAAATGGATTGCTTCTGCTGGACACCATGCTCTAAATAAACAGACTCTTCTGGCCGACACACAACTTCCTGTAGGGTTCTGGTGGGTAAAGCTTGAAAAGGCTGCCAAATCCAATGACCAGCAGCTTTTGAGCTGACTTAGAAAACAAGCTACAAAGACTTGAGTCCAGAGTAAACAAAGGAAAAAGCCACATTAAACAGGGAACAAATTACTATACAGGCAGGGATATTTTAAGTGCTCACTGAGCAAAAAAACAAAATACAAAAAATCACGTTATTAGGTATTTAACAATACAGGGTAGAATAAAATGCCCTCTCTCAATTGGCGGAATCAAGGTTAATTCCAGCAATATTAAGAACTGGCTAGGAATCATCCTCCTACATCATGAGGACAGATCATTCGTAATGGTCTAACTGCAAACCTGGCTCAGATCATATGAGCTACCCGAGGGAGTAGGATGGAGTCAAAGACCATTTAGAGCTTTTTACCCAGCTGAGGGCAAGGACTAACTAGTTAACTAGCAGATGGCTAAAATCTCTCAGTAAAGAAAAATGTAACAAAAACTCAGAAATGGACTGGGCAAAGACTGACACAGAGTTCTGGATACTTGAGAGTAAACCACAGGAGAATGAGGCTCAATCAGGAAAAATAAATCAAAACTGTAATACAAAACAAAGGATACCAGCTTAGCTATAGTGGTTAAGAGGGACCTGAGGACAAACACCAAGTCGACGGACATAATGTAAATCAAATAAAGGTACACGGTGGAAAAGAGGAGTAGCCTGGGGCGCCTGGGTGGCTGAGTCAGTTAAGCATCTGACTCTTGATTTCAGCTCAGGTCAGGATCTCATGGTTGTGCGATCCAGCCCCATATCAGGCTCCTTGCCCAGCAGGGAGTCTGCTGGAAATTCTCTCTCCCTCTCCCTCTGCCCCTCTGCCCTCTCTTTCTCTCAATCTCTCTCTAAAATAAATCAATAAATCTTTAAAAAGAAAAGGGGAGTAGCTTAAGAAGATTTGCAGTGATCTTAAATAATAACATCCTTAGTCTCATTCAAGAACCCAACACGAACAATGCAGAAGAGATCCAAAACCTGGTTCCTGCCCCTAAGAAGTCCACTCACCAGCTGGGTGTGCAAGATTAACACACATGATTCAGCCCCAAATAATACTAGAGAATACATAATCCCATACTCTGAGGAGGTACAGACTTGTGGGGCAGAGGGGGGAGAAGGAGGGGATTCAGAGCGATCTTTAGAAGAGAGAGGAGGAGGAGGGTAAAGGATCATGGAAGAGGTCTGGCACAGACTGAGTTCAGAGAGAAGTTCAGGTGGAATTAGGAAAAAAGGTGTGTGGCAATGGATTCTCCTCACTGGCAAAGGTCACGGGTGAGGTTCGGGAATCTGCGCTGAAGCATCTCTAAGGGATTCCGAAGCAGAGGATTCACACACACACAGTTGGAGAGGCACAGGGTCAGTCCAAACCCTCACTCATGCAAACTTTCCGCTGATCTTCCACTTTTTTTTTTTTTAGATTTTTATTTATTTAAGAGAGAGCGCCAAAGAGAGAGAGCAAGCACAATTAGAGAAGAGGGGCAGAAGGAGAAGCAGACTCTCCACTGAGCAGGGAGCATGGCATGCGGCTCGATCCCAGGACCCTGGGATCATGACCTGAGCTGAAGGCAGATTCTTAACCAACTGAGCCACCCAGGCACCCCTCATCTTCCACTTTCAAACCCTAGCTCATCCCACCTCCCATTGTCCCCATCATTGTCCCCATCCTCTATTTCAGTGATTGACAAGCTTTCTCTGCAAATGGCCAGATCATAACTTCAGGCTTTGTCACACCACTCAACTCTGCCATTATAGTACGAAAGCAGCCACAGACGATATATAAATGAAGGGACATGGCTATATTCCAGTAAACTTTATTTACCAAAAAAACCCCCAAAGTCCCAAAAAACCAACTTTATTTACAAAAACAGGCAACAGAGTGGTGAATGAATAAGCAAAATATGGTACAGCCATCCAATGGAATACTATTCAGGAATAAAAAGGAATGAAATAACTAAGACATGGTACAACATGGGTGAATCTCAAATGCACTATGTTAAGTGAAAGAAGCTAGTCATAAAAGTCACATATACAGTATGATTCCAGCTATAGAAAATGTCCAAAATAGGCAAATCTATCAAGAATAAAGTTGACTGGTGGTCATCTGTGGCCAGAGGTAGGACCAAAGGCAACGGGGAGTGACTGCTAGTGGACACAGAGTTTCTTTTTGAAGTGCTAAAAAGTAAACTCTATGGGATATAAATTATGTACATACAAAACAGGCAGCAGGCAGAATTTGGCCCAAAGGCCACAGTTTTGTACTCCTTGAACTATACCCCAGTCACATCATGTACACAGAGGAACTTTGCTCTACATGTGGTTTCTCCTTTTCCCTCTGTGTATACTGAGGCCTCTCTTCTCCTCTACCCAGAAACTTGTACTTGACTTTCAAGCCCTTTATTAAATGCTCTCTTCTGGGAATCCTCCCCTCACCTGCAGATAGAATTACCACTCCCTCTGTTGGGCTCCTGCAAAATTTTGTTAATTCTAGAACAAATAATGGTCATATTTTTTGTCAAACTGCATTAAATTTATTTGTCCTCAACCCTCAATAAAAGCTGAAGACATAAACACAAGTAAGAATGTAGTAGAATGTCTACCTAGCACACAGTAGGCTCGCAATGTATGCGAGCTGAATGCGTCCATAAATGAATGAATTATGAGGTATTATGTAGAGAAAACTGTTTTAAGAAGTGGTCCAAAAACTAGACTGAAAACAATCAGTCCCAGGAAAATGGTTT
The DNA here is from genome assembly GCA_002007465.1 of Ailurus styani. Classification (NCBI taxonomy): domain Eukaryota; kingdom Metazoa; phylum Chordata; class Mammalia; order Carnivora; family Ailuridae; genus Ailurus; species Ailurus styani. The sequence goes on from LNAC01000486.1 coordinate 179,193, forward strand.
AAAAAGCTGCAGGGTTAACTGGAGAAGAACAAAGAAATTCAAGAGACATTTCAGAGGAAATGTCATTAAAACTTGGTGACCACTACAGGGTTTGAAAGGGATGGGTAGATCTAAGATGGTTCAAAAGTCCCAAGACAGACAGTAGCAGTGACACGACGGGCAGGGAAGTTGGGCTGATAACCAGCACTGGGGGAAGAAGACCCGCTTACATTCGGTTTCAGAGGTCATAAAAAGAGCTAGCATTTGATTGTTCACTGTGTGCCAGGCACACACAGCAACCCTCCGTGCCATACGGACATCTCTCACTCCTCAGTAAACTCTCTAAAGAACTGCTACTATCACCTGCATTTCACAGGCGAGGAAGGCGGCTTCGGGAATGAAGTAACTCACCTAGAGGCACATGCTTGGCAAGTGACTGAGATCAACACCACACAGAACCGTACCGGCAGCTACTCCTCCACAGCGCGTCTCAGGCACCTGGGAGCTTGAGGTCAGACCTGAGAGGCAGGGTTCTCTGGGACCCTGACAGGAGCTCCACTGCAGAAGCCTGGAGAGAGCATGGGGAGTATTTTGCATGGAGGTGGCAACACAAATCCCGATAACAGACAAGCTGCCTCAGAGATGAGAGACGGGAAAACAAAAGCCAAAGACTACACTCCAGGCAAGAAACCCTGAGAAGGAACAAAGAGCTGGGAAAGAAACAGAAAAAAAGATGGAAAGGCAGAAGGCGAACCAGGCTAAGGTATCATCCTGAAGCCCAGAAGGAGATGCCAGAAAAGGGAGGACAGAAAAAGGAGGTGAGGAGGAAAAAAGTGGGGAAAGGAGCTATGGGAAAAAGAGCTCTGCCAAGGAGAGGGCCCCTGGGTTCCAGTCTGCCACTGGCACCAACTTCTTGTTTCACAGTGAATAGCTGCCACTTCACTCCCTGGCCCTGGTCTCCTCTGTCAGGTGGTTAGAACTAGATTGCCTCCAGTCCTAGCACCCCAGTAGTTGGTCAGAAGGGCATCATCAGAGAAGCTCAGGAGAACAGAAGTCAGGCTGCAGGGAGGAAAGAAGGGAGACGCAGGACACGCAGATGTTCACTCATTCAAGAAGTTGGAGAGACAAGGGTAAGAAATACACTGGTGTGTGGAGAGACGATCAGAAGGGCCAAGTTCATGCATGAACTTTCTTCACCGTGGAAGAAGGAAAAGAAAAGTAAAATAATGAAACACACTAATTTTCACAGAAATATTCAGAGAACGCACTGGGGAAATGATTGAAAGTAATATAAGAAACATTTCTGCAGATTGTATTAAATCAGAGATATTAGCAGTAAATTTCTTTTTATTCTCAAACAAAATGTCAACAGAGCAGATAAGCAATGAAAACAAGAGAGTACAAGTTGGAGATTTGGATACTCTGCGCACACAAGCTGGGCGTTTGCCCAATCAGCACATCTGCGTCTCAGATTTGTAGACCTGCTCCTTAATCTGGTCTACCGCTTTTCAAAATGCTCTCCAAAATGTCCCTCAAGCAAAAAGTCACATTTTCAAATGGGAGAGTGCCCCTGAAAAAACATTTCTAACAGCATTTTTAGGAAATTACAATTTTTTAGATGGCGAGGAGTTACCATGGCAACAACTGTATGGGTGCAGGTTGTAGCCCTAACCTCTATAAAGACAAACACCACACTGGCTGGAAGAGGTTGTTGCTGAACAAATTTTAGAGGGGGGTCAAGGCAGTCTCTTCTTCAGACTGGGGAAACGGCAATAATAAGACAGGGTTTTTCTTTTTTTTTTTTTTTTTTTAAGATTTTATTTATTTATTTTACAGAGGGAGAGAGATCACAAGGAGGCAGAGAGGCAGGCAGAGAGAGAGGGGGAAGCAGGCTCCCCGCTGAGCAGAGAGCCCGACGCGGGCCTCGATCCCAGGACCCTGAGATCATGACCTGAGCCGAAGGCAGAGGCTTTAACCCACTGAGCCACCCAGGCGCCCAAGACAGGGTTTTTCAATCTGTCACCCCCCCCAGCCAGCAAAGAATATAAGCCGGCGTTACCTCATGCCAAAATGGCAGAGTCCAACCAGGCTCCATCCCTCTGGTGGGGCCAGGAGCAGTGCTTTCTAAGGGCAATTTTACAGCATGTGGACATTACTGTGATAAATGACAAGTTTTAAGCGATGTGGCCAGCCAGCATCTTGGTGGCAATGTTGTAGCTTCTTTGCTTAGTTTGTGTCCTCATTTGTCTGCTAAGCCCTGATGTTTACTATTATCGCTCTGATTTCTGCTTTCACTTTTTCTAGAATTCCTGAACTGGGTTTTTGGAGAGTTCTTACTTGAGAGTTAGCTGGAGTTTTCCAACTCAACATCTTGCCCCAACATGTCAGAAAGCATCCTTGACTAGTGTGGTCAGTTCTAAACTGGCCTGCACTGTCCTCTGCTGAGCCAGCAGCCAGGTCTATCGCCTTGCTGTCCCCAACCCTGCTCCTCTATCCAGTCCTGGCCGAGCACACATTCTGCCTAGCGGGGGGTCATCATTTAAACTGCACTGAGTAGCTTCATTCCAGTGAAGGGGTAGCTCCCCGCAAATGTTGTGACTGGCCTACTTATTTAGGACCTCCAATCCTACGTGAGAGTCAGATTCGGCTGTCTTTCAAGTTAATGAAATAAATTCCACAGCAACACTCAAATGAACTGAGAAATGTGACCCTTGTTATCAGTTTAACTTTTGGATATATCTGCTGTAGGTCTGCAACAAAATGGTCAGTTCAGAGGCAGTCTCACCTAAAAGGCTGGAATGCTTTCCAAAACAACCTCCATTTAAACAAACACTGGGCAGCGTTTATTCATGGAAGGTATTTGTTTAGGAACTACACTTCACCAATATACAGTGTGTGCGTATGAGCGATTTACTCTGACACTTGCTAAACGTATACTACATGTAAGATCTCTGAAACATTAATAGCCTTGAGTTTATTTGGATTTTTTCTGCACATACACAGGACTGCTTTGGAAAGTCACTCATGAATGACTGCAGAGGGAAAAATGCCCCAGACAGAGAAGGAATGTGGCTAGTGTGCTACTGTTCAGTGTTCACTGGATTCTTCTGCTCTCACACAGGTAGTCTCCAAAAAGCTAGTCTTGAAATCTGAATCAGTTCTTTTAGAGGTGATGAGTAAAGTTAAGACAACAGCCCAGTCCCCCAACTCCTGCACTGTTCTGTCTATATTTTAATAATTATATATTTAATAATATAATAATTACATGTTATATAGAAAAATATATGCTTAAATATTTAAAACCATATATTAAGTAATAATTTACTATTTAAATAATATTTAATTATTAAAATATATTTTACACCAGTGAGAATGGCTAAAATTAACAAGTCAGGAAACAACAGATGTTGGCCAGGATGAGGAGAAAGGGGAACCCTCCTACACTGTTGGTAGGAATGCAAGCTGGTGCAGCCGCTCTGGAAAACAGGATGGAGGTGCCTCAAAAAGTTGAAAATAGAGCTACCCTACAACCCAGCAATCGCACTACTGGGTATTTACCCTAAAGATACAAATGTAGTGATCCGAAGGGGCACATGCACCTGAATGTTTATAGCAACAGTGTCCACAATAGCCAAACTATGGAAAGAACCTAGATGTCCATCAACAGATGAATGGGTAAAGAAGATGTGGTATATATATATACAATAGAATACTACGCACCCATCAAAAGAAACGAAACCTTGCCCTTTGCAACACTGTGGATGGAACTAGAGGGTATTATGCTAAGCGAAATAAGTTAAACAGAGAAAGACAATTATCGTATTATCTCTCTGATATGAGGAATTTCAGAGGCAGGGTGGGGAGTGGGGGGGGTAGGGAGAGAAAAAATGAAACAAGATGGGATCAGGAAGGAGATAAACCCTAAGAGACTCTTAATCTCAGAAAACAAACTGAGGGTTGCTGGGGGGTGGAGGGATAGGGATGGTGTGGCTGGGTTATGGACATTGGGGAGGGTGAATGCTGTGATGATTCACAGACCTGTACCCCTGAAGCAAATAATACATTATATGTTAACTAAAAAAAGAAACATCAATCAATTAAAGTATGTTTTAATAAGGGGGAAGAGAGAAGCTGTCTGCCTACTAATATTGTAGGAAACAGAGGGAAGACTATGTATATACAGTTAAGTAGGTTGGTAGTAGTGATCTCCAAAATGTTTAATCCCTGAACTTCCAGATACCTCCAAGTAAGCAAAAAAGATGTCAATTCAGATGTCAAAGTCCACATACTAAAGTACCTGTGTTTCATTCAAAGTAGGAAAAGTCCCTTAATGTGTTCATTCTCCGATATATGGTCCAAGCAAGTTTAGTTACAAGTCACGGACTGCAAGCAGACAACAGGTGGGTTACTTGTGTGAAGGCAGCTGAAAGCCGTACGTCGGGAGGGAGGGGAGGAAATAATCAACTATGAAGGACAGATGGGAGGTGGCATGCAGTGTGGCCATTAACAGCCACGGAGACGGCATTTTATAATTACTAACACTTGATGTGCTAATCTTCCTAAACGAGAGAGGAAAAAAGACAGCAAGAGACCAACCTTAAAGTACTGCCCCCAAAGCTACAAGGGAGGGAATGAAAAGGGACTGGGAGCACTGGAATGAGCTGTCACAAGCCTATGCAGGAAACCCAAACCCTCAGTGGGAGACCAGCTGGCTCACCTAACAGGTGGAGCCAAACAAGACTGGATAGCAGGTTTCATGGCCCGGAACAAGGCAAGAGCTAACGGCAGAAGGGGAAGTGGACTGGAAGTGCAGGGACAGCTTGGACTGTTGAGTCCAAAAGACCCAGCGTCCACTGCCTCCGAGCCTCGCCCCTTTGCTGGGGGGGCAGGGAGGACGGACAGAGAGGATACAAGTGGCGGCGAGCTGGCCGGCCCCCAGCAGGCGCACACCACCACCACTGTGGCTGTTCCTGTAACATGGTGGCCAAGGGAACTGTTAGAGAGGCCCACAGAACAGTTAGTATTTCAGATAGATGTGTTTACTTCCTTCTCTTTCTCCCAACTGTGGTCTTTCCTGCCCTCAAAGAAGCAGGAAAGGAACAACTTTAGGCCACAGTCCTCGAGAAGGTACAAAGTAAAAGTGACTTGGAGCCACATGTGTGATTAACCACACATCCCATTTGGCCCTGCCTGCCAAGAAGCGTGGATCCAAATTTCATAGTCGTACTGACCACATTAACCCAAACAGCTCACAACTATGTTTTTCTTTCTTCTTTGTCCTCATTCTGCATTTCTTATATTGTTGAGATGTCTACTGTAAGCCCATCCCGTACCTTGCTTTGGAATGAGGCAGAGAATAAGCAAATACATGGAAGTAGGAGGGGTTCTGAACTTTCTGGGGGATAAACTTTTTAAACCTGGGCCCTTTCCCATGACAATGGAGCCTTCCAGATCTTTCCTCCATACAGCCAGTTACCGGCACACCCATTAACAGTTGCTGCTTTAATGTCAGGACAAATACATAAAATTTAAACACCATGTCCTTTATACACCTAGGTAATGCTAACTAGGGGCTTACCCTCTGCAGCTTTTCATAGTAAACAGGCAATTAGATAAGTCGGAAATAGAAAAGACACACCACCACATAAAAGCAGGTCGCAATAAAAATTAGATAGGAAACAAAATTGTTGCCATTCCAGCAACTAATGAAAGTATGTTACTGTAAACAAGCCTCTGGTCAGGCTATAACCCCTCTCAGAAATCAGGAAACAGCCCGAGGGACATTATGGGGGTGGGGTGAGGGGTTGGGGGGTGGGGTGTGTGCATTTTACTTTGAAGTCAAAGAGCAAGAGGAGCTGGTTTTTATAGGATGAAAATGATGACACCAGTGCCCGCTTATTCTAAAAGACAGAACTGATCTCTCGGGGCTGTTTACTGTCTTCTGCCCTTCTCTGTCGCCAGAGAGTCTTTTTCAAGTTTCCTGTTCACTTCCAGGCCTGTTGTTTCCAAAACCAATGATTACAAATGAGAGGTGTGGTCTCAGATGAAAAATACAATTATAGGTCTCTGAGCTGTCCTGAGGGGAACCCAGAAGGGAGGCCAATGGCAAAACAGTGCTTTGCTACAGAAGGCTTTGTATATACATTACTGTAACAAGTGAGTTTCTGATACAAATTCTCTGCTGGCCTATAAAATTGTTTATCTAACTTACGCTCAACTGTTTCCCCAAATCTTGTCAACCTGCTGTGGTTATTACTTCCAGGTGTAGGATCTGTCACCTCCCCCACACAGGAAAAGCAGCAGCCTCCCCTCAGCAGAAAAACCTGAAGACTCTTGAGAGGTAGGAGTTGAGTAAAATGTTAGAGAAGGGTTGATTCACAATAGATCTTACTGCTGATCCTGCACCAATAACAAGCAGGGGGAAAGAGGGTTGACTTAGTAATTCCCTCCCATTTAAGGAGGACATGGTGAAAAAGATCTTGGTCATCAGAGTCAAAGTCAATTATACCTGGGAAACAATATGGCATATATTTGCTGATTTATAAGCAATGACCTCATTTCGTTTTGAAAAATACTTACCTTTAATATTTATTTAGTAGAGACATATAGAAAGGCTACTACTGGTGCCCCCACTATCACACCCAAAACAGGTCAGCTGTGATTTTTAGCACAGACCAAGCATAGCTATAAATACCAAGTTATCCACTGAAAACAACAGAGGAAGTTAGGTGACTTTAGGCTGGAAGAGGAAGCAATCCTGGTTTAAAAAAAAAAGGTGAATACAGTCAAGGTAAACTTTATTGGCTAATTAGAATACTAGCCCGTTGAATTACTGTTTATTTTACCAGCTTTACTGAGATAAAATTCACATACCATAAAACCCACCCATTTAAATTCCAATCCAGTGGTTTTTAGTAGATTCACATTTATCAATGGTGTTTAGTATATTCGTATTCATGAGGGAACCATCAACACTATTTAATTTTAGAACACTTCTGTCCCTCCCAAAGAAACCCTGTACTCATTAGCAGTCACCCCCCACTTCTCTCTTTGCCCTTCAGCCCTAAGCAACCACAAACTCACTTTCTATCTCTATAAATCTGTCTGTTCTGGACATTTAACATAAATGGATTCATATAATATGTGGTCTTTTGTGTCTGTCTTCTTTGTCTTCTTTCACTTAGCATCATGGTTCCTCCACGCAGCAGCACATGTCAGTATTTCACTCCTTCTTATTGTTGAGTAACATTTCATTGTGTGGACAGACCACATTTTATTTACATATTCATCAGTAGATGGACAGTCAGGCTGTTGCCACTTTTTAGCCAATATGGATAACACTGCCATGAGCATCCGTGGACAAGTATTTGTGCAGAGAGATGTTATCATTTCTCTTGGATATATACTGAGAAAAGTGGAATTGCTGGATCATATAGTTCAAATGATTTTTAAAACTGTGTGACCGCACAGGCATACAAGAGGGAGGTGAGAAAGATTTAATATTTCTCCACCCCCATTTTACCATCCAGAAACAATCTCTCTTTGCTTCTCTTTTCATTCTCTTGTGGTCCAACTACTCATCTTGTCCTCTACGCTCACTCTCTAGACATAAAATAGTCCAAGGTCTACTGTGTGAGAGCAGCTCAGAGCCAGATGCAACGTCCACCGATCACATATCCCAACATCTTGTTTTCAAAGAGGGCTGAACTGCAACCATCTATTTCTCAGAAAGTCCCCAAAGAAAGAAAGAATACAACTACCCTCATGTGCCCAGTATCTGAAATATCTTCAAATCACTAACCCCAAATCATACCTATATGAATACTGAAGAAAGAAGAATGTTTAGGTCTTCAAGCACATTTTAGAGATTGTCCCCTCTAGGCCCTATCTCTTTACTCCCTCACTGAACATACTATGTCCCTGGAAGCCAGCTAGTTTGATGCACCCTCAGTACTGCCATGAACGTTTCAATCTAACAGTGAAATGCAAACATGGGAGAACTCTGCGGTCATTCCTAGGGGTATTTTTCTTTTGCTTCAACAGTCTTATTTGAATCTGTTTTCACAGTCAACAACAGTAACGCACAATTTAACATCCAGAATCTCTGCTGTTGCTGCTTCTGTAATAGCTCGAACTTTTCTTCTCCTTGGTTCCTCTGAGAGAGCACATATAAAATGAGTAATTATTGCTGCTAAAGAATTGCTGGAGTCAGCAACGCTTCATAGGAACTGCATTTCCTCCTCCTCCTTTCCCTCCCACCACAAAGTCTCCCCCATACGTTAAGAATTAAAGAAACATTACCAGGATAAAGAAATATCCCCTGAAAGAGGCGTTGCAGCAACCATGGCAAGCCACCAAAAGTATTAACAGTAATTTCCAGCGGAGCTGAAAAGGTTAGATGATTTGTCTTTGAAATGAGCCAACTCTGCACACTTTCACGAGATTAAAATCAGTTTGCTTTTCCTTCTGGACACCTCACCTCTCCTACTCCTACTCCCCCCAAAAGGCAGAGTGGTTCAGGCATATAAACAAACAGTTCTGGAAATTAACTTCCATGACCAGAAGAAAGCTCAAAGATAAATTCCATTCTGCATTAGTTTTCCTACGCTTCACTGTGATCAGGATTTATTGTGATTTCTCTCTCCCTGGAGAGAGAACACCTGAATGATAACATTTCGGACACCCAGAAGCTTAAAAACAGAAAGAATGACAACTGTGTGTTATCTTAAAAGAAGTATGATGACTGCTACCCCCAATCTAGGTCATTTCTGAGCCAAAGGAGAGAGGAGGCCATTTTTCTCTTACGGTGGTGACCTTGTACAAGTGAGTTATTTCTGCTGTCACCTGTAAAATGAGGATAATAACAGGACTTAATGGGGTAAGTGTATGAGTGCTTCAAATAGGGCTGAGGGCAGGTGAAATACCAAGCACTAGGAGCTCATCACCATCACCACCACCTAAACCATCGCTATCTTCGAGAAGCTGCCCAGAGGGCATAAGGAGCTAACCCCCGGGGCTTTTCATGCAAGTACAAAATACCGTCTTCTTTGTCATCTTTACTCGAATGTTCCCTTTTCCATCGACTCACCTTGCAGGAGCAACAGGTTCATAAGACAAAGCAAAGAAAGAAGAAAGGTCACAGGAGAGGATGAGAAAGAATTTACAATTACAGGAAAAACGGCACCTTATTTTTTTTTTCATAGCATGTTTCAAAGATGAAATCCTTAAGAACATTCTTTCCAATACGGAAAGCCAGGAAAGTTACGAAGCTAAAAAGTCTCTTTATTTAGAAAGAATTCCTAGAGTTGCCCAGTCCGGAGAGCAATCTGTATTTGAAATCCTTCTCGAGTGTACACTGTGTCCTCCTCCCCACTTATATTCATACGTGAGCATCCTTGTTAAACCCAGAATGGGGGGGTGGGGAAGGACTCTGTCCAGAGAAGTGTCTTTACAAGCTCAGAGCGGCAGTAAAGTAGAAAGCTGGCACCCATGCGTACCTCTCTCTGGGGCTGGCCGAGCCCCGGATCAGCAGCACGGAGGTTCAGGACGTGCACCTCCTGGGGCAGCCCTGTTGTACCTCTGCTCGCACACCCCGACAAGACGGTGAAGCTCTCCATGAAGGCTTGGACCGGATGCGAGGCGTTGACGGGCGACAACTCACACTGGGCACTGGGCTCTGGACCTGCAGAGGGAATCACAAACACAAACCCCTCAGAAACAGCAATGAATTGTGCCACGGCTCAATTAATCATCCTAGACGATCCAGCCACCAGAGGAACCTTTCCAGGTAGGTTGTTACCAGAACTCGGTGGCAAAAAAGCTTAGCCTATTCTAAAACCTCAATCTCTAAATTCCTTTTAGATGATTCTGATGTGTATTTGATTATTTAAATTCCCTTTTAGACACAGAAGTCACGAATGTATTCCTCTGGATGGAGGAAACCTGTTTGACATCTGTGTTCAATTCTTCCTTCCTCCCTTAGAAGAAAACCAGAAATAAATGGAATAAATTGCCTAAAGCCCAATGATAGTATGCATAAATAATATTTAACAACTAAAATTGCACCCAAAAAGTGTAAGATACAGTTCCTAACCTCTAAGCCCTCCCCCCATTCTTAGAGCAAAACAAACTTAGGAACAACACAAAACAAGATGTAACGAGCAGGGGCAGCTGGGGCCAGAGTTGTATAGCAAAGTTTGGGCCAGAGAGCAGAAAAAAATCCTCCCAAGAAAGGGAAAAGCATATGAGTAGAGCCTCAAATACGAAAAGTAGAACCCTGGTCACACTTGGCTCCTGCATCCTCATTCTCCCTTTCTCTAATAATCAGAACTTAAATCTTAGCATCCATTCCTGCCCACCCCTCCCTCCTGTGGTCCTCATCGCCTCTGTCACTAGACAACTATAGATCTTCCTAATAGGAGACTCTGGTTTCCAGCTCTCCAAGCCACTTTCCATGCAAGCACCATCTACCTCACTCAGGGTGCTCAGTGGGATGGTCACTCCCAAGATGAACGCCTGTCCCTCACGCCTCTGCCGGCATGTCTTGTCCCTTAAGGACTGCTGGCCTGTGAATAAAGCCCAAGCTCCCGAACCAGGCACACAAGGCCTTTCTTGACCAGTCCCTTCCTCTCTCTCCAGCCTCACCCCACCGCACTCCAGCAACCCCAGTGACTTCTCCAAAGATACCATGATGTGTCGTAACTGTACATCTTTATTCAAGCTTGCTTGCTTTACCCGAATTCCTCCTCCACTCTTAACTCTGCCCCATAACAAACACCCTTTCTCCGTCCTCGCATAATTTCTCTGCCCATCTCAGCAATTTCTACACTGTAATGACCAGCACAGATACATGTGTTTCTGCTTGTCCGGTGTGACCTCCCGGACGGTGGGCTACTCGTCTTTGTATCCTCAGCACCCATCACAGTATCTGGCATGTATGAGATGCTCAAAAAATATTTATGAAATGAATCACTGAGACTTAGAATCAATTGTTCCCTCCCTGATTGGTGATTAGGGCACCATTCTGGGGACTTGGATTTGGCTGTAGGGAGCTAAGAGGGGAAACAGACTACTACAATGATGTGAGGTACAATCCCACTTGGGCCTCACTGCACACTGGCTGGATTACTGATAGAGAACTGATAGGGACATCCAAGAAGGAGGAACTGTGATACGTGCCTGCAAGTTTGGTGTTGTTTCCACTTGATACCTGGGGAGACCAGGACTTGAACAAACAGCGTCCTCGAAACCACAGCCTTGCAAGTGGAACCCAATGAAAGACCTGAACGCACTCCAATTAGTTCTTCCTGACTTCTGCATATTCAAAGTACTCTCCAGGATCACAGCCCCAGTGTAAGATGCAAATGCTGTTCAGAACCAGGCAATCTTGACCCCCCCACTGCTAGACTATAAGCAGACACGCTGCCTGGTGTGCCAAGTCTATTTCAGAGCTCACAGAAATTATCGAGGCTGATAAAAGTTATCTGGCCTGAAATGAAGTATGTACCTTCTCAAATAATCACTGCTGCTCTCTGTGCGGCTGTACTGTGCCTAGCTGCTTTCCGAGAAACAGAGGTGGTGAAGGAAGATGTCACAGTGGCAAAAGGCAGGAGGTGCTGGACCTCTGATTCTCAGAAGTCCCCGTGCAGGGCAAACAGTGTGAGCAGGTGCTCCCCTACTGTTCCCCCTCCGGCCCTCCCCAGCGGCAGTGGGCTGTCTGCTGTGTTTCATACCCCAGAGCTCCAGAGTCTCATACTCCTACTCAACTCTGGGGAACTGGTTTCACAGCTTCCTGCCATGAATGTGCCTTTATCACAAATGAAGCACAAATGAAAATGCTTCTCAGGGTGGGGGGATGGGTGAAATAGGTGACGGGGATTAAGGAGTGCACTTGTTGTCATGAGCGCCTGGTGATGCGTGGAAGTGTGGAATCACTATACTCTACACCTGAAACTAATACTACATTGCACGTTAATTAACTGGAATGGAAATAAAAATTTAAAAAGGAGCACCTGGCTGGCTCAGTCAGTAAAGCATCTGACTCTTGATCTTGGAGTCATGAGTATGGGTTTTGCTTTTTTTTTTTTAAGGTTTTTATTTATTTGAGAGACAGCGAGCAAGCACAAGAGAGAGCATAAGTGGGGGGCGGGGGGGAAGAGAGAAGGAGAAGCAGACTCCCTGCTGAGCAGGGAGCCTGACTCCAGCTAGATCCCAGGATCCTGGGATCATGAATGAACCAAAGGCAGACAGTTAACTGACTGAACCACCTATGGCACCTATGGGGTCGTGAGTTTGAGCCCCACGCTGGTTGTAGAGATTACACACACACACACATTTTTTTTTAATCCCAAAAAACAAAAAACTTTTCAGCTCCATTTTTGTATGCATGTGCAAAGCTCCAACTGGTTCTACCCAGAACACATCCGCTATCTGCTCCACTAGCCCTCCTCCTTGCAACACCACCATCACCCATCAGGATCTTCCTTAAATCACCACACTGCTCATCTCCACATTGGGGTTAGAGCAAAAACTCCCTGGCAGCAAATCAGAGGATAATGTCTTTCCCAAAGTGGGGAGGGAACCAGAGAGGGGATACCCCCAGTACTGAGGACTAGCAATCCTCACTTAGAATCTATGGTTTCTGTCCTGCCAGAGTCCAGGGCAGGGCAAATCCCACTTAATGGGCTACAGTTCCAGCCATGTGTTATATGAGTCAGCCCCAGGTCAAAGAAAAAAGAAAGCAATGCACAGGGCACACTCTAACCAAGTGATTGGATAACTGCACTTTACAGAGACCCACTGGGGTCAGTGTTTAAACACACTCCAGGGCGCCTGGGTGGCTCAGTGGGTTAATGCCTCTGCTTTCGGCTCAGGTCATGATCTCAGGGTCCTGGGATCGAGGCCCGCATCGGGCTCCCTGCTCAGCGGGGAACCTGCTTCCCCCTCTCTCTCTCTCTGCCTGCCTCCTTGTGATCTCTCTCCCTCTGTGAAATAAATAAATAAAATCTTTTAAAAAAAAAAATAAATAAACACACTCCATATAGAGTATCTCTCACCATCAGACACATCAGAGTAAGTTAATTTTGGGGGTTCCTTTAATGAATTTTTTGCCAGAAAGTTAAAAAAAAAACACTACAAAATATGATTAAGCTACCCTTAAAGCCAAAAAAGCAAGAAAGCAAGAAAGAAAATAATTTAGGAATTATCCACCCTTATCCTCCAAGGGTATATAAGAAATGGGGCCTTCAACAATTCAACATACAATGTCAGTTTGGTGTAGTAAAAAATAAAATAAAATAAATTGCTCCTATTTATTAAGTGCTCACTACAGGCTAAGGAATACTAGGTCTACACAACCTTGAACACAATTATAAGGAAGTGGTATTATCCCTACTTTAAAGAAAAGGAAAATAAGTTCAAGGCACTTAAGTAAGTGCTTTAAGGTTGCCCAGTCACCCAAGGACTGAGACTCACATGTACTTCTGGGGCTCACATCTCTGTACGGTGAAATTTTCATTAAAAAAATATTGGACATTTAAGGAAGAAATTATATGAATTCTCTACAATCTCTCTTAGAAGATAGAAGCGGAAGGAATACTTCCTAACTCATTGTATTTGGTCAGCATTACCCTAATGCCAAAACCAGACAAAGATACTGCAAGAAAACTATAGACCAGTATCTCTCATAAACACAGATGCAAAAATCCTCAACAAAATACTAGCAAATTGAATCCAACGATGTAAAAAAGAACTATGTAGTAAAACCAAGTAGGATTTATCCCGACACAGACATCTGAAAATCAATTGATGTAATCCATCTCACCAACTGGCCGAAGAAGAAAAATCAGAAGAAAGAAGTCACACGATCATATTAATAGAGGCAGAAAAAGCATGTGACAAAATCTAACAGTCATTCATGATAAAATCTCTGAGCAAACTTTGATAGGAACTTCCTTAACTGGATAAAGAGCATGTTAAAAAAACAAAAACAAAAACAAAAACAAAAAAAACCCAAACGAACCACAACCCTATAGCTAACGTCATACTTAACGTTGAGAAACTAGAAGCTTTCTCATTAACATCAGGAATAAGGCAAGGATGTCCCCTCTCACCACTCCTTTCCAACACTGTACTGGAAATCCTAGTTAATGTCTGCTGCTAGGTATGGCCATGTGACCAAATTCTGGTTAGGAAGCTATAACCAGAGGGGATACGTGCAATTTCTAGGAAGTTTCTTACGAAGGGAAGGAGCTGTGTTCTTCTGCCCTTTCCTCCTTCCTGTTGGCTGGAATACAGATGTGCTGGCTAGGGCCTAATGTCAAGCACCCAGTATACACTCAAATATTAATGAGGGAAGGGGGAGCGAGAGGAAAGGGAAAGAACCACGAGATGCTCCACAGGCAAAGGATTTCATACAAATAGGAGACTCTACCCCAGAGTTCTTTCACTCTTCACCCAGGAGCCAAAACTTCAATTTTGTATTGGGGGGGGTCGATCATGAGATGAGGGAGGTGGCATTATTGGTTGCTAAAAATCAAGTCCCAGCTGGGGCTTTCCCACCCTCAAATGTCACAGCAAGCAGGAACCACAAACTTGTTTTCGTCTTTGCCTCCCAAACATCCTGCTAGTAAGGCCCTTCTCCCCAGGTAGCGCAACACTTCCCTCTGCCATCAGCAAGCCCCCAGCCTCCTGCCACCCCTGGGTCAGGCCCAGGCCTTGCTGACCCCTCCTGAAGCCCCAGCCTGCCTCTCTGTACCGGCCTCCCGGCTGTCCTCACTGGCTTCTGAGTGCCTTCTATTGCAGGCTGCTCACACAAGGCCAGAGCCACATCCAGGGAGCAGAGCTTCGACCTGGGAAGAGTGTGGCCACCCCCAGGCCCTACCACACGAGCCTAAGCTAGCAAGGCGGCCACCATGGAGCCTAGACGCAGCGCCTCATCACCGCAGAGGCTTGGAAACCAGGAAAACATGTTCCGAAACCCTGTGTGACTCATCTGCTCACTTCTGTGGTGAACTGTGAGTGCTGGAGCTGCTCGTGCAGGCTCCCCCTGACAGCCTCAGAAGGCTGGGAGTTTTCTCTTGTGGCCGCCACTGGAAACCCGCAGCCCTTCCTTCCCTGAGCAATCCCTTCCCCACAGCCAGGAGGCCAGAGAGCAGTGTGCTCTGCGATGATGCCAATCGGCATAGCAAAAGCTACGTGACCACAGGAAGGATCAACCAGGGCACAAAGGATGGGGGAAGAAACACCCGCCGAAGCCAACAATGCCATAAACACGCACTCCTGTTCACCTTGCACCATTCTTTACAATTAAAAAGCACTTTACCAAAAAAAAAAAAAAGGCATTTTACAGATACTTTATCTGAAGTCTCACAGAAACTCTGTAATGTGGATAGGACAGATATTATTTCTACTATACATAAAATGTTGCCACCCCAGAGCTGGGTGGCTATCTCGATAAAGTGCTTCTTGACAGTAACGCACACACAGGTTCACCTCCAGAGACATTTTGCACTGTTGCCTCCCCATCTGGGTATTTCTGTTTATTCTAAGCATCTAGTACATGCCCCATCCAGCATTCTTTGGGGGTAATTCCCAAAGAAATCTAATGTTCCCTTGGTCTGAAAGCGTGAGCTGAGCTTATCCTTCTCTGCTGGCCACATAAGCAATTCAATCTCCCCCAAATCCTGCTGTGCCTTGTGTTTTGTTCAAGTGTCCTCTTTCCTACCCTGAAGTCAGACTCTGGTTTTGCTTCTCAGCAGACCCTCCTCAGCCACCAGGACTGACCCATGGCCCCTATTTGCCCGCAAGACACTACTTCTGCTGACTAAAAACACTGACCTGAAGACAGCACAGATTTGTCAACCCTGTGGTGAGAAACTCTCCAGGGGGCCCAGACCAAATGGCTTCCTTCACTAAGCAGGGCCCTCTGTCCAGTAGCTGGGCCACCTGGGGCAACACTGTGGGACATCCGGTGACACCCTAGGCCTCTGCCTCCTGGGAGGAGCCAGGGTTTAATTCTTCACAAGTACGGTTATCGTGCCCCTTCTCTGGGCTATACACTGTGCACATGTTGTTTCTAATCCTCATAACACCGCTGTAAAGACAGTGTTAAAAACCCCATTTTGGAGTGGTGGAAACCGGGACTCCTAGAGACTAAGTAACTTGCCAAAGGTCACCACCAGTAGGGGGCAGGGCAGCATTCGAACCTGGTTCCCCAGGGGTTGTCTGCTTCCACCCTGCATTTTTCCTGGCCTTCACCTCAGAGCTTCGTGAAGGACTGACTTACTGGTCAAACATACACATTAACTCATATTTGATAAAATAACTGCTTGGTTCACACTTGCAACCTTTTGGTCGACTTAAAAGGCTTCATAAACTCAATGAGAAAGCACAAGCTCTTTTCTCGTTTTACCAAATGTCGTCTTCCTCTTTTTCCCTCATGTTTGCTTATCTGCACACAGGGGGAATGTTCCTATGATCTGGCTATCACATCAATGTCTAAATTCCCAGTTCCACTTAAAGAAAAAAATGCAAATGGACTCACCCTTTCATTACGTCCTTTAGCTACAACACAGCATTCCGATCTCAGTTACAGAACCCCCACATCCACGCTGGCTGCGGGCCAGCCCCAAGGCTTGACAGAATGCAGACGAAGCATCTGGGAACAGATGCCTTTACTGCACACACTTTAAATTTAATATGTCCCCAAAGAAATTAATATCACACCTCACCCAAGGAGTAAAATACTGGGGGTGGGGGAATGATTGTTTGGGGGAAGGAACAATAAGTAATTTTCACATTTAATAAATGTGATCCTTATGCATTTTAAATACCAATGCATACTACGTTGACACAGACATCTGGTACCTATTGCACATAACTTCCAGCACACAGACTCCCCATATCACCCAGGGTACTAATGAGGAGCGTGTGTGTTCAGCTGCAATAAAAGTGGTAAAGATGCAGAGGGAACCGAGGGGTAACATTATAGCCTGGGACCAAGACATTGCAGTGCGGAGATTTTATTCCAACAACACCATTGGCTAATAAGGGTTTCTGTTATTGTCCCACAGGGAATTCTGCAATGCTGTCAGCTGTGAAGAGGGACAAACTCCCACAGATTGTATGCCTGGGTACTGTAGGATCTATTTTGCCCGAGCTGGAAATTCCTTCTACCCCCATAGGATGCAAGAATCTGTAGGAAAGGGCACCCAAGATGATTTCTCAGCCAATAGTACAGCCTGGCTCTAAGGGAGCTTCATGCAAGGGAATGTGACAAGTGCTAGGATGTGATGCAAAAGCAAAGCTCCAGGAAAAAACACCTGGAAGGCCTGAGCTCAAGAGTGCCTGCAGCATACACAACATATGCTGGTGTTTATACCATCTCAAATTACACCACTTTGGAGCTACAGCCCCTTGGAGATGGAACTGTGGAATGTACCACCATTAAAATCCACAGAGGGCCCTTCTACCGAAGTCCCACCTAGATTTTTCAATAATAAAACTTGGCTTAAGGCTACAGCTTATCCTTGGTAGGAAAAAGACAAGCAGAAGAGTTTCTAGTATTCTAAAACCTGTAATGCATATTTATCACAGAAAAAAAACCAGCCAGATTTCTCTACAGCACAACTCCTTAGACATGTCTTATCACAGTTTCATCCTCCAAGTGAATACCTAAATCCAGACCCTCCTCTTGACAAACCAACCCTCTTCCAAGAAGTCAACTGCCAACTTGTTGGGCCAAAAGCCAATGCATATTTGTATACTGTTGTGTTCAAATCATGGTGCAACCATACTGAAGAAATTCCTGTGTTCAAGCTGTGTTTTTAAAAGTTCAAAAAGAAACAATGGGCAGGGCATCTTTTAAGAATTTAAATTCTCAAAGTGTTGGGAAGTGCCAGGTTTTTAAGGGCACTCACTCTTCTATCTAAGCAACATACCACTACACAACCAAGAGTCTCAGAGAGGACTCATGAGGCTCTCTGAGGAAGTGGGTTTTCCCGTGTTTTTTATAATCTGAAGAGAACAGGGAGCAGTGGAAATATGTTCCAGAAGTTACCACTAGGCACAGCACGAGAAGAGCTCCTATATTAGAGACACGGTGGTAACAGGAGGAGCACTGGACCAGGAAACATAAGAGCCGCCATTTTAAATCTAGATCTGCCACTTGTCCTTAAGCTTCCCATCATCTCCTTCTCTCTTACTTTATGAGAGGCTCACAGATTGAGACAACTATACATGCCAATGCTTTACAAATTTCAAGTACTAGTAGAGACAAAAGCACCGAGGGGAAGAGAAATAAATGAATGAAAAAAATTTCTCCATTGAAAAAATGTTTTCTTTGTGAGCTTTTAGTGATTAATAAAATAGCTAAGATAAGATGTTCTTATACTACTCCCTAGCCACTACTCCCCAAAAATTATTTCTAGGAATTGCAGTGGAAAGATTTAGAATAAAACTATGTGCAGTATTAGAGTAAAAATTCCTGTACTCTGAGCAAATTCTGGAAGTACAATTCCCAAAGGTGAGTAGAGTCCATGTTTCTGCCTCCAGGGAATTTCCAAAATCCAGAGAGTAATCTGGTATCATCTTGACTGACTTTCTTCTTGTTTATTTTCAATCTAGAAGATGAAAAGACGTTCCTATTCTGACAAGATCTAAAGGAAGCCAGGAATAAAGGGGACACTGGCTCCCCTTCAGTATTCATTTACAGGGAGATCAAAATTTATGGACAAAAATTATGGGATATTATTTGTGTAACAAATGGCTCAGTACTGAGATCAAGAATGAATTTGAGGACTGGAAGGATGGAAGAAAATGGAATGTTTTCTCTTCTGTGAGTCTGAAATAAACAAAATCATTAAAAGAAAGTTTACTTCTTTATTAAAAGAAATATGCTTGATTTGGATTCAAAATATTAAACACAATTTACACAAGTAACCAGTAAAAATTATAAACTGATTCCTATCAATGCAGTATTTTCTGGCAAAGTGAGACTTGCAGCACTTTGCAGACTTGCAACACTTGCAGGAAAGCTGCCCTCATTAACCCTGAAGGAGGACACCACCAAACTGAACCTGTTCATCCAAATGGACCTCAACTTAAACCTAAGAGAGTCTCTAACCTGATTTTCTTTTTTTACCGCTAGCAAACTGATTGTCTGATGAGAAAGAAAAGGATGGGAGGAAACAGAGGTAAGGATGTGCAAAGAAACACAGAGGTACAACATGCTATTGTGAGCATTCTCTGGGACTGGTGAGCCCTCAGTTAAGACTGGGTTCAGGGTCTGGGTAAGTGGCAAGACAGGCTGCTGTGAGTGGGAGTATGGTCAGGAAGGACGGAAGGAGAAAACCACAACTGCTGGGGAGTTGAATCAAAGCCTGTAACCACTGGTTCTGATTATAGATAGATGATAAGAGATTAAAAAGAAAAACCTACCAACTTTTGTTTTGGCCATGTAAAATATTACAAATTACAGCCATGTTGTACAAACTGGGCCACGAACTAAATACATTTACTTTAAGGATTTTATATATAATCTGGGTACTCAAGAGTTAGTTGTTAAAAGGCATGAAGAAAATGTTTAACATGAATGCCAAATTATCAAGCATCAACTCAATTACATTAATAAACCATATTCCTTCCTCTTCAAGCTAGGTAGCTCACTGCTCTAGTGTTTCTGTTAAGAGGGAAACAGAGCTGAGGGTTGGTAGAGAAATCTATGAACAACTGGTATGCTGTCACTCCTTTCACAGTGAAGCTAAAAGGTTCAGGAGACTCTATGGAGCTGGTCTTTCCAGAGTCTGCAGTGGTTAGGGGTCAATCAAGCAGAATCACTGATAAGACTGCGAGGTGTAGTCCAGGGAACAGGAAGGTGGTGCCTAGGTAAAGAGCCCTGGCGCAGAGTCACATTTTCCTACCTGATGAAAGTAAGAGACTCCATAAACCTGTTATACCTACTACGCTTTTTCCTTTATAACCAATATCAGCTTTGGGTTATAAATCTATTCAGGCATTTGTGTGCCATTCATTAATGTGGGCATATGTTTGTGTGTCTTCTACTTAGAGGAAACCACATGAAGGCAAGGATCATGCATGTTTCTTGTGCTTATCCTCTATCTGGCACAGTGCCTGGCACAGTGCCTGGCACATGGCAGGTGCTCACAAATACTTGTTGGGTGATGAATTCCTCAAACAACCAAAACCCTAATTCTCTATGGACCATGAAGCCAAGGCCTCAGGTTTGTATCTCAGCCCCGCCACACTTCAGCTTTGTAACCTGGGGCAGTTACTTAACCACTCCATGTCTTTGGTTCTTCATCTACACATTGGGGATAATCATAGTATCTGCCCCACAGACAGTTCTTAGGATTAACTCATTTTTATTATCACCTGACTCTAATTATTATTACCATCTCTCCAGCGATGGCATGTGTCCTGAAAAGAAGAATACTTTTTAACTTATCTCAACCTCCTTTCGCATTAGGAATTGCAGAATATTAGAGCTTACAGGAAACTGGGCACCATGTAGATAGATCAGGGTCCTCCTCACTGTCACCCACAGGGCGTAAGGGACCACAATGGGCATATTTCATTATATTGCACTTCATGTTATTGTGCTTTACAGATACTGGTTTGTTTTTTTTTTAAAGATTTTATTTATTTATTTGACACAGAGGAGAGAGATCACAAGGAGGCAGAGAGGCAGGCAGAGAGAGAGGGNAATCAATTCCAGGTTTGGGCGCCTGGGTGGCTCAGTGGGTTAAAGCCGCTGCCTTCGGCTCAGGTCATGANCCAGGCGCCCAGAGGGAGAAGTAGGCTTTCCTGCAGAGCAGGAAGCCCGATGCAGGGCTCGATCCCAGGACCCTGGGATCATGACCTGAGCTGAAGGCAGACGCTTAACAACTAAGCCACCCAGGCACCCCTCAGATACTGGTTTTTGTTTTTTTGTTTTTTTTTTTAATCAGTTCCAGGTTTGTGGAAACCCCGTGTTGAGCCAAGTCTATCAGCAGCATTTTTACAACAGGATTTGCTCCCTTCGTGTCTTTGTGTCTTTGTGTCACATTCTGGTATTTCTCGCAACATTTCAAACTTTTTCATTATTATATTTGTTATGGTGATTTGTGACCAGTGATTGCAACTCATGGAAAGTTCAGGTGATGGCTAGCATTTTTTAGCAATATTTTTAAATTAAGGTACGTATATTGGTTTTTTTTTTAAGACATAATCCTATTGCACACTTAACAGACTACAGTAAAGTGTAAACATAACTTTTATATGCACTGGAAAACCAAAAAATTCATTTGACTCGCTTTATTGTGATATTGGCTTTATTGCAGTGGTCTGGAACCGAACCCACAATATCTCCGAGGTATGCCTGTATAAACTAGTTGGTAGAAAGGCCTTCTATCCCAATCCTTCCTAGTTTTTTTCAGACAAGTCCTGCCATGACTTCTGGTCCTAGAAATGCAAAATTAATGTACCAAGATAGGTCTGATCACAGTCCCCAGTTCCAATGACTCTACTCCTAGAAAATTCCTGATCCATTGCGTGTCGACCATACTAAAAAAAAATTAAAAAGAAAATTCCTTATGCAACCCAAATGTCATGCTATATATTCCTCTATTACTGATACACTTAACTACTTCTAGAAAAGAAACCGAGGGGCTTGTAATAAAAAATTTTAAATGGGCTTAGAAACCCACTTAAGCTGCCAACCAGTTAAAAACTGGATATGACAAAAAAGAAATCTCAAAGAACTTAAAGGAAACTACTTCATTTGAGCCCCTCACCTAGTTCTAAGCTTCCTAGTAACCAAGGTAAAAGAGAAAATGTGATGCTTATAAGAACTCATTAAAAAGGGGCGCCTGGGTGGCTCAGTCTTTAAGTGTCTGCCTTCGGTTCAGGTCATGATCCCAGGGTCCTGGGATCAAGCCCCACATTGGGCTCCCTGCTCGGNTCACATTGGGCTCCCCGCTCGGCAGGAAGCCTGCTTCTCCCTCTCCCACTCCCTCTACTTGTGTTCCCTCTCTCGCTACCTCTCTGTCAAATAAATAAATAAAATCTTTAAAAAAAAAAAAGATCTCATTAAAAAACTCATAAAAAAGAAAATGAGTCAGCTCTTCGGATAAGAAAATACTTTTCTTAAGTCTGAATTTCAGAGGCCTGTGATAATGCAAGTATCCGTGATTTCAAGAGTTATTTTACAAAAACCATTGATGCATAATTTTTTTACATGGTTTCATTAAAAATAGAGGGAATACACTCTATAGTGAATTTCATCCAGGGGTCCAGGTAATTCTCTCTGGTATGCATGCACAAAACTTCTTTTCTAGAATTACAAGGGGTTTTTTTGTTTTTGTTTGTTTTTACTTTTTAAACCAATAATTTACAATGTATGTACAAAGGCAAAAAACAAAGTGGCAGTAGTTTGCTAAAGGCACTTGGAGGATTTTCTTATCTTGCTTTTTAAAAACACGCCATTCAATTAGCCCAAAGTTTCAAGCTTTGGGGGCACCTGGCTGGCTCAGTTGGCTGAGGGTGCAAATCTTTAACTGGGGTTGTAGATTTGAGTCCCACGTTGGGTGTGGAGATTACTTAAAAAAAAAAAAAAAAAAAAAAAAAAAAAAAATTTTTGCTGGGTCCCCAAGCAACTTCTGAAAAGATAAAATCTAAACAGAGTTATCAGTTTAACATAAGGCTAGAAGGGAGGGGTTTGATTCAATCAAACTGCATTTAACCTAAAGACAAATATAAGAAATTATTATACTGCTGTTTAATAAACTCCCCCCAAAATTTAAAGCTGAGATAAATGAGATACCTGTTCAGAAACCACATCTACTAAGCATGCTCATGACAAAACGCCACACACTTTACTGTACTGTCAAACACACATCTGTATCTGACAAAGCAACCTTTCAAAACAGATGTGTCACAGGACGTTTCAAAGCTTAACTTTTTTTTTTTTTTTTAAGTTTGTCACATTCAATCAAAGCAATTTCTGTTTTTCGGAATTCTGTGTGTTATTGGGGGAAAACTTTTCTTCGGTGTTTTTCCACCCTGGATCAACTAGCTCCTCTCTTTTCCTCAGAAGTGAACCTTCGGAAACCACTCTGCCACAGGGAATTCACCTTTTCTCACATGGAGACAAGCTCTAATACTTTCAAATGGTCAATATGAAAATGAAATCCTTTGCATGCCAATTCCTAAAACAGAAAGGACTTTGTTTCAACATTTGCACAGAAAAATGTACCAAAGCTTAATCCATTATTTAAAGTAATAATTAATTCCTTCTCCCAGGATTTAATATCATATTCCCTTCTCCTCTTCCCCTTATTTCATGTGGGCCAGAGAACCACCATACCACCATACAATAAATGCTTCACTGATTCAGCACTGACTGGTAATGAGATACCCCACATAAGCAAATCTTCCAAATAAGTAAGGCTTTACTCCTTTCAAGAAAGAGACTTAAGTCATTTTTATGGGAAATCAACCTAAATGTACTACATACATAATTATTTCCTGGCCACCTTAAAAATTCTGAGCATCCTGAAATTTTTTTTTTTTTTGAGGACTTGGGGTCATCATTTTGAATACTGATTACAATTTATTAAACTTTGGTATGCTACTTCAGTTTTTGTCTCTACACCAAATGGTCCCATATTTGTGTTTTATACTTCTGCTTATGCTTTTTATACTCCTGTTTTTCTAGCCTGGCTGCAGGTCGGTCTCTCTGCTCCAAGCCCATCATGTCATCTTTCATACTCAATTCTACTCATACTCAACAGCTTGGATAAGGGCCATCCCACCTACAGAGTAACCTCTATGGACTTTTGGCAGCTATCTTCCTTGGAACTCACCAAATGTTTTGGTTTTCTTCATGTACGATGGACACACAAACCTGCTATAAAAGTGACACTGTCTAACAACATTAGTGACAATATTAGCAACAATATTAGTGACACTGTCCACATTGATCTAATCTGAATGGCAAGCCATCAGAGAAAGGGAAGCGTATGCACGAAGGGTGAACTGCTAGTAATTTAGTTCACACAAAAACTGAGCTAAAGGCCCTACTCTTCTCTTACTCTGGGGCTTCAAGCATTTTAGAAATATTATCTTTTCAAGAGGAGGAGAAAGCAAACCTGACCAGGTCTCCTGTGTGTATATATATATGTGTGTACACCCTTCTTTATTTTTCAGGATGATCAGCTATTAACCTGCACATCCCAGGTTAATTACAATTCCAGCATCATCTGCAAGTTCTTCTACACTAGTTCTTCCATGGAACTTGTAATCACTAATCCTTCCCACCTTCACTCTCCAACCACCAGCTCTGGAGGACACTGTCATCGTGATCGAACACTGCAGTCCCTATTTCAGGTCCGTACAAGTGATCCATTCTGTACCAGACAATGGAGCACAGGCTGCATGCTGCCATGTCACATGGAAGACACACAAAACCGCTCAAAAAGCCCCTCTAACTGACATTATCAGCAGCTTTCTAAAGTCAAGTCATGACACGGAATCTTCCCCGCCTTCTGATGTTAGTTAGAAACATGGGTCAGACTGCCCTCTTTGCAAACCATGATTATGGTTAAAAAAAAAAAAAAAAAAGGCAGATACTGAGAACTACTGCAGCTTCACAGACTCAGAAAGGCTCACGCTTTACAGCTCTTTTCTGAAATGAAATAGTGCTTCTTTGTCCCAGAGATAATTCATAATTTATCCTAAATTTTGACCTTTTTTACTGTAAAAAGCATAGGAAGTTACATGGAAACAATGAATGGAAGTGCACTTTTTTATTAAACAAGAACAGGAAACTTTCAGTAGTTTATGGTAAAACTACATATTTGAGCCAAAGGGAAAAATTAAACTGTGCTCTTTTAACTCCTAACTTTTCGCCCTCTCCCATCCAAAACATACAGGAACATGCAGAGCTGACACCCATGAAACAAATCTCAAGACCAAGAAAAAAAATGAACATTTACAGGCATCAAAAATATATTTCCCCCAAATTACTTAATGAGCCTCTTCACACGGGCCTACACCTACTTATTCTATTATTGCATGGCTCAAATGAGTCATAATAAAACTCTGGAATATTAAAGACAATAAGTGAGGAAATTCCAGAAAATATAAAAACGATTCCAGGGAGCCAAAACAGAACCGTATTTATTTTTCTAGCCTAATGCATAAGAATGAATAAACCAGCAAATAAAACAGGCATCACAAAAGTAAACACACCTCTGGCTGTAGTTCTGTAACACAGAGTCTCCCAAATTTACCACCTCCTCCAATAGTACAAAAATTATTTCCTTAAACAAAGTTAACCCCAAGCACCCCTCTCACCCAACCCTAAGAACCTTCTTCTACTATACCAATTTAAAAACAGGTTATTTTTGAATCCATGACACCCAACAAAGCAAATGCCACTTAACAGGGGCTCCATGAATGTTACAGAAAGGATAAGCCCACATGTAATTCTTATTCACTTTAGTCTTAGTCCAACTCTGTCCGGGTCATGGCTCCAATTGCACTAAAAACATATCACTTCCCTGAGCCTCGGTTTTCTCATCTTTAAAATAGGAATAATACTTATCCTGGCTAATCCCCAGAGTTGTTATGAAACAAATGAGATCATGCATTTGAAAGCTTTTTTTTTTTATTCAATCAGGAAGCCCTATAAAAACAAAAATATTACCAATGAATATATGAAAAATCAGTAGGAAAGAACATCCTTTCTCCTCACTGTCCTATCCTCTCCCTTTAAAAAAGCAGCTCACAACATACAAAACAGACCTTAAGAACATAGAGGAAAGAAGGCTTATCTTGGGGACAGAAGTCCCAGGTTCTAGTCTCAGCTCTGCCAGTAGTAACCAGCGGCTTGACCTGGGCCACCTGTAAACTAGGGTAGGGCTAATCCTGCCTATGTTGCCAAAGCAAACTAACGTAATAGCAAAGAATTCTACAAGCTTAAAAGCAAGATACCTATAGAAGAGACTGATTATTAGAACTGCCTAATAAAAAGTTTGGACTTCAATGGCTTTATTAAATCGGATGACAAGGAAAGAAACCGCCTGGGGCAAGACCCATCCTAAAAGACCCTCCCCGAAAGAAGACTAAGACAGAAAACAGAGTGGAGAAGCCTCCACAGTGGAAATACAAGTATTAATTATGTAAAGGGATGGGCGCTTTGGAAACAGGAACATGGAGAAAATAACTGTGCATCAGAACCCCTTCGAGTCCAATTAAGCTTGTAAATTGACAAATTGGGTCAGATTTCCTCCATTTCTGGTTAAGGCAGAGGCAGGCTACCCTAACTCTACGTGTGCATGCCCAGCATTCCAGAACAAACAGCAGCTGAGGCAGAAAGCAGCAGCAGGAGAGTAAGAGGAGAAAATAGATCAACAAACTGCAACAGATTGGTCACTTAGTAATTATAAAGAAAAGAAAATAACCTATTTGAAAGTTCAACTCGAGGCTGAATTCCTATCAGAAAACTACTGGAGGCCAAAGCCTACATCTGCATAATACTTTAAATCTGAGGCTGGTCTTTGGGAAAACATTTGACAAAGATTATCAAAACATCTATTTTTCTTTCTTTCTACTCATTTTTTCCTCCATTATTTTTCATATTAACCCCTGAGCTTCACTCAGCACTCCTGCTTTCTCAACTACAGCAAGCAAATATGTATAAATATGAACTGAATAGACACTATAACATTTTTCTACATCTATTCTTTCTTTATCAGATATTCCTTTTTTGTAATTGCGTGAATGGCAAATATTCACACAACGAACATCCAACAAAACGAGCTGGTGCACAGTGCTGGTGTTGGAATCATCCTGACAACGATTAGACAGCGTCAGATTCTTGGATTCCAAAATGCTCTTTTTTTTTTTTTTTTTTTTTTTTTTTTTTTACAGGGAGAGAGACAGGCTGCAAGAACAGAGCAATCAAGTTCTCCCAAAGAGAACTCACCTTGTATGTAACTGACCATGACCGAGTTTAAATCTAAGTGCACTGGCAAAAGAAATGGAGACTATCATGCTAGGCAATTCAGGAAGGTGGTAGCTACAAAAGAGCAAAAAGCTCAACTGTTGNGCTCACTTTTTAAAGCCACCGGTTCCAGCTGTGGGATCTTTTATGGGATTTTATTTTGAAAATCTCTAGAGACTATGTGGTTCCCACCTACCGGCCTCAACTGAAACTTTAGACTCATGCTATAAGCATTAACATTCAAGTATGGCTTTACCTAATGGGAGCACATCAAGAGCAAAATGAAGCATTAAGAAATTTAATTTACATGCATTTTTATACCCCTCTGTGTAAGCAGAATAAAACATCCTTATTTCACCACTTTTTCCCTAAATTAATACAAAACTTTGACGACAGTAGGATATGATTATTTATAATTATTCCCATATAACTGATATTAAAGAAAACATCTTCATGTCACCACATATGAATCCATCTAATCACTGAGTATCTTATCATTTATCATCTCATCAACTATGCATTTGACAAAATCAAACTGTGGCCCCAAGTAGTGAAAATACCTAGACTCGCTAAGAACTCAAGAACCCAGTATACAAGAATTCTAGTTACATATTTGCTTTAAAATAAGAAACAGTAACTTTTAACTCCACCTTGGGCTTTGGACTCTGCTTCTAACTCAATGGGGGGAAAAAAAACTACCATGAGGGCGCCTGGGTGGCTCAGTGGGTTAAAGCCGCTGCCTTCGGCTCAGGTCATGATCCCAGGGTCCTGGGATCGAGGCCCACATCTGGCTCTCTGCTCAGCGGGGAGCCTGCTTCCTCCTCTCTCTCTGTCTGCCTCTGCCTACTTGTGATCTCTCTCTGTGTCAAATGAATAAACAAAATCTTAAAAAAAACAAAAAAAACAAAAAAAACAAAAAACTACCATGAGGTCTAACTCCAATTGGCATTAGTGTGTTAATGCAAATCCCTAGCCACCTGATAGTATTTTTACAAACGAAGCATCATGAAGAACATACTGTTCAAAAGGCATGGAAATCGTGCTTTCCAAGGTCCATATTTGACAATCTTTAGGAGAGGATTGTAGATATCAGCACAGTGCAATACGTGAGATGCAATCCCTCTTCATGACAAGGTCACTTGCAAAAGAACACTCCGACCTTGGCAAAGTTCTCAAAAATTCAGACAAATAGGAACTGCAAGAAGGATTTTTGTTATTTCATTGTTGGGGTTTGTTTTCAAATATTGCCTGTTTTAAAATCACCTCCTTGACTTTTAAGCCGGAAAGGATGCAAATGCCTGTGTTACTATAGTCACCTTTCTCCCGCTGCTTTGGACGACCTATAAAGCAATCTCTGCAGACACCAATCTTAAACTGTTCTGGCCTTGCCAGGACAAATGTTGGCCCACGTATTTCATTCAGCAAGGCCATGAGTATTCTGAAGGTCAAACAAAATACGGACTATTTCCAGTCAGAAAGGAAGTCTTTGCTTTCTGGAAGGTGGCCCCCAGCTTAGCCTTGACTTGGTACGCTACAAGGCAAGTAAACCAAAAACTAGAAAGAGCCTTCATTTTTAATCACTACTTTCTGGAAAATGCTACTGATAACAGGGAGAAAATGTGGACGTGCTTGATGTTGACATTTCCCTCTGTCTTGGGTTTTCTCCTCTAACAGATGCATATACAGATGTCTGAAATAATACTTTGCTAACAAAGTTTTCAATGTAAACTACAGAATGCTAATTTGGATTCCTGCGCCATTCATGAAAAAGGTTGGACACATCACTTAGGGTTTTCTTCCTATTTACCAAACCTATTTACCAAGTCCTGCCTAAAGTAAACAGTATCCTAGTGATAGTGTGCTGAAACGGTGCTAAAACAGAAAACCAAGAAGGAAAGTGGGGACTGCTTTTTGATGTCTACTTTTCATAAAGGGCTAAAAACCTAATTGTTTTCAAGCACTAAAGTGTAAGACCCATTGGACCAGGTGTGATGTGCATGCTCATGGGGCAAACATAACATTCTCTTTCTTCAGCACATTGAAACAGAAGAAAATCTCATCTGCCTTTTTTTGCGGATGAGGAAACTGAGACCCAGAAAAATTAAGGGACAGTTTAGCTTGGCAGTCAGCACCTACCACAACACAGCACCACTCTCTTCTGGGGTCTGGTCATCCAGAAAGGCCTCCTGAGTCCCCAGCTCTGGCACTCATCTTCACTCCACATCCCTAACATGCTCAAGGCCCTGCTAGAATTTGGCGCTCACCTTCACGGTCTTCACTGCCTCCACGAAGCCTCTCTCAGCTAGACGTAACCTCACCCCTTCCTCTGGATTCCTGCAGCAGGCTGGTTCTTCCCTGATGGGCACACCACAGCACCAAGCTGCAGGATCTCCCCCATATATAAGCGTATTCGAGTCAAGTGTTTTCTTATTCATCCTCCCTAGCCCCGAGACAGGACCTTGGAGATAGTAAGCACTCAATAAATAGTTGTTTGATGGAATTCTTTGCGTGATTAATGAATGAAATGGCATTTCCAAGATTTCACAGCAAGTGGGCAGCAGAAGCAAAAATAAAACCCAGGCTTCGTGAGGACCAAATGCAGCTGGTACCATGCCACCATGGCTGTGTTTGTTCTCACGTGTGTGGTGAGCTGGGGACTGTGCTGTCTGTGCACACATACAAGTCCTCACGACCAATCGACAAACGGTGAGACTTCTCACCATTAACTAAGCTTTGGTTTTTTAGTAAGTGTCCCCACAACCTTAAACTGATTTTTATATCAAAATTCTAAAACAATGGATCATTTCCTCTTTTCCCCCGGCTTTTTTTAAAGTAAAGTTTAGGACAGCAAGAAAATTGCTGAGGCGAGACACAGAGAAAAGCTGACTCTGCACATGCCTCATTGTTTTCTATTTTCATTCCAGCGCAGTTGTGGCTGGAAACCAGCGTTTAGGATTCCCAGTGGACCTGCATCCCTGGTGTTTCAAAACCTTACGCTTTATACACTACTCAGAGAGGTGTGAGGCAATTGAGTATGTTCTCTCATATATATCATGTATCTTTAGGGAAGTAAGCAAAATATGTGTTTGAGGAGAGGAGGAGAAAAAAGGGACCAAGGGAGTTTCCAGAGATGTAATTACACATATACCAGTGGGACCATCCGTGTGTGTGTTTTGGAGGTGGGAAGTTGAATGTAAACATTGACTCCGTTTGTGCTTGTGACTTTTATATACATACCGAGTCACCACACACTTGAGCACACATCTGTTAAAAATGCTGACACGTTCATTGTAAGAACGTTATTTACTCTATAAGGGATTTGTTATTCCATTGTAATTTTTTTTCAGGTTTTCTTAACTTTCCTCCTCAAATATACTTGATAACTTCTTTTTAAATTTTGATTATTTTACCACCAACAGGATTCCCCTTCGATCCGTGGACATGGGTCATTTTGTCAGATGAGCAGAGCTGATTCCTCTTTCCAGCCCGCTCAAATTTCACCACTGGGAGGAAAGGCTGCTCACACCTACTTCAGGAGACCTACAAACACAGGGTC
The DNA here is from genome assembly GCA_002007465.1 of Ailurus styani. Classification (NCBI taxonomy): domain Eukaryota; kingdom Metazoa; phylum Chordata; class Mammalia; order Carnivora; family Ailuridae; genus Ailurus; species Ailurus styani. Next base: position 209,732 of record LNAC01000486.1, read on the forward strand.
CTTCCCGGAAGGGCTCAAAACAATGTCTCAATTCTGACCATCACTCCACGCCACTGTCCTGTAGAGAGGACCACTTCTCAAAGAGCTAAGGCATCCCCCAAGTTGAAAATAACCTCTGACCCATACGGAAATGAAGACTCAAAGGGAACAGAGAAAATCTGTCCGCTGAGCGCCACTCTCCTGTGGGGGGAGGGCCTCCAGAGACAGCTGCATCGAAACACACAGCCTTTCCTGGTGGTGATTTATTTTTTTTAGCATGATACTAAATCCAGAGCCCACAATAGCAGGACACTGCTGTCAGGGCACCAAGGTCTCTCAGTGTAGCCGCTATCACAGCCTCCTAAAGTCATGAATCATACCTCCAAGCGCAACACCAGAGACAGAGCTGCACCCCCACCCCACCCCCAACCTAGAGGATGCCCGCTCTTTCTCTACTCACACTATGATGCATTATTTCAAAGACATTTTACTTCCTATAATTTTTCTCCTTAAAGACTTTAAGAAGAGAAAGGACCAGCTTCAGAACAATGAGGAAGGAGACACTGCACTGGTAACCAGAGGACAAGGGTTCAAATTCTGAACTGGCTCCTTAGAAGCCATGTCTTTTTTTTTTTTTTTTAAGATTTTATTTATTTATTTGACAGAGAGAGAGAGAGAGATCACAAGCAGGCAGAGAGGCAGACAGAGAGAGGAGGAAGCACGCTCCCTGCTGAGCAGAGAGCCCCATTCGGGCCTCGATCTCAAGACCCTGAGATCATGACCTGAGCCGAAGGCAGAGGATTTAACCCACTGAGCCACGCAGGTGCCCCTGAAGAAGCCACGTCTCTTAACGCAAGTCACAACCTCTCCAAGTCTTAGTTTCAGGTAAATGGTACATAGCAGCACATTTTTCATGGGATTGTTAAAAGATTTCAATGAGGTAATAGATAAGTACCTAGCACATACTAAGTCGTTACTAACCTTTTGCCTATAAAGCAATCATAATGCTCAATTAATACATTTCAGAGGGTGTGACCATTTAATAATAAAGGCCGGTAAGAATATTCTGAGACCTTTGCAAAATATTCTCAGCCAAGTCTGGGTAGCACGTGAAGCAGCCAACACCTCTGTGAAGGTATTACACCATAACTGTAATTACACCATAACTTTACAACATAACTGTAAAGGTATTACCGTGTTCCAGACATAGGTGTTAACGGCCATAGTATTTACAATAGAGAAATTCTAGAAATGGCCTCCATGTTTTCATGAGGGTACAACTGTACCATGAAATATATACACTGCAGTTAAAATAGTGCTATTTGTACTGACAGAAACATCTCAATGACATATTGTCACGCTTTTTAAAAAAATCACAAAAAAGTACATAAAGAATGATACAATTTATTAACTCCTTGACGCTATGTGCAGACGTCATAAGTGCACAGAGAAAAAGGACTGAATACATAATTCTAACTGTAAAGAGTTCTTACCTGTGGCAGGGGCGGGGCTAGAGTGGGGTCAGGGAGCTGAATGGGCACTGGGACTCTGCTCTTGGTCTCTCTTATTTAACTTTATATCATGCACATGTATTTTAAGTATTACTTGTATAATGAACATGGACGGTTTTATTTGTATATTAAAAACTAAAACACATACTCTATCATACAAATAATTTTGATTCAAGCCAACGCTTGTTGAGTGGTTTGCTGCTCTGGATGTCTTTATTCGGGACAGCGCCGTGTGTGGTTCAAAGAGACGAGCACTCCAGTGTTTCCATAGGCAGCAGAGAACCCTGCTCTGCTCCACTCGTGTGATGACAGCCTCTCCTCTACTGGAGGGCTTTGGCCCCACTTTCTCCTACTCTGTGGCCAGTGACCCAGCAGCCTCGGTAGCAGGCGGTAGTGAAAACTTCTGGCTTTGACTCCTCATTCTGCATTGTGCCATCTGAGACTTTGCCTCGGTTTTCTCATTTGTAAAATGGGGACATACCTACACCTTGCCAGGCTGTCACAGGGATTATTATTGGACACATACCAATGTGCTCAATAAATAAAGGGCAGGTTTTAACATTACTCTTATTAACTAGGCAATGGCATGGGTCTCAAGGTCAATTCTCATCTGTAAGACGAGATCATCCCAGTATTTGATTACTTTGAAAGCTTCCAGCTATAATACTCTATGAACATATGATAAAGAAGAAAAGTACACAAACGGGCCAAAAAGTGCAGCCAGATGTCTGGGACCAGGGCGATAACCTCTGAGGCAGGGCTGTGGCAATGATGTGACTGACTTGTGTGACGATTATCACATCACTGGGTGAGAAGAAAAGAGGTAAGAGAAGCTTTTTATTTTCTCTAGTCTAGAAGACTTCAAATTTAGAGATAACAGAAAGACACACAGAGAAACATATTCATATTCTTCTACTGCCAAACAGAAAACATTTTCAGTATCCCCTAGTTAGTACCTAGTTAGTACCTAGTACCTCTGGGGAATAGCAAAGCATTGCAAAACAGGGCATCTTAGTGTAAACGGACCAAACACAGCCTTCAACCTCCAACCTGCCCAACCTTCTGGGACAGAAGCTCAAGTTAAATCATTTCAGAACCAACAGTATCCCTATACATCTACATCTGTCTTTTGGGCCTCAGTTGAAATTCTACCTCATTAACCTCTCAAACCATCCCCATTAAAAGCCATCTCTTGGGCGCCTGGGTGGCTCAGTGGGTTAAAGCTTCTGCCTTCGGCTCAGGTCATGATCTCGAGGTCCTGGGATCAAGGCCCGCACCGAGCTCCCTGCTCAGCGGGAAGCCTGATTCCTCCTCACTCTCTGCCGGTCTCTCTGCCTACTTGTGATCTGATCTCTCTCTCTGTGTCAAATAAATAAATAAAACCTTTAAAAAAATAAAATAAAAGCCATCTCTCTCTTTGAATTCCCATAGACTTGTTCTTCACCTTCATTAATTTCTACTTTATATTACAGTTATTTACATGCCTGTTTTACCTCCCTTACAGGGCCATAAACACCCCTGTAAGCTGAATAATGTTCCAGTCAGTCACCCATTCACAAACATTTACTGAGCATCTAGCTCTATTTTATTAGGTATCATCCAAACCATGAGGGATACAGAAATAATAATACTTTCTCCATCTTCAAGGAGCTCAAGGTCTGATGAAAAGATGGGGAAGTGAACAATTTCAATAACCAAGGTGCTACAGGGACATGGAGGAGGAACCTCCTTAATCCACCTCAAAAGAGGGAAAGGTGGGAGTGTCAAAAAAGTCTTCCAAACAGGTGATTGTCTGAGGTATTTCTTCAGAATTAGTTAAGGGGTGCCTGGCTTGCTCCCTCAGAAAAGCATGCGACTCTTGATCTCAGGACTGTGAGTTCAAGCACCACACTAGGTATAGAGGTTATTAAAAAATAAGATCTTTAAAAAAAAAAAGTTAGTTTAAGTTACCCAAGCAAAAAGGAGAGGAAAGGACAAATATCTACTAAAATCAATACAGGGGGTGCCTGGCTGTCTCAGTTGGTAGAACATGCAACTCTTGATCTCGGGGTCATGAGTTCAAGCCCCACAGTGGGCGTAGAGTTTACTTAAAAAAAAATTTAAATCAATATACATACATCTTCTTTGGAGAACTGGGTGGCAGTTTCCTATAGGTTAAGCATATACTTACCACACGACAGAGCAACTGCACTCCTAGATATTTACCCAAGAAAAATTAGAACATATGCCCACAAAAAGACATGTTTGCAAATGTTCATACATTTTTTTCATAATAGAAGGGAATAATCAAATGCCCATCAATAAGTGAATGAATACACAAATTGGGGTAGAGCCATACAATAGATATACTCAGCATGGAAAGGGAAGAAACTACTGGTATGCAGAACAACTTGTTTGTTAACTCTCAAAAACATTACGCTGAGCAAAAGGTGCCAGACTCAAGAGAGTACAGGTCAAACCAACCTATGGGTGACAGAAAGCAGGTCAGTAAGTGCCTGGGACAGGGATATTGACCCAAAGGGACAGGAGAACTGGAGGGAAGCAGGGGAGTGTTATAAAAAAAAAAAATCTGCAACTTCTATAACTTGATTGCAGTGTTGGTTAAAGAAGTATATACATTATCAAAATTCATCAAACTATACCATTAAAATATATACATTTTAGTCCTGTAAATTTACGTCAATAAAGCTGATTGATTTTATTTAAAGATTGTTATTTATTTATTTATTTGAGAGAGAGCGTCCACATGCACACACCTGTGTGAGCACGGGCAGAGGGGGAGGCAGAGGGAAAGGAAAAGAATCCCAAGCAAACTGCACTGGGTGCAAGCCCCATGCGGGGCTCAACCTTAGATGCCCGGAGATCATGACCTGAGCAGAAACCGGGAGTCAGATGCTCAACTGACTGAGCCACCCAGGCACCCTCAATAAAGCTGATTTTAAAAGAAAAAAATATATAGCACAGTGTTTAAGAACACAGACTCTGGAGCCAAGTGCCTGCTTTATGACTAGCTAGCTAGGTAAGAGTTAACCAATATTAATATTATTATTATTATTAGCATTAGCATTAGCATTTGTATTCATATTCCAGGCAGAGGGAAGAGCACAAGCAAAGGTCTAGAGGTAAGAAACAGCATGGTAGTGTAGAGAATACAAAACAATTTAGCGGTGTGGAACATAAATTAAGAGGAAAGACATGAAGGGAAGGAGATCAGAGAGACAGAAAGGGTCAAGGTTACTAACAGAGAGCTTCTGACACAACAATCAAATGTTTTCTGTTTCTTTTTTTTTTTAAACTTGATGAACATATAAGGAGATACCCCTTGAGACCCACGAGGATGGCTATTATCAAAAAGACAAAAAACAGCAAGGATTGGCAAGAATGTGGAGAAACTAGGCCCTCATATATTGTGACTGGGAATGTAAAATGTAACCACTGAGGAAAACAGTTTGGCAGTTCCTCAAAAGGATAGACATGGTGTTCCCATTTGAGCCAGCTACTGCACACCAAGGTACACATATGCCTAAGACAAAAACATGTGCCCACATAAAAACTTGTACACGAATGGTCTTAGCAGCATTATTCGTAATAGCCCAAAACTAGAAACAGCACACATGTTCATCAACTGAAAATGTGGTATACACATATACTATAATACCATTTAGCCATAAAAAAAAGAGTGAAGTACCGCTATAGGCTACAATATGGACAACCCCTGAAAACATGCTAAGTAAAAGAAGCCAGAGACAAAAAGTTGCATACTGTAGAACTCCATTTACATACGATGTCCAGAATAAGCCAATCCATAGAAACAGAAAGTAGATTAGTGGTGGTCAGGGGCTAATGGAAGGGGATAGTGAGGAGTGACAGCTAATGGGTATGGAATTTCTTTTGGGAGTGATGAAAATGTTCTAAAATGGACTGTGGTAGTGGTTGCACAACTCTGTGAATGAACATACTAAAAACTAGTGAGTTGTAACCAGTCAGTTTAAATAAGTGAGTTATATCTCACGGCTGTTATAAAATATTTAACGAATAAGATACCAATGGTCCACTTACTTCAAGGAATGTTTGATAAAAGTTAAAATACAAAAAAAAGTGAAACATTTCCTTTCATTCAATTTGTTCAAATCCCATATGTGCCAGCTACAGTGGCCACAAATACCGAGTAAGACAGAGTACCTTAGCCTTATGAACCTATACTCTAGAGGTGGGAAGAGAGGCCGGTATATAGGGTAGCACATTAGAGGGCGCCACAGAAAGCTGTCTAGGCAACTGAGGGAACACAGACAAGGGCCTCCTCTCCATTACTTTGTCTTTGACCTCTTACCCTTACATGGTCCTACCAGATGTGCATTTCTTCTACTGGAAGCCTGCTCACATTTATTTTGGCAGGAGACCCCAACGGTAAGCAATGTGATTGATTCTCTAGCTGATCAGTCTAAGCCAGTCATGGCAACTCTATTACTAATTGCCAATGACCGGTTCAAGGACAGATGAGGCTTTATCAATTCAGCCAGTGAATGCAAAGAGAGACATGCTGGGGGTCTGGGGAAAGAGGTTCCCTCACTCTTAAAAAAGCCAAAGGCAGCATCACATCACTCTTCCTTGGACCATGAACAAAACCTTGATGCCTACTGAGCCATTCTTATAATCACCAGGAAACCTGTCTTGAGTTAAGAGAACCCTATAGACAGAACAACCTAAGAATTCAATGAAATCAGTCCAATTTCCATTTTCTCGTGTCCATTTGGACAGAAGTCCAATGCACTCCTGAGAATTATGTAAAAAGGCTTCTACTGATGCCACCTGATGTTTTCTCTTCCCTCATGGGTCAGGAAGTACCTCCAGAGCAGAGGTTAGAGGCTACATCTCTTTGAGTCTAGCACATAGTCAACCACTGCAAGTCACGTATTTCAAAAGAACAGAAAATAATGAAAGAGTTACACTTAACCCTCAATATTTTAAAAAAGCAGAGTTTAACAGAAAAAAAAATTACCTGAATAAAGGCCTTCCTTAAGTTTACACAGTCAAAACTTACACAGTTCCCTTCACTGCCTCAAGCAAGGTTCCTCCTATCCCTTCCCCTCCACCACTTCCTGTGGTGCCATGTGGAAAAGGTCCTGGGCTTCCAGGGAAGGTAAGCAGATTGGGGTAGGGACCCTGTAGGTGTGATGTAAAATGCCAGGCAAAGAAAGGGCTAGCATCGGATGCTAAGCATCATAGCAACAATCACAACAACAGAACCAGTGGGGTGTGTATAGACTGGCGTTTACAACATGGAATGGTACTGGTTTCTATTCTCAGCATGTGTCACTGACTTACTGACAAGACAGTTAAACATAAAAAAGGTCCATTATCAGTGGTAACTGGGACAAAGTCCCTGGGCTAGAAGGAATAGGAAAACTCCAGCAGTAATCCCCAAACCTCCTATGTCTCAATAGTTTCAATTTCCTTCTCCAAACCTTTTCTAAAACTGCTCTTACCAAAATAAACTAATTTAAGTTGACTTCCACTTCCTTTCCCTGATGTGAAGGCACGGAAGAATGAGCAGAAAGAGACACAAAAGGTCCCAATTATCCACCCCTTCTTAAGGCTCCCTTGTATGCCTGCTGCATAGGATCATTCATTAACTAAGAATAAGTTACTGGTTTGTGATAACACAGTTCCTGGCACACAGTAGGCACTTGATAAATGTTTACTGATTGACTACAGCAAACTAGAAGTGAGCATGTGAGTGTCGGACAGAGAGGAATAAAGGCCTGACTCAAACAGGTTCACTTTTTAGCCAACCTGCTAAAAACAATAATAATGCACGTCATCAAAAAGCTGAAAAGAGCTGGTTTTGCAGCAAGGCTGCTGTTACTCACTGCTCCCTGAATGAATACATCTATTCAGTTTCTCTGACCCCCATCCAGAATACAAGTGAGTTACAGCCAGTGCAGACACTGGCTCCCAGCGAAGTTGTTATTAACCTCCCTAGCTAGCTGTAAATAGATACTAGAGAAACCTGCTCAGTTCCAGACTGTCCAGACATCATTCTGGTTAATGGCTTCACCTAGTTTAGGGTACTGCTTTTTCAGATCACCCTGAGGTCTGCTCTCCAAAACCTGACAGAGCCAGCACAGAACACACCCTAACAGTCTTCTTCCTTATGCCTTGTCAAGAGAACCTGAACGTCGTGATAGTTATAGAATAAACCTGGAAAGCGGGGCTTCTTCCCCTGATTACAATTACACAGAGGAGAGCACAGGACTTGCTTCTACCAATATTCATGCCCTTGATGAACCCTCAGATATGACCAATCAACCCCAACAATATTTTAGCTTCATTTTCTGGCCCGAGGAAAAAGAGCCTGCCACATGGCAAACTCACATTTCACACAGGGATCTCAGCCAAGACAGGACAGAAACATCACAACCACAGCCCAGAGTACAAATGTTTAGCACCGAAACGAATGGAAACCAACAGGATACTTGTGCTTTTAATTTAAACCCTCAGATAAAGGAAGACCACTATTGATTTGGTTTGGTTTATCAATAGGAGAGCTCATAAGGAATTACCATGAGCAAACAGTGGCAGCCACCCCAGTAACCGCAAAGGCTTGAGTACTGAAGGAGGACCAAGTACACTTAGTTTTACTTCCTTCCCTGCAGTGAAGGGTCCCTTGAGATGTGTCACCTTCATGAGGGGCAGCAGCTATTCAAACCCCCAGGACATACAGGGGAAGTTAAGGAATAAAGGGTTGCTGGGATAGAGCCAGGCCTGACTCCCTCTAGGAAGGGACTCTGGTTTAAGCCACATTCTTCTCGCTATACTCATAACTAGTAGCACCCCACCCCAGGACCTTCTCCCTTTTATCCCAATTCCCTGACATCTGATCAGATCAAGAAGACCAGGTGGCAGACCTCAAGGCCTCCTCTATTTTAGTCTTTTTTTTTTTTAAGCTCTAAACCCAACGTGGGTCTTGAACTCATGACCCTAAGATCAATCACATGCTCTACAGACTGAGCCAGCCAAGCACCCCATGAATATTTTACATGGATATTTTATAGTGACAAGGCACAGTGCAGGGAAGGGAGCTCTGGAATGGCATCAGAAGACCTGTGCACTTGCCCCAGCTCTGCCAAACTAGCCGAGTGAATTAATCCTTAGCTTACACACCTTTAAAATAGGGGAGTGTGGTTTGATGATTTTTAAGGGTCCTTCCAGCTCCAAACTCTGGGAACTTTCAATGTAGACTATAGCTGCATCTATCTACACCCCAGTGAAGTAGTAGCCCAGTGAGCATCTAAATGAGGCTAAAAGACATATGCTGGAAGGGTCCAGCCATGGAATCATAAAACCTAAGAATGCTAGAAGCACCCAGAACACAGCAGTCCCCTCAAAGGAAGCTCTGAACTTCACAATGTGCTCAAAGATGTCTATGGCTCACCAGTTCCCAGGGGGAGTACTTGGACCATCAAAGTGAAAGCAAGGACCCAAAGAGGAAAAACTCCAAACTCAGTTATTCCAGACAAGGGTCTATTCTAAAGGTGCAGACCCAAAAATAGCTTTAGAGTTTACATAAAATGAGGACCTAAAATAAGATTTTTGGTACTAAACTTCCTTCTAAACCTACAGCTAGAGGCCAGCCCTGTGTAACACAAGGGTATACTCAAAAAATGACCCATTCAAGTACAAGGGTCTTTGCCTCCTTCTTTCTCTGGCATAACCAAGATACGCTCCCCCTGGCGTGGTTCTGTTTGGTAAAGGAGGATACCAGGGAACTGAGCCATGGTGCATGTCCCCCAAGGGCAGAACACTTCCCCAGCTACTTTTGTTTGGTATGTCTTTGTTTTGGTTTAGCCCTGGCAATCTGGCAGGCAACGTATTTCCAGGGGGAGCTCTGTCCATGGTGTGAATGCCCCGGCCTTGAGGTCCTCGTTCATTTTCATAAACAGAGCCCAGTTGCCACAGTGACTGGTGCTAGGAGCAGCTGCTAAATAGCAGAGGTCACCCAGAGCTTTCTTTGGGTTCTACAGTCTGGGCTCTGTGTTCCTATGCCTCTGTGAACAGTGGGTCAACAGGAGCTGCGATCACACCGGCCAGTACTTCACACAGGAGTCTGGGGGCTGAGGACGAATGTGACTTCAGGTGGGGCCCGGACCCACATGGCAGAACTCGGCCAGAGGGCACAGGAAGAGTTAAGGGCATAGGAGTGACAACTTCCTCCCTGGGGGTTCCACAGTCCCCAGAGGGTGGGAGGGGGCAGGGCCAGAGTTCAGAGCAACAGGAAGGACCTTGGAAAAGTGAACATGGAATTGGGCCTGTGGCGCTTCTGAATCATATGTGCCATCGGGTGCTCTCTCCCTTCTCCGTGGAGGTGTGACACAGTTCTCCCCACCTCCACAGAAGGAAACACTGCACCCCACCTGACACGCACAGGTAAAAAACAAAACAAAACACTTCTGGACTGGAGTCCCAGAGGTCTTTCTAAATTAGACCTATTGTGTTTCCATCATCCCAAGGCCAATCCTGCCCAAAGGTCACAAGATCTACTTGACCAGTAATACAACTAGGACAGGTGTGAAACACAACCGTGTCTGGAAAAATGGATGCCCCTTGTCACCCTCCTTGTTGTCCACTTGCTAAGATTAGAAACAGTTGTTTTTCACACTGCAAAGCAGAGCATCTGTCCTCAAGGTAGATGCTTTCAGATAAAAACATAAAAACAGCTATAAAAAAGAGATTACAGGGCGCCTGGGTGGCTCAGTGGGTTAAAGCCTCTGCTTTCAGCTCAGGTCATGATCTCAGCGTCCTGGGATCGAGGCCCGCATCGGGCTCTCTGCTCAGCAGGGAGCCTGCTTCCTCCTCTCCTTGTCTCTCTGCCTGCCTCTCTGCCTACTTGTGATCTCTCTCTCTCTGTGTCAAATAAATAAATAAAATCTTTAAAAAAAAAAAAAGGAGATTACAAGGCAGATCCTCTTGGCCCATACAAAAACCAAGTTACCCTGGCTGGGACCCAAGGAAGCCACAGCATAGNTTACAAGGCAGGTCCTCTTGGCCCATACAAAAACCAAGTTACCCTGGCTGGGACCCAAGGAAGCCACAGCATAGAAACGAACATAATCCTCACTTAACATCTTTCAGACCCGTCCCCAAGTTAACATGGAAGTCATAAACAGTCTTCGGTCCCAGTGCCAGTACCAAAGATGGTGATCATTTAAAATATAAACAAAATGAAGGCTTATCTCTCTCAAAAACATATGCTTCTGTCTTTACCAACCATGAGCCAATTAGACCACAAAAAGGAAAGGAGGAAAACAGGATCAAAGCTTTCTAATTTATCAGTGTAATTCAAAGGTAAACCTAAAAACTTGGATCCATCATGCTTTCCAAACAGGACCCAAATGTTTCACACATAAGATGTTTCTGTGTTATTCCCACCACTGTAGTTCATTACAGGCCAGAAGAATCCTAAATAGTTAAGAAGTTTGTCCTTAGGCAAATACTTCAATAATTTAGACTTCAAAGACTCCATATTAACCTCTGTTTACACAAAGTAAACTGCTGAACATCAAAATGCTTTGCAATTAATTACCTCTATTTTTAAAAACCCCAAATACTGTTAAATATACTGGCCAATATATTGCGGGGGATGGAGGGGAAGCATGTTCAAAATCTCCTCCATTCTGAAAACACAAAATGATAATTAAGACAACATCTATGGAATTTGATTGCTGTAGACAATCATTAAAAGAAAAAAAAAAAAACTTTTCCCCTGGGGTGCCTGGGTCACGCAGTCGGTTAAGAGTCACACTTTTGGTTNCATCTATGGAATTTGATTGCTGTAGACAATCATTAAAAGAAAAAAGAAAAAAACTTTTCCCCTGGGGTGCCTGGGTCACGCAGTCGGTTAAGAGTCACACTTTTGGTTTCAGCTCAGGTTGTGATCTCAGGGTTGTGATCTCATAGTCATGAGATCAAGCCCCATGTCCATTAAGACTCTCTCTGACCCTGCCCGCTGCACGTGCTTTCTCTCTCAAATAAATAAATCTAACAAAAAAAACCAAAACCACTTTCCCCTCAAAATTATAATTTTTATCTATTTTTCTCCATTTTGCTCATGAACACTGTGAATCTAAGAATACAACAGTTTTTTATTCCATTACATAGAAATTCAACAAAATTAAAATTCCAAGTAAAGGCATAGCTTTAGGGAATTCAGAGTTATTTCATTTCCTAGCTAGTTAGTACTTAGACCTTCTTTTCTTTAGAGCATTCCTAGTTCATGATTAATGGAGCACCTTAGAAATCAACTCCACACCTCCCACAGGGAAATGTAAATGGAAGCATAGCAAGTGGCTTAAATGGCAGAGAATTTTATAAATACTTAAGTCATCATGGAGACCATGATCAATATTCCTTGGAATCTATATGGGGAAATTCCCGTTTTTTGGTTTTTTTTAAAAAAGCTCTTTTCCACTCTATTACCCTCAAAATATCCACATTTGACAACAATAATATTATCATCTATGGAGTATTTACTATGTGTCAGGCTCTCTTCTCAGCATTTTACTCGTATTTATGTATTTATGCCTCAAAACCACCTTGAGATATACTATTGCTTTCATTCTACAGTTGAAAACACTGAGATGGAATGATGTTAAGTAACTCACTCAAAGTCGGGAAGTTGGTGACTTTACTGAGTCAAGGGACTAAAGCCAAGGCCAGCCCTGGGTGGGGGAGGGCGGGGAGGGGGTAGTGTGCAGGGAGGGTGGTACCTGGACTAGAAGACAGGAACCAGCATTCTGGTTCCAAAATCAAAAGGTGTTTCCTCCCAGAGAAAATGCTGACCTAAGATACTCAAGGAATATGCCAATGAGTTCTAACCTAAATACATGTCCTCTTTCTATAGAAAACTCAGCTACTGGCGCCCAAGAGAGACAAACACCAAAGAAAAAAGGAAGCCCAGATTTCCTTAATTAACTGTGCAAAGTTCTCAGCTAATGTCATTTTAATTTTACATATATTTTCTGCAACCTAAAATAGTCTTTGCAAATTACCTAAGAAAAAAATTTAAAAGCCTTCAGAAAAAGGAACTATTTGGACTTTCTATGTTAAATTTTCGCTACATTTTTCTCCTACATTGTAATGTTTTGATGGCCTTTTACAATTTGTATTTCTGGCCAACTTGTTTCATTAGCACTCAAAGTACAGCTAAGCTCATATAATATCACTGAGGCTATAGTGTGAAGCTGCTACCCAGCAGAGCTGATTTAAACACCCAATTCTGACAGCATGGTATACCTCTGCCTTTGATAAAATTAGAGAAACCCTTCCTTCCCTTCTAGAAAATCTTCACATATCAAAACAGAAAAAAAAAGTACTTTTTTCTGAATGTATTTGAAACTTGCAAATAATCATAAGATTATTATAGATATTTTTTCCTGAGATCTCCATTCTTATTCTGACAGGTTCACCTTCAGCTCAGGCACCAAGAATGGGCCACGACATTCGAGTGAAAGTGAGAGTGACCCAGGGCAGCCTGGGCACGGTCAGGGGTCAGGGTGGGTGCAGTGGCCCGGGCCCTGGGAGCGTCTCGCCGGGAGCTGGCGGCCAGGGAAGGAGAACCCAGAAGGAACCGACCCAGCCCGTGGTGGGCGAGGGGCCAGGCAAATCAGAGCCGGATGGATGAAGCAGCCAGAACAGCCAGGTCCTTCATGATGAAAAATTTCGAGATGCTTCTCTGTCCTTCGTGTAGTTGGTAGTTTGGGTGGTGAAGAGATGGCTAAGAGTGTCAAAACCTCTCCCCAGGCCCTTAGCAGGGGAATCAAAGACTCCATCTGGGGAATCTGTACCATCCTAAAGCTCGATGTTTGGGTTCAGCACGAGAGAGAGAAGTACGGAAGAAGGACAGGCAATGTCCTGGTGCCCAGGAGACCCCAGAGTACAGAAAGGAAGCAAGAGAGTGAGCTAGGTATCATTAGTAGAAGTCCCCTCTTGTTTTATCAAGTGCTTCCTCCTTACTACAGTCAGTAACAGACCAAATTACTGGTGCTCCCTCACAACGTGGAGATGTTTGGTAGTAGCTGGAATTCTTCCTTACCTCAGTTTTCAGTGCTCTTTGGGTGTTCCCGCTGTGCTTAGCAAAGTTGTAAATGCCATTTCATTCCAAGACAAAGCTGACGCAGCATTTGAGGCATCAGGGAGGAAGCCTCACCCATTCCCTAGTGTCAGCAAGATGACTGTGGACGTGCTCTTCAAGCTTTCGCTGCAAGCTCTTTCCCTCATCCAGGGCACGTGTGTGAGTCTCTTTCCCACCCACCTCGTCGCTCACCTGGTTAGTCTTCTGCCTATGTCCCTTCCCTACTCGCTGGATGGCTCTGAGTATCGTTGGTTCAATAAAGGAACTGAAGTGCACCAGCAATTGTCAAACACAGAAAGGAATTGGCCTTACTACTTTGCGAGACCAGTGCTCTAACCCCTGAGCTACGGAGCCTCGCTGGCCTTACTACTTTGGATTTGGTCTGCCCCTGGCTTTCTTCACAGCAGTGCAGTCCTGACACATTACCAGGGGTGGCCTCTTCTCCATCCTTTCCTGCATTCCTTACCAGTGAATGAAGCAAAGACCCCTGGCAAAGTATACCCATTCCAGGGACACCGATTTTCCGTGGTGGTTTCCTTAAGCAACAGACTCTTGCACAGGACGGTCTACCTGCAGTCTGCCCTGAGTAGCTCAACCTCTGCAGAAAAATTCCCTTCATAGCATTCATCACCTACCAGGCCACTGGGTCGCCTGCCATCCGGAGAGGATGGGTGGGGCTGGAAGGAGGCTGTAGGAGCTCTTTTCCTTGTCCCCTCCTCCACCAGGAAAAGAAAGCAGGACCTGCTTTGCCAAGGACCCCCTGCCTACTCCCTTCTCTCTGAGGAATTGGGATTTCTGTCTCTGGTGTGCATAAGGCAGAATCTTTTTGACACCAGTATGAAGGGACCACAGGTTTCTCTGCAGGTCTTTTCTATCACTTGCCAGCCCCAGTGCCTGGACTGATGTGAATACTCTTTTTCTCCCTGTGCCATTTACCCTCCTGCTCCTGCTTTCCACCACCCTTGGATGGATGGATTTTAAAATTCTGGCTGTTGTATTTTGTGGACCTGTTATGTTTGTTTTTCTATGAAGCACATATATTGGATGTGGGAGGTAAAGAAGTATCTCATCGGCTCCTGGTCTCTCCCTTTATAGCCATCACAGTCTATTGTTTCTCGTAACTCAGGTTAGATTTTGGTCTCTCTGGCTCTACTGCAAAAAACAAGCCTGGAGAGGTGGAACAGGAGGAGTGACCTCACAGCCAGATCTGGGTTTGGGGGAGTGATTTTCTTTCTTTCCCTTGTAGGGGAAAAAACCTTTTTCACTGGTACATTTAAAGTTCCCCAGTTACAGGGAGGTACCAGTTTTGGACAAGTGTCCCTGCAGCACTGAACACTCAGAGAACCTGAACTTGGAACTCTGAAGGTCTGAAGTATACTGCTGGCCACTGCCAGGTCTGTCTGGTATTTCAAAGGAATACTGGATGCTGCAAATAAGAACTGAAGGGGTAAACTTATTAAACTCATGAAGCCTGTGATTGGTTGGTGTTCTGTCATTTTATTGTTTTTTTAAATTTTTTTTTTAATTTATTTGAGAGAGAATGAGAGAGCAAGCATGAGAGGGGGAAGGTCAGAGGGAGAAGGAGACCCCTTGCTGAGCAGGGAGGCCAATGCAGGACTCCATCCTGGGACTCCAGGATCATGACCTGAACTGAAGGCAGTGGCTCAACCATCTGAGCCACCCAGGCGCCCTCTCCTGTCATCTTAAACAGACAAAATATGGGGCGGGGGCAGATGTCAAAACACTTGTCCAATTTTAAAATGTCACAATGAGGGGCGCCTGGGTGGCTCATATGGTTAAGCGTCTGCCTTCAGCTCAGTTCATGATCCCCAGGTCCCAGGATCGAGCCCCATGTTGGGCTCCCACTGAGAAGCTCAGTGGGGAGTCTGCTTCTCCCTCTCCCTCTGCCTCCCCCTCTCCATATGCTCTCTCTCTCTCTCTCTCTCAAATGAATAAATAAAATATTTTAAAGTAAGAAAAGTCGCAATTAAATGTGAGCTGGTTTCGGGGGGAAAAAAATGAAAGTGACATTTCCCTCCGCACTAAACTGAAAACACATTCCCATTTGAATGTCTAATCATTAATTCCATCACTTGAATATTGAGCACTTATATTTCCTAAGTTCTTATAGCTGTTAGAGATACAGCAGTGAACAAGGTAAGCAGCCTTCTCTTCTTTCATGGAGCTCCCATTTAGGCAATTAAAAAACTATGGCAGATCAAACTTTGAAGCACAAATCTCCTCTTCCAGCAAAGGACATACACAATAATACATGGAGGTGTTTTACAAAGTAAGGTCCAGAGACCCAGGCGCTGCCTTTCCCCTCCGGCTCTTTGCCCCACCACAGGCTCAGTGGAACAAATTCTTAGGCCAAATGTGTACCCAACTAGCTCAAAGCAACTCCATCTACAAATACAAGCCTTAACTTCTTTTATGAACAGGGAGCAAAGTCCTTTAAGTCCCATCAATACACCATTCTGGTCACTTACAGACAACCCTTAATTATCAAGAATCCTTTTACCGCCCTGTGTCCATTCAGGTGGGTTGTTTGTTAACCAAATTCCATGCAGCTCCACAGGGCAGAACTAGGGGCTGGGAGTGGAGGTTTACAGCCCGGTGGATTGCAAAACACAAAGAAGAATTTCCCAAGGGTCAAGGATATTTTAAATTCAAGTAAAGGCTAGAGGCTCAGTCAACAGGATATTAGAAAGGTGATTTATGTACCAGGCTGAACTGAACCAGATAATCTCTACGGATCCTTAAAATACCAACATACCACAAATCTAGAGCTCTAGTAGTGAGCCTTATGAATGTAAAATCAACCCAGATGTAACTTATCCTAAAACATTACTTGAGGATAATGTCACTAATGAGATACAAACTCAGATGTCATGAAAAAATAGGCAACCTAAAATATACCACATGTTAACCAAGCAATAATTTTAATAGCACACCAATACTCATAGCTATGGCTCAGCAGAGCTTAGTAAGTGCCCGGCAAGTTCTGAGCACATGAAGCATCATATCTCATTAAATCTTGAAAACAATCTAGTGAGATATAGGCTATTATTCTATTAGCTCCACTTTACAGATGAGGATGCTGAAGCAAGCAGAGGTGACAAAGCTATTAATTGGCAGGCCTGGGATTAGCATGAGGCACCTGGCTCTCAAGTCTGAAGCACTATGCTCTCTTAAGCTGCTTTGTTGGGAGTTGGAGAGCATCTTCCTCTTAAAGTGGGTTACATAAAGATCCTGAAATAGTTAACTACTTAAAGGAAACTTTGAAACATGATGAATGAAGCTTTTCTGATGTAAGATAATCATAAATTTCTTTTCTAGATATAATATATACTAAATTTGTTGTATTTTACTAAACTGTAGAAATACTCAGAAAGTTAGTTCAGCTTCCAAATCTTACTTCCAAATAGTAGCTTAAACCCTGGAGGAATCTGGCTCAGAATCAATTACAAAATTTTCCTATGACAGTATAACAAACACACACTACATTAGATATTTATATTTCTGCTAAGTATCAGAGATGCCCAAATTGGTGATTATGACAGAGCTGGCCCTCAACTATGGCAGTTTCCATTACAAAATCCACATTACAGGAATTCAGGATCCTGTTTAAAAACTGATTGAGACTGATACTTAATAGGACAATACAGTCCTGGCTTCTCCCTCCCTTTTGTTTCCTCATCTTTAAAAACTAGTGGGGAGGGAGGGTTATGGACATTGGGGAGGGTATGGGCTATGGTGAGTGCTGTGAATTGTGTAAGACTGATGATTCACAGACCTGTACCTCTGAAACAGATAATACACTATATGCTATTAAAAAAAAAAAATAACAACTAAAGCCATCAAGTCTCCTCCATTTAAACTGAAAAAGGAAAATGTTAGTTCCAAAGTTTGGAATTCTTAATATATTCCAGCTGTCTTTTTTAAGTCTACATTTATAAATATTAAGGATGTCTAAGGAGTCTTAATCTAGTTCTTTTTTTAAAAAGTACTAAAATAACTAATTAACTTCATGAAGATTTTGAGTATATAATGGATATTACAATATAAGCCTGCTTCACAATAGATTTCGGTGGTATATGAAGAACCCATAACAAAGAAAAATGACTTACCTAAATATGTATAAATCTACACACAAAAGAAGTTTTACATGTACATGCACAGAACATTATAGCACAAAAATTCTAGGAAAGCACACACTTTTTAATTTGTGATATACATAAACTCACCAAAAAGAAATTCAGCAATAATTAAAAATCATTCCCTTACTCATTATAATAAAAACCAATTAAGATCTAAAACTACAATTTTCTGAAGGGAACACTTAAAGTAATTTTATAGGCCTAAAAAGTCAGAACGGGGCTCTCAAACCCCTGCCTCACAAATATTACTATATCGTATCCTCTAGATATGATCCTTTTCATCATTAACTTTGTAAATACCACTCTCTAGAAATTATGTGTAATGCTCCATAATGACCACGCTGCCAAGATGACATCTTTGAGAGCAAGAGTGATTTGGAATCATAAAATTTGGGAGCTGAAAGAAAGCTAAAGATTCTCAGGCTTATCTCTCTCATCTGCCAGGTGAAGAAAACAGATACAGAGGTACTGAGTAACCTCCCCAGGGCCAAGACTTCTAGGTGAAACCTTTCACTGAAACTTCATTTGGGCCAGAAGATAAGAATTGCCCCCTCCATATGCTAAGATAGCTCTTCTTTTATTTAGCAAGCACCAATTCTGAAAGGTTTTAGTCTTAGGATCCTTTTATGCTTTAAAATTACTGAGGACTCCACAGAGATTTTGTTGGTATGAGTTTTATCTATCAACATTTAGCACAACAGAAATGAAAAGTGAGAATTTTTTTTAAATACTTAATTCATTTAAAACCAAAAATAATAAACCCACTGCATGCTAATACAAATATTATCTCTTATGAAAAATAACTGTTTTTGAAATATAACAACTTGGTGAGAATAGCAACATTGTTCTACATTTTTGCAAACTCTTTAACATCTAGCTTAATAGAAGACAGCTGCGTTTTCAGATCTACTTCTGCATTCAATTTATTGTGATACATTGTTCTGGTTGAAGGATATGAAGAAATTTGGCCTCACACAGATATGTGTTTGGAAAGGAGAAACAAATCTTAACAGTCTTTTCATATACTTGTAGCTAGCTATTTCTTCTTTGATATTTTACCTAAACTCATTAAATAGTCATCACTTAAAGGTTAGTTGTGATGTGTAATCTGAATTGCATAATAAACTTTTCATACGTTGTTACATTAAAATCCATTGCTCTCAAAATACTGAGTAATTACAAAGGTAAAACTAGTAACTTCACAGCAGAGAATTCTGGCAGGTACCACTTTAGCCAAGTGATAAAGGCCAATATCACCAGTAATAAGACATATCAACTTAATGTAACCCCGATTCGACACCCTGAGAAGGGCACATTACCTATGGGAAGGGCACCCTTCCCAATAATGCATTATCTCAATCATGAGAAAATAGCAGATAAACTCAAATCGAGGAACACTTTCCAAAACAACTGGCCACTCTTCAAAAGTGTCAAAGTCACTGGAAGACTGAGAACTGTCACAGACTGGAGGAAACCAAGAACATATGACAATTAAATGCAATGTGAGATTTTGAGTTGGGTCCTGGAATAGAAAAAGAGCATTAGGGGAAAAATTGGTGAAATCCAAATAAATTCTATACTTTAGTTAATAATATTGTAGCAAGATTAATTTCTTAGTTTTAATAACTCTTCTATGGGTATATGTTACTATAAGGTGAAGCTGAGTAAAGGGTATGGGAACTCTTCATATCGTTTATGTAATTCCTCTGTAAGTCCAAAATTATCTGAAAATATAAAGTTTTTAAAAATCAACTGCTTTATCCTGCACTATCAAGATGTGAGATCTTTTATTACCCAACATATGATTCTGTAACATCATGTATTGGCCATCTGGAAAATTATGGTTCACTGAGTTATGCAAATAGACCAGATATTGACATATTTCTTATATGATATCAAAAAAATCACATTTGTTCATATTTCATTGATCTCATCAAAAAAGTATTTAACTATTCAGAAACTGCCATGGTCATGGGGATGAATGTAAGTTTTCCAAAACTTCAATTTTTGCTTGAAAAATAAAATTCTTCATCTTGTAAACTGTTTTCTTTGAAATCACAGGATCAACTCTGTTCATTTTCGAAAAATGCCTGCCAAGTACTGAAGGCTAGATAACCATCGTTTGTCAGTCGTCCTTTCAAGTAAAATGGTATTCCATGAAAAACAGACAAGTTCAGTTCACAATTCAAACAACTACGCAAGTGTTTCCTCAGGACCGCCACAGCGCTCTGGAATGTAGAAGAGCTACTTGCCTACTTCCCATTTCATCATAAAGGATGTGAAAAGGACATGTATTTGAGGGTTTTTAACTCCTTAACTGTAACTGGTGTGTGGCAGTGAGGCACTACCTTGATCCCTGCTAAGGCACCAGCTGTTTTCTCCAATATTCCTTGTACGCCATCACTGCAACGTCAACCTAGTGACAAAGACAACTCTGAATTATTACAATAACAGTTCTGACCTCACAAACTCTTGAGAAGGTCTCAGATTCATGACCACAATTTGAGAGTCACTGGTTTAAAGAGCTCCTGCATGAAATATACTACCACTACTTAAGCCAAAGTAAAGAGTACTAAAGAGTCTTATGCTATGCTTTACAGAATGTTTACCAAGAGGCAACAGCTTCTTGCTGTCGAAGACATTATCTAGTGACAGATCCAATAGCTTTCTTCAAAACAACCACCACAGGTCACTCAGACATTGTTTTACCTAAGAATCTGAAGATAGTGACCCCTCATCTGGTCTCCACAAGCTAGTCCTCATCCCAACACCGCTTCCTTCCCCCAAAATAAAATACATTAAGGTTCAGATTGATTACTATAGCAAAGTTGATTCTCTTTATTGTACTTTATGAGTGAGACACAGTTATAATTATCGATTTATTAAAAAAAATTAAGCACCCACTATGTTCAAGGTACTAGGGATTGATCAGTTAATGGTCCCTGGCCTCTCCCTGAAAGGTCACATTTAAGCAGAGACAAAGGCATTGAGAATTTTCATATATACTGAACAGCTACACCAGAGCTTTTGCAAAGTGACTTAACTTTCACCGAGCTTATATTTTAGTAGGTGGAGATAAATAATATGCATAATTAGTAAACTATAAGCATGTTTTGAAGTGGTAAGTGCTACGAGGGGGAAAAAACAGCAAAATAAGAAGGGATGGACATGCCAGGAGTTCAGAGGGATTACAATTTTAAGTAGCATGTTTAGGGTGGGACTAAGCCCACAGGTAATACACAGATGAGGAAAATTACCATTAGGTGGTCTCACGCCATTGTTTCTGGATTTTCCTGTCTCCCCTCAGCTCCGATCCTCAGTGTCACTACTACATTTCTTGAGGATTCATGCCTACCCTCCAACCTCCAGCTAAAGGCCAAGTTACTTCCTCTAGAGAAGCAAGGTCTTCTCCATCCTGGCTCCAGATTTAGTCCTTCGGCTGTTACATTGCTCACTTGAAAGCTACCTGAGTCCTTAGCTCAGCCAACAGTAAATGTCACCTCCCAGAGAAATACCCTGACCTGCCTTATCTCTGTTGGGAGCACACAGTTGAACAATGAACTCACTCTGCCCACCCTAGGTGTGTTCTAGCTCTCTTTCTTTTCCCAAATATACAGGTTCTCTAAACAAGGCTTAACTCTGTAAAGGCCTACTACGTGCCACAAACTGCTTGCTGGTTACATGCATTTCATTCTTCTGATAATCAACAGACTAAGAGTAATTAGCAGTATTCTACAGATTAGGGAACAGAAGTTCTGGAAGTCATAACTTGGGACTCAAATCTCCAAAACAAGAAAAAAAGAAAGCTTTTTATTTACGACCTCCTCCCAACTTCATCACACAACCCTATACCACTACAGGGCTCCCACTATACTGCTTTAAGCAGAACGTGAGGAAAATAAAGAAACTGGTCATTGACAGGGTGCCTGGGTGGCTCAGTGGGTTAAAGCCTCTGCCTTTGGCTCAGGTCATGATCTCAGGGTCCTGGGATCTAGGCCCGCATCGGGCTCCCTGCTCAGCGGGGAGCCTGCTTCCTCCCTCCTCTCTCTCTGCCTGCCTCTCAGCCTGCTTGTGATCTCTCTCTCTCTGTGTCAAATAAATAAATAAAATCTTTAAAAAATAAAAAAATTAAAAAATAGATAGATAGATAAAATAAACACGGCCCTCTGATTTATATGCATTATCTCATTTATAATCATCGTAACAGTGTGGTAGATACGCTGATAGCTCTATTTATATATGTGAGGACACNGATAGATAGATAAAATAAACACGGCCCTCTGATTTATATGCATTATCTCATTTATAATCATCGTAACAGTGTGGTAGATACGCTGATAGCTCTATTTATATATGTGAGGACACTGAAGCTATGATTATACAGCCTGCAAAGAGCAAAACCTGGGCCTGAACCTGTGTCTGAATCCATAGCCCAAGGTCACAACTACCATACAATCTCTGTCAAGAATGAACACTGTGGTGGAGAATTACTTTTACTAAATAAAAGTGTAACAGTCCAACAGATTCACTTTGGTAAAGGCCACAGGCATTCCTCACATTTGGAGCATAAAATCTCTACATAATCCTTTAGTTACAAGTCTCAAATAAAGCTTCACCAGAGTGACTGTGCTCTAGCAAAAATTTGCTGGGAAACCCCAAGGGTAGAGCAAAAGGACACCAGACTTTCAGCCTCTGGATTCTGAAATTGTCCCTAACTCTGACCTTTAGTCCAAAGGAGTAAGGATACTCATTTACCTCAGTGAAGAGATGTTATGGCTATCCCCTGGTCAGGAACACCAGTTTAAGCCTCAGGTAAAGAACATACTCCTTGGGACGCCTGGGTAGCTCAGTCAGTTAAGCATCTACTTTTGACTCAGGTTGTGATCTCAGTGTTCTGGGATGGAGCTCAGCGTCCTTGGGCTCCTTGCTCAGCAGGGAGTCTGCTTCTCCCTTTCCTTCTGCCCCTCCTCCTGCTCATGTTCTCTCTCTCAAATAAATAAATAAAATCTTTAAAAAAAATCACATTTCTTAAGTACACACAGAACTCTTGAGTTCCTACAATTTAGAGCAAAGCCATCCAGGTCAATAACTCACTTCAGTAGCAGCCTTAGTTATCTGTGCCTGAGCTCACTCGCCAAATGGCCAGAGGAAGAATTAGTTTTTGTCATTATTAATAAAGAGTGGTCTGAAGAAGACAGAATTAAAGCTCGAATAGAGGTTCTCAAACCTACTTCTAATGAAACAGTCATGCTTAATGAATACTGTTCACATCTGGACATACTACAGTCTTCAAAATAAACTACTGAAAACTACAAAAAGCAGTGCTGAAAGAAACTAAAGAAAACCTACACAAATAGAGGGGTATACCATGCTCATGGATGCCAAAACATACATGACACTACAGATCCTGTGTATCTTTCATTCTATCAGTGGCAATCGTAACCCCTTCCTCTCTCACTCAAATATAAATAATCACGGTTATTTTTAGGGTAACTTTGAATTTTGTTTTATCTTTTTACAGAAAATCACTTTTTAAGACATCAATTTAACTATTAGTTGTAACATTATTCATGATATGTTACAATTTATCTAGGAAATACCAGTAAGTCTTGACACTGTGGCACAATATGACTTTCTAAAATAAAAACGCAACAAGACTTAAAAAAAAAAAGGCAGAAAACAACAAAAACAACAGCAACAAACCCACAGTCATTTATTGGTTCAAAGGCTTTATTGCCAACTTCAAAAATATCTTTCATGTTCTCTCACAGCTCCAAGATCTGCATTCCTGTCAACTCCATCAAGTTGCCTGGGAGCCATCTGCAACAAGGGTTAAAAGTCCAAAGCCATTCCTCTAGGTCTGCTGGTTGAGGAGGAGATAGGTTGCCTGAGGTCTCAGGACAGTCTGCCTCACACAGAGTGAACAGAGGCCACTGCACTCTCAGGAATAAATTCCTCAACCAGAACACACTCTCCTGAGGTTTTCATGTAAGATTTTTCCGATAGATTCCAAGTTGAGGAATAAACAGAAATAACAGATTTTGTTGAGCCTTTCTTGAGTTCAGGAAGATCTGACAATATCATGAAACAGCCTAGCACAGGCCTCTGAAATTTTTCATTAGAATTCTTTTCTCCTGAATCATGTTAATAAAGTACGATTTGGCCTGAGATTTGTACGTAACTACTGACTCACAGGCTGCTCAAGCCCAGAAGGATGGGGAAAAAACACTGAGATCTGTCAGTAGGAGGCAGGGCCAGGCCCACGGACTGGAAGATTTCTGGAGGGGTGTTTTCAAACAGTGCTATATACTGCTTAGAAAACAGCTCCCTTATATAATACTTGATTGGCTCTGAGCTGTCTGAAAGACTCTTGTCCACTTTCATCTTCAACTGACTGCACTACTTGTAGTCACCAGCACTGGCACTTGGCCCAAAGCCTCAAATCTCTCTCATCTTCAAGGGGCAGGGACTTCCATCACCCTTCTACAATTCATCTGGCCCAGCTAATTCTAAGTACTATTATTTTATAAGCTATGTCAAATGTAGCAAAATACAAAATGCAAGCCTATTTTGCCCATTCAAACATACAGCATATCCTGAACTGAAACTGGCACACACTTGATTTCGAATTGAGATTTTTGAACACCATTTTCCAAACGCAGTAGCAGTTTGCTGCCCTGGGCCAGCCAAACAGGAAATGAGGAATCTGATTTATTTTTGGGGGGGTAGAGGGGAAGGTGGGGTACTTTTAAGGCCTGATCCTGGTGCCTTTGAATGTTTAACACTAAAACCTGAATTATTTTGTAACAAACTAGAGTTCCCTTTCCTCTCCCTAAGAAGAGGCCTTTGGGAAGTATTTATTTAGTTAATAAATTTTAAGTAATTGTGTTTCTCTCACACAACAAAAAACAAATAAAACTTCTAGAAGATGCTCTGAGTTCCCTAGCTCAGCAAGGTCTGTAAGAGCTCCATCAGCCAAGAGCCTGGAGCAGTAAACTAGGAATTTAGGGAACAATGTGGCCACAAGCACTTCTCCAAAAAGAAAAACAACTCCCCTCTTGGCCCAACTCCAAAAGGCAATTGAGCTGGGTAAGGTCCAGGTTAATCTCTAAACAGCCTCTCTGCCAACTTTCTCCTACAGGCATTAGGTTTTTCAGCATGGGCTTTGCAAATAATCTAAAACAATTAATTAGTGCTTTTGAATTCACCCCGTACCATTAATGAACCACTGCCAGACAGCCTTTGATAGTGTATTTCCAGAGCTAATTAAATGTGGCAAAACAGAGGACACAGACTTGCTGGGCATTCGAGAGGGCCAGACCGAGACCTGACCAGTAACAGTGAAGCCATCCTTGCAGACAATTCTGGGGTGACAAAGGTGGGGGTAGGGGGGCTGCTGGGTCAGGCCCTCAGAGTCCCTCACAATATGCCAGACACGGCTCTCAAGTTATATAATTATCAGGGTATTGAAGTTCAGAAAATTCATTCACTGTAAAGACTTTTTTTGTTGTTCTAATGAGTGAAAATTCTTCATTTGATACTTGAAAGTTTGGTATTGCTTCTAGTCCATACCTCCATACCTCTACCCCCCCTCCAAAGACTTGTTTTCACATTAAGAAAAAAAAATGTGCAATAGTTTTAAACACTAAATATTAAAATAAATCTCATCCCAAAACTCCCTTCCAGAGTCCACTCCCATAACCTCTATCGTGTGGGCAATCTTTCCATTTTATTCACTATCTAATGCCACACAGAATTCCAGACTGCTCCACATGCATAGCCAGCAAGATAAACACATTTTTGGGAGACCCAGAAAAAAGCTAGCAGGGGGCACGAAGTAAAAATGTTGTTGCATTCCTCTGGATTTTTCTGGTTCAATTTCAAAAACAGAACGACCACCACCTGGGGCTTGTGGCAAGCTCCAGGGCTGTACAACCTTGCCCTCCTCTATCATGACATTGATGAGGTCTGAGAAAGCAAATCAGAAAACCTTACAAGCCAGCAGCAAAATAAAGCTATTTCAAAAAGACATCTTTTCAGGCATAGAGGTTAAATCTTCTCTGTGTCTTATCCCAGTTTTTAATACATACAGTGTCAGCTCCTTAACTCGTAAAGATATTGCAGAATCCACTGCTAAAGTAATAGCTTCTCAACAAAAATCCCTAGACTCTCTGGCCCAAGTTCTTCTTGACAGTAAGAAAGTACCTGATTGATTGTCATTTCGCTGAGCAAGGAGGTGTCTGTGTCATGGCCAACCCCGGTTGCTGCATCCAGATTAACACTTCTGAGTAAGGAGAAACTCAGCTACAAGAAATCACTGGACAGGGGCACCTCTCTGGCTCAGCTGGTAGAGCATGTGACTCTTGGCCTTGGGATTGTGAGTTTAAACTCCACGTTGGGGGTACAGTTGACTTAAAAAAAAATCACTGGACAAGCCTCTTGACTTAAGAAAGTAACTCCTTCAATGGAATCTTTCTTTGACTTATTTGATTTGGGTTGGTTTGGGTGCTGGGGACCACGGCTCCAAGGTATACTCCAGACACTAGGAATTACCTGGTTTCTAAGAATCATGACAATCGCCCTAGTGTGTTATAGTCTCTCAAAAGTTTTAAATGCATGTTCATAGCCACTAACTACCAAGCAAATTATTTTGCTACCACCAGAAAGTCAGAAAAGAAACGGAGAAAATGACAACTGAAGGAACATGAACCTGAAGGTGTGACCCGTGAATGACTACCACACAGAAGGTCAGCAGAGTCCATGAGAGCTTCAGACTGGTAGCTGGGAGTGTCACTAGTGCCTTCCATTTTGATCCTATTTCTCAGGCTGAGAGTGTGATCACAGGGGGAGGAGGGGACTGTTAAAAACAAGGTAACAGGCTCAAAATGGAGTTATTTATGCTAAACCCCATATCGCCAAACTGACTGAATCACAGTTTCAGCTCTCCCAGAAAGAGCGTTAAACCAATTAATCAGGAATTACCTGGACAGCACTAATGAGGTAATACACCTGACGACCCCCTGACATCCCTTAAAAGAGACCTTACTACATCCACCTCTTACTACTACAAACTTCCTTGTCCCATTTGGGCGCCTGGGTGGTTCAGTCGGTTAAGCATCTGCCTATGGCTCAGGTCATGATCTCAGGGTCCAGGGATCAAGTCCCATAAGGGCCTCCCTGCTCAGCAGGGATCCTGCTTTTCCTTCTCCCTCTGCCTGCTGCTCCCCCTACTTGTGCTCTATGTCAAATAAATAAATAAAATCTTAAAAAAAATTTTTTTCCTTGTCCCACTCTCTCCTGCCTATCATTTTGTACAGGTCTTTGGAGCTCTTTTCTGTCTGCTAAACAGGATTGCTGCCTAATTCATGAAAGATTAAATAAAAGCAGTAAGACCTTTAAAATTAAGTAGTAAATAGCTATGGTATCAAGGTGCTTAATAAGTATCAATAACAACTGGGGACATTTCTTTACTCCTGAAAAATGTTAATTTTTTAAAGTTCTAGCTTGGAGTTTGATAATAGGAATTAAATAGGAATCAGTGAGGAAGCCAGAGTTTAAAACTAAAATAGCAGCAGCAAAAATGAGGTGTGCCCCACTTAAAGCTAACTTTTTAAAAGTACCTCCGACTCCCCCTTTTATCCAGTCAGCTGGTACCATCCTTCATTACCTTAATGTACCTCCGACTCCCCCTTTTATCCAGTCAGCTGGTACCATCCTTCATTACCTAGAGTCTCCTGAGCCTAGCTGCCTGTACCGATGTCCCCAGGCTCACTGAATCAACACAAGTCTCCTGCCTTGGTCTACTAAGTCACAAGGCAAGAAATGGGAAATGGCAAAAGAGGTAAGTGAAAGGAAAAACTGGGGGAAAAGCGTAGCCCCAGCTAATAAAGATGCACCTGGCTTCTACAGGTACACCAACACTTAGAGCTGCAGAGCTCAAGGTCTCTGAGGAACTCACTCCCTCAAACCAATTTCCTCTCCAGCACATGAATCCCGTGGACCCAAATGAGTTTATTGAAGGGTTTTCAAGATAGCTATTTCAAAAGGAAGCTAAAATCAAACTCCCATTTACAGCAGTAAGAATTTTCTAGAAGGTGTTTGCAGGTTCTGTGTTACAACTGAAGCATGGACAAAACAGACAATCTATAATCTATGTGTTCAAATGTGGTCCGCAGACCAGGAGCATCGACATTATATGGACCTGTTAAAAAATATATATATATATAGGGTGCCTGGGTGGCCCACTGGGTTAAAGCCTCTGCCTTCGGCTCAGGTCATGATCTCAGGGTCCTGGGATCGAGACCCGCATCGGGCTCCCTGCTTAGCAGGGAGTCTGCTTCCTCCTCTCTCTCTGCCTGCCTCTCTGCCTACTTGTAATCTCTCTCTCTCTCTGTCAAATAAATTTAAAAATCTTTTAAAAAATTATATATATATAGTCTGTGACATGTCAGGAACTACTAAAACAGGGGCCTGCGTGGCTCAGTCTGCCTTCCACTTGGGTTGTGATCCCAAAGTCCTGGGACAGAGCCCCGGATCAGGCTCCCTGCTTGGCGGGGAGCCTGCTTCTCCCCCTGCCTGCCACTCCCTCTGCTTGTGCTCTCTGTCAAATAAATAATAAAATATTAAAAAAAAAAAAGTAGTAGTACTAGTAAGCAGGCCAGGTGGCTGCTAGAGTAGAGACTTAGAGTTAACCAGGGGCAGGTGTGGGGCTGCACACAGACTTGCAGTTTTTACTCAAGAGTGAGACAGAGACACTGGAGGGTTTGAGCAGCAGAATGAGATGATCTGAACAATGTTTTAACGGGATCCCTGTGGCTAGTGTGCGGTGGATAGACTGTCGGGCAAAGACGCATTTGGAGATACTGGTTGATGGCTATTGTGATAATTGAGCAAGACGGGGGTGACCAGGATTAGATTTTAGAAGGGAGGGCCCTTGGGAGTGATATGCTTATGAAATTAAGAGTGATTTTGTGATTTTCATGTGTTCCTTTAGGGGGAGAAAGAATAAAGACTTATACCTCCTATCTGTGGAACACTAGGCCATAACCTGTTAGTAAAGATAATCACTTCTACATACCAGTAAAAGCTGTACCTTAAAATAAGCCATCTAAAAATCTCTCTGCCCTATGAATGACTGTTCTTGAAAAACCGTGCTCTTAAAAGCCTAGACCCTCTCTTCCCAATTTACTTACTCTCTTGACTGCCAAGTCTCATTCTTTTCATTCCCCAGGTGGTCTTTTTTTCAGGATTATGGATTTTGAGGGTCTTACCACTTTTTGCAATAATGCTTCTCATAACAAAACCAGTGTTTCAGAGAAGTACAGTTATGCCCATCCTTATACAGTAAATAAACGTTTGTGTGTAAACTTATTTTTATAAATTAACATATTAAGCTTGAGGTAGATAGAGCAGGCTTTTTCCTCTGAAGAAAATAATCATTTTAAAATGTTTTATAATAGGGATATTCAGAGTGGTTTTGCCTGAGAGTGGGGCGTACACACCTTGCTTTGGGAGTTGGAAGTTATAAACAAACCTCAGACGAGTGCTTTCTAAATCTTAACGTGCATACAAATCATCTGAGGACCTTGTTAACATACGGATTCTGTTTTAGTAGTTCTTTTTTTCTTTCTTAATGATTTCATTTATTTATTTGAAAGAGAGAAACTGAGAGACAAAGCACGGGTAGAGGCAGAGGGCTCAAGCGGTCTCTTTCTCTGTCAAATAAATAAAATATTTTTTTAAAAAAGAGGGCATCTGGGTGGCTCAGTCATGATCCCAGGGTCTTGGGATCGAGTCCCACTTCAGGCTCCCTGCTCAGCAGGGAGTCTGCTTCTCCCTCTGCCTCCTCCTCCCCCTGCCTGTGTGCGCTCTCTCTCTCTCTCTCTCTCTCTGACAAATAAACAAAACCTTAAAAAAATAAATTTTAAAAATTTTAAAAAAGAAAAGAAAGAAAAGAGGAAATGATCAATGGTGGTTTCCTCTAACTCAAAAGAAAGGGGCAAGTGGGAGCAAAGTGGCCCCATGCATCAGCACGCAGCACCCAAACTGCAGTGCCTGCATGCAAACATGCATTCCACTGGAAACTCCAGCAGAGCAAAGAGCTGCAGCAGCTCAATGCCGTCATGGATGGAAACAAGGGTGCAACTCTGGAAGCTGATGCTGTGTTCTCCCCAGAGGCTAGTTCTACCCAAGCACCCTCCTCAACGGGGCAGAAGGGTTGGAAGGAAGGGAAGTGCTCACACTCCAGATGGTTCTGGTCTATTGTCCAGACTAGGACTAAGTTATTCAGGCATATGAGGACAAAGGGAAGCAACACAGAGAACTTAAAGCAGTCACACTGGAACTTCTTCCTTCTGCAGTAAATACAACTTATCACTAAATAGTTCCCTTCAGGATGCCTGGGTGGCTCAGTCATTAAGCATTTGCCTTTGGCTCAGGTCATGATCCTAGGGTCCTGGATCGAGTCCTGCATCGGGCTCCCTGTTTGGCGGGAAGCCTGCTTCACCCTCTCCCACTCCCCCTGCTTGTATTCCCTCTCTTGCTGTCTCACTCTCCATCAAATTAATAAATAAAATCTTTTAAATAAATAAATAAATAGTTCCTTCCCTTCACTGCCAACAGAGAGAATAACTTTAAAAAAATAACAATTTTCCTTTGAAGGCGTTAAGATTTTCCACATTCCACTCTAGGTTTTGGGGTTTGGGTTTGTTCTTGTTGTTTTTTTTTACGATTGCTATGAGTTGGCAGGACAGGGCAGGAGAACAGCTAGACCTCAGTCCCCAGAGCACCTGCTGCCTAATCTTTGGAAGGAACATTCTGAGAGCAAGTGCATTTTTAAGCCCTCTAGAATTCTGACTGATTTACAGTGTCCTCTCAGAGAACAAAAATATGACTATATTGCACTTCAAAATAAATCTTTTTTAGGCCACTCTGGCAGAGAATGGTTGTAAAAAAGAAAAAAAAAAAAGGTAAGTCAGCCAAGAGCTCACA
Organism: Ailurus styani; assembly: GCA_002007465.1. Classification (NCBI taxonomy): domain Eukaryota; kingdom Metazoa; phylum Chordata; class Mammalia; order Carnivora; family Ailuridae; genus Ailurus; species Ailurus styani. The sequence continues at coordinate 240,502 of LNAC01000486.1, forward strand.
TGGATGCAGTGCAGTCCGGGCCAATCTTCCAAGAGGGGCAAGCACTTCGATGCCTCGATGCCTGTGTCCAGGGCTGTCCCGATAGAAGGCCTCACGCTGGAGCCCTTCCCAGAACACTCCCTGCTCCTACAACACTTCCAAAGCCATCACCCAGAGCACAGGGCTCCATCGGTGATTCAAGGTAGCCCCAGAGTAGGAGGCATTAGATCTCTGACAAACAAGCTGAGAAAGCCTCATTTCCTATACACACAATGCGTGATAGTATATGCTGGGAGCAAACAGCTGCGTGGGCACAGATAGCTCTGTGCTCGTGCAAATGTCAATCAGCGTTCATGAAACAGACCATCACTGGTGCCCTAAAATAACCCAGATAAATTAGTGATCCAAAAAGCAGCGTGGCAAAGATACAGTCTAGGATAAGGCTGTAGAGGAGAGAGAAACCTGGCGTCCATTCACTTGTCTGACATCACATCTATGTACAATCTTATTCATGTTCTTGGTGAACGTCTTGCTTATGCTATGCACAGCTGGTTACCCAGCTAGCTGCTAGAGAACTGCCTTTGCAAAAAAAAAAAAAGCTTTATTAGACATTGTATCCTATTCCACCCCCCTCCCGAACCCCCCAACTTCCCCCACACACACACCCAAGTCCATGCAGGGCAAGGGACTCTTGAGAAACAAACTCAGTTTTTTCTTGACAACTGCTACGTGTCCCAACTCTGTGTGTGCATGTAAGGACATGCATGTTGGCTTCCTGTTTCTAGGCAAAAACAAAGAGCAGGGAGGGCCCTCATCATGCCTGGGTGGGCATGGTCTCCCCAAAAAGAACAGAGCATAAAATTCAGGCCACTCTATCTGCTCTGGGTCTTTGAATACAGTTCTTTACTCTATAAGATAAATAGAAAGTTGGTGCCATGGTGAAAGCACACACAGATAGTTCTGTGCTGGTGGAAATGTTGATCAGTGTTTATAAAACAGACCATCGCTGGTGCCCTAAAATAACCCAAATAAATCAGAGATCCAAAAAGCAGTGTGGCAATGACACAGTCTAGGACGAGGATGCAAAGGACAAAACCTGGCATCTGTTCACTTGTCTGACATCAAATCTGTGTACGATCTTACTCATGTTCTTGGTGAACATCTTGCTTACACTCCGCACAGCTGGTTACCCAGGTGGCATCACAACTGACATCTTGTCCCTATGTGTCCAAGAGAGCAGTTATATACAAAAGTGGTTACAGTAACAATCTAAAAGCTTAATAAGCACAGACCAAATCAACTAGCTGGACCCTGAGCCTCAGTACTGGCAAGAGAAGGCCTTGGCCGGAAGTGCTTTAAGTCTTCGAGTCTATCCCTCCTCCAGCCTTTCGGTTCCCCAGTGGCAGTTGCCCCTGGCATTCTCCCCGTCTTCCTCCCATTATGAAACATGGCCTCCGATCACTCAGCTGGCAGAGAGAAGACGATGGAAGAACAGGCCCTGCAGACCTCAGGCCATTATTGCAAATCCAAGAGAAAGAGTGCCCGTTCCTTTCGGGCAGCACTACGGGAGGAGCAAGAACCACTCTGCCAGCTACTCTGTGTATGACTGTATATAAACGAGCACGTTAACTTTTGTCAAAACTGATCTGTCTCTCATTATAGATTACATTTTTCTTCTCTAAGCCTCAGTTCCCTCTAGCATGTTAATGGTGGCAGGAGCAGTAGCAGCAGTAATAATTACGAACAGTGCTAATGGCAATCACGGACCTCTCCAGCTTTCCGTCAGGATTAGATGAACAGAAAGGTAGCAGGTGCCCAGCAGAGTGCCTGGATAGCATGGTTTCAGGAGGTACTAAGAGAAGCCCCGCAGTGGAAAGACCCTGAGCCTTGTCGGTGCAGTCTATCTGCACAAGGGTGTTGGATTCTGATTTGACAGAGACTTGACCCATCTTTCTAAATTACCTTCTCTGAGTCCCATGACCCCCATTGTGGAAATGATGAGAACAATACCTGCCTCCCCCCCCCCCCAAGGCTGCCGGCTTATCTCACACCAAACCAAGTATTAACCGGCTGATAGCTCTGCTTGTCGTCCCCTGGACACGAAGAGTTCAGAGCTTTCTTAGCAGGAAAAGAGCTCCAACTAAAGGCATCTCTATTATCCTGGGACTATACCTGGAAATCCAGGTACACTCAGGAAAGATAAAAAGAAACGTGTTTGCTCAACAGAAACGTGCGCGCAGGTTGTGGGCAAGCCTCCAAAAAGATGCACGGACTAAGGCAAACGGCCATCCCACTGACACCCCACCAGCACTAAGGCCAGCACGGTGCCTGCAGAGTTCACCTCAGCAGTGCCCCTTGGGCCTGGCACAAGCGGCCAGAGGCCTGCAGCCAAGTCCATCCCTTCCAACCAAATCAACTTCCTTGAATTCTCTGTGTACAACTCTTTTTCTTGTTATTAAAGCTCCTGGAAACACAGCCTTACCTGACTCTGGTAAGCCTCAGAGGCAGAAGTTAGTATTTTTTAAAGATGTGTTGCCATACAACTTTTAAAACGAAAACTTAGTGAGCTTTAAGCCCACAGGAGCATTTATGTTTTAAACTTCCCACTTTTCTTAGATAGATTACAGGATTTTTCTTTAAGACTTTATTATTTCAAAATACAGAGACAGAGAGAACACAAGCGGGGGGGGTGCGGGGGGGGGGCAGAGGGAGAGAGAGAATCTTAGGCAGGCCCCAACGGGGAGCCCCACACAGGGCTCGATCTCACAACCCCACGATCATGACCTGAGCAAAATCAAGAGTCGGACGCTCAACTGACTGAGCCACCCAGGCACCCCGTGAGATTACAGGATTTAAGACCAGGTGCCAAAAGGCTAAGATAATTTCTGACCAGAATGCATTATGGTCCTTACCAAGAGCAGGACTCTCCCTACCCACATGCTGTACAATAACCCAGGGAAAAAAAGGTGGGGGGAGAATAAGGAGGGGTTTTGTCAAAGCAACCTCTAACCCTGGGATGTGGCTTTTGACCCCCGCTTCCTTCACCCTTAACCACAAGTGCAGAAGGAAAGGCTTTCAGTAAAGACCCAGCCAAATCCATGGGGCTGGAACAGGCCTACTGTCCTAACTCATGATCAAGCACATCCACAAAGCCCTCCCTAGTTATTCCAACTCACCAGGGCTTCCCCTTTTGACCTCTCTGAGGTCTTTTGACTTTCATTTTGTATTCACCATATACTGATTATTTTGTTATATGGTTATATTTTATATGCCTAACTAAAGCACAAGTGATTCAAAGGAAGGGATGAATCTTACATTTCTTTGTATAACCCTAATGGACTAGTACTGTGCTTTGCACTTAGAGGGACTCAGCGAATTAGTGATTTACTTGTGGTTTCAAGATGACACAGACAGCCCACAGCAAATACATTATCATTCATTTTAAATACCCTTCTGATCAATACTCCCTTCAGAGTGTTAAAGGCTCAATCATCAGACCTAGACTAAGTAGGTTCATGGTTAAATCTGCCACTTAGCAGCCCTGTGAGCTCGACGAAGTTACTTAACCTGCCTGTATTCAGTTTCCTCATCTATAAACTGGGGATAAACAAAGTACCTACACTTCTTAGGACAGTTATAAGGATGAAGTGAGGTAATGCATATAAAGCATTTTCAACGGGACCTGGCACACAGTAATTAATTACTTTATAAAAATTCATTATTATGATTACTACTATTTTCCTGAAGTTGAACTCATCCAGAATGCCCCAAAAGGCATTTTATAAAGTATGCTGAGCCTATACAAAAAACTGGATTCAGTATATACACAACATTTCTCCCTTCTTATTTAGCCAATAGGTTGTTCAAAAAGGCATCTCTTGGGCACCTAGGTGCTCAGATGGTTAAGTATCTGATTATGAATCTCATCTCAGGTCTTGCTCTCAGGGCCATGAGTTCAAGCCCCACTTTGGGCTCCACACTGAGCATGGAACCTACTTAAAAAAAAAAAAGGCAACTCAAATGCTATTCACACTGATGTGTTCAGTTTGTGAAAATTACTGAGCACGTTTCTCTATGTAAAATGTATTTCAATAAAAATTTAGCGTTTAAAAAAGCTATCTCTACTTCTACCACTAATCGGTTCCCTCAGGTTGCTACAAAATTGATAATTCTACTGTACCCTCAATTTTACCATAATTCTCAGCAAAATTTTGAGTATGTATATAACTCAAAAAAATATTTTACCCATGGCTTGAAAGAGGAAGGAAGGTCTTAACCAAAACTGATTCACTATCTATCTAATACATCAAGGCTATGTAGAGCCATCTCATTCTCTGCTTTCCCATGAAGTACCTTCTTCAGTTATGTTTTTTTAGTCTGTCTGAGGCATCAATGAAAGCAGAAAATTCAGCCTCAAGTACCTACCAAGCCTACCATACCTACCAAGTATGGTAATACTTGTCATCAAAATAGCATATTTTCCAACAAGCCATTTCTCTTTCTCTTACTTTTTGTTTTGCTACAACTTGTCAAGGAGATTTTTTTTTTAAAGACTTTATTTGTGAGAGAGAGAGAGAGGACGCACAAGCAGGGGGAGCAGCAAGCAGAGGGAGAAGCAGGCTCCCTGCTGAGCAAGGAGCCCAATGTGGGACTCAATCCCAGGACTCTGGGATCATGACCGAAGCCAAAGGCAGCCACTTAACTGACTGAACCACCCAGGCATCCCTTGACATTGGGATTTTAATTAAGATCAGTTTTAATGGAGAGGCTAAGAGACAAATAACTCTTCAATCATGAGACAAAATGAAACTGCTGACAGAGAGTGGGCAGTTCAAATTCACACTGGCATTTAAAAAAACAAACAAACAAAAAACCTACCAACTTTCTCTCAAGATATTTGCAACAAGGAGGGGACATTCTGCTGTCCAACCTCATAAACCAAGTTCTGCAAACTGAAGTGCACTCAGCCTGTGCCTAGAAATGACTCCTGGTCTGAGTTTACTGGAGGCTTCACCACTTCTTTTTTTCTCTTTTTATATTTTATTTATTTATTTGAGAGAGAGAGAGAGAGCATGAGCTGGTGGAGAGACAGAGGGAGAAGCAGACCCCCACTGAGCAGGGAGCCGGACGTGGGGCTCAATCCCAGGACTTTGGGATCACGACCTGAGCCGAAGGCAGACACTTAACCGACTGAGCCACTCAGGCGCCCCAGCCTGCACCACTTCTTACTGGCTTCTTCATACAGCACACAGGTGAAGAGCAAAGATGTAAAACCTGGCTCCTCCATTTCCCAGCCATGTGACGCTGTGCACATCACCTCCTCTCATTATCTGTCAAATGGGAAAAATAAGCCAACCTACCTCAGAGTTGTGATTAAGGGAGCTCATGAAATAAGAATGTCCTTATTCATCATTAGATTCTGTAATTGTTTAGCCCAGTGCTTGGTTGTGGTGCACACACAATCAATGGCAATTATCATCATCACTATCGTCTCATCAGAATGTGAATTCAATAGCCAAAACCAAGAGGCTAATCATTTTTCAAGTCAATGTGTTTCTTGTTGAGACCAGCCAGTTTACAGAACTGGTCCAACAAATTCTTTCATGTAGCTCATTATACAACAGACACAAAGCAAATTACCACAAAATTGGGCAAATTAAGCTTCTAAATTCGTTAGGTAACCCTGACTGGGAACTCTTAAGATGATGATGTGGGAGATGTGATACTCTTTACTTAAGCAACAATGTTCCAACCAAGTCTTTCACTTCTTATCTCCAATCTGATACTCTGATGGCCTTCAGGAAGCACAGTTCTATACTTTTTAAAAAATTACATATTAAAATACCTAAATAGGCAAAATTAATACTTCCTAAGCATCCTAGGCCAGGAGCGTCGCCTCTCAGTAGAAGATCTATTCATTTCATGATAAAGAACAAAAAAAGCTTTCTTGAAATTCTTATTTAGGACAAGAAAATAAATGTAATCTATGCATGGAACAAAATTAAGTAGGATGATCCTCCTCTCTCTCTGCCTGTTTCTCTGCCTACTTGTGATCTCTCTCTGTCAAATAAATAAATAAAATCTTTAAAAAAAAAAAAAAAAGGGCC